>CM070612.1:10564093-10947132 GCA_036346395.1 Hsuehochloa calcarea | reverse complement strand
AACCATCGTTGTAATATTCTGAAAATAATAATAATAGTAATAAGCTCTTAAGGGCCTTTGCGTAATTAAACAAAGTAAGTACATGAAAATATTATTTTCTAGTTTTTACGGAGGGGCTAGATTATGCGAGATATATAAGGATCGTGGGGTGCGTTGATTCTAGAAAACCCTATTTCTTTCTTGTCCGTGCGGCGCCCGGCGATCGTCTCAAATTTATTCTCCACCGCTTGACCCTTGCTTTCGCGGTCGCGTGTGTGAGCCCCTACCGCCGCGTGGATGCCGCCTTGCCGCTCGCCCGCGTACTCGTTTGCTGTGCGAGAATGCCGTGACACCCTGCCGCTTGGAATCTAGCGCCCGGTCGCCATGCGCGTGAAGCGCCAACGCGTGAGGGTGTCTGCTGTTCCTACCGCGTGGAGGCGCCCTCGGCGATGGCGCTGCGCCGCTTTGCTGGCGTCGCATGCGGCGATGCTAGCTCGGCCAAGTCCCGGTTTGGTCTGCTGCTGCTTGTGCGTGTAGTTGGATTGGCCGGTGTGGCATGCACGTGGTTGTGAAGCCTCCAACATCCCCGAGAAGGTAACCTCAACCAGCTAGTAATGCATGCCGTAAGATTGGTTCATGCGGCTAGTAAGAAAAGTTGTTTCATGTAATTACTCTTGTAGTTGAAGGCTTAAACAACACATGAGAGAATAGGAGAAAAGAAGCTAAGATCCGGATTCTTGTGGGTAACGATCTGTAATTTCGTTTCGTCTCTGTTTCGCTGTTTTATTTAGAGATTAGAATTTAGATTAATTAGAGAGGTTTTAGAATTTCTAACCGAGGGGACGATTAATAGATCTGTTTAGCCTGTTGTTCTGTTGAACGATTTATTCGGATATCTTAATGGCAAATTTTGGAAATATCATCTACTAGTTAATTGTAGATAATTTCGATATCTTTCTATAGAATATTTAATCATGTCAATCGGACAAGTAGAATTCGAGTTATGATTTTTGGAAGACTGCTGTCTTTGTGGATGTCGTCTTTCGGAGCTGTTTTGGTAGACTGTAGATTAAAAATAGCAAATAGACTAATTAGAGTTTTTGATCTACATGAAAGATGTAGATAATTGTCTGAGGGTTCTGTAGGATCCAAGAACTCGAATTTTGGTTGGGTAAAACAAAAGTTATGAATTTAGTAAGACCCGCTGTCCCGAAGCTGACAGATCGGTTTTCTGGGCTAAAAACGGAGGGTTAGATGATTTAATTAGGAGACTTTGTAATCTAAGAAAATGAGGGGAATTTTGTGTAGAATCCAGAACTGGGTGGTTTGTTGTGATTGGACTTTTGAGTCAAAAGTTACGTTCGTTTTAGTACCAAGACAGCAATGGGTAACTATTCGGTACCGGAGAAGCGTGGTATATTTGGGGACGGGTAGGAGCGATGTCTATTAATTGCTATTCTTGATGCTGTAGTTTGTATTGAAATTTGTGTATATAATGTAGGAGAGGCGTCGTGCTTGTTGCCATCTTCTAGTCAAATCGTGCGTCGCAACTAGTAAAGGCAAGTGCATGGTAGACAGCGATCAATGATTGATCACTGTTTTCTTTATCTTCTATTACCATTATTGTTGTGCTTTTATTTTATTTAATTGCAAGCAATGGAATGGTATGGACTTATATTGTTGATGGATGTGATGAAAAATTGGATATGATAAGTAATATGAAATTATGCATGATCGCATTCATAAGCATCTTTGCATATGAGCAGGTGATCATGAATGATCACAACTCCACGGGAGTGGAGGAGGTCCCCGATCCTTGTGGAGGAACGGGCTTGAGAGTGAATGTTGTCGCGAGCATTCACTCATGCTATCTGGATATCTGTGAAAGAAGTGCATGTGGACATGTAGATTAGATTTGCATTGATACATGAAATTAATGGATGTGAATCAAAGAGAAGATAACTGCATGAGAATATTAATAGAAGTACCTGTGATGATAATGAAGTTATTGAATCTTTGTTGATTTATTATTGTTCGTTGTATATGGATGTGTTTCTTTGAGTCGTGGACTCACCCTTGCTCGTTGTTGTTTTTAGGTGATCTTGAGGCGCCACGATCGAGGCGAGTAGAGCACATGGACAACACATGATCAATTGCCATAGGAACCTTTTATTCCATGCAATATTACTCTAGGATATGTTAGAGGTTGAATAAAGTTTAGGTCAATGTTTTGGACTAGACTATTTGTTTCAATGATTTGGATTCATTGGTTGATGCTATTTTGGATTATTTACAGTTATATTTCCCTTGCTTATTTATTATTGCTTGATCCATAATTATGCATGTTCTTTTGTGGTCCATGGATATGTTTATTGATGTTTTCTTGCTGTAATTTTATAGTGTGTCAATAATTATTAGCTTAGAGAGTAGTTTAGTGGCATTCGGGCTCGGTGTTGAAATTTGAGGTGTTACTGATTAGTATCGAGCGGCTTTAGGTCCGTGGTGAATAGATTAACAACATAGGCAAACTAAAATTGTTAAAATTTATTTTAGTTTTAGTAAATCAACTAAAATTTGCTAATGGTTAACTAACCTAAAATTTGACACACTAGTGCACAGTAGGTTAGAGAGAGGTACGAATATAGTTTTTACGCCTGTTATGTTGTTTATTGATGCATGATTTTATTTTGACCTTTGAACTCATTGTGTATTGTTGATTGTGGTTGATAGCTATGCCGAGGGGTAGAGGGCGTGGTCGTGGTGGTCGCGATCGTGGAGGTCGGGCCGCGGCGAGGGTCCGTGGAGCCACCTCCAGAGTGAGATGAGTCGATGGCGGGGTTCTTTGTTGACCCGCCTCGGTTGGGGTCGAGATGAGACCCCGCTTCTTGAGAGAGTTGGTGGGAGAGATCCGTGCTCTTCGTCAACAGCGCCGGCACCCATTCTTCGCGGCATCTGTTGTTGCTCCTGTCGCACATCCACCGGTTCCTGAGGCGCGGATGACACTTCGAGAGTGGATGGGGTTGAGGTTGGATCCGTTTGACGGTCAGCACACCGGTCGAGCGTGGATGTGGTTGCGCTACATGGAGAGGCGTTTGGAGCTTTAGAGATGTCCTCACATCGAGGGTCCGCTTGTGGCCTTTGGTGAAGAGGCAGCGGATATTTGGTGGGAGGTGTGTTGTCTTCGAGGACCGCCACTCAAGGTCCAGATCACTTGGGAGGACTTTGTTGATCGGTTCAAGGAAAGTTCTACCCCTACTCTTTTGTTGAGAAGATGGAGGTTACCTTGACGACCTTTGCTCGGGGAAGAGGTCTATTCTTGAGTATGAGGTGAGTTCAACAACTTGGTTCGCTTTGTCCCTTGATGAGCTTAACGATGATCTTCAGAAAGCCAAGAGGTTCCGTCGGGTCTCAGTTCGAGTATCGACATGTGTTGAGCTACTCCACTCGTGACTACTGACTCAGTTGTGGAGCAAGCTAGGGGCATGGAGTTGGAGATGCACTCACAAAGGCGACAAGCCTCGTGGGTGGTTGCTTCGGTGGTGACTAGAAGAGGAGCTCTAGTGAGGAAGTGGGTCTGCTGACACCTTTCAAGAAATTCAAGGGAGGACCGCGATCCTTCAAGTCTAAGCGATCGAGGCCGTTCTCTTCTTGGCGCCTCGTCCTTTTGAGTACTCGGCTCTTCGACTGCCCTGAGGCGGGGCATGCTTTGCTTTAAGTGTTGTGATGGACATCGCTGCCGAGTGCTCTTGGGCGGAGATTGCCGTCGGTGTGGCCGCCGGGTCACAAGGAGCGGTGTGTCGCGAACCCCGCTAAGCGTGATCAAGTGGGAGCTGTGCCATCTTCTTCTTGATGGGTCCCGCTGAGGATCTTTCGGATGATGGTCGCTTCTCTGCTACCGCCACTTCCTTCACTTAGGTGCCTCAAGAGGGTACTATCGGCACCGCCACCACCGGCACCGCTTCGGGTTGCACGACCGGCTTTACCGCACCGCCACAGCAGATTGTTGGGGCTCTCGCCGCCCCGGCGTCGTCTTCTTTCGCCATGGCGCCACCTGGAGTGTACGCCATGTCCACAGCGGAGTCCGCGGGTCGTCCTAACGTGGTGACAGGTACTTTTCTTGTGGATTCGTTTGATGCTTTAGTCCTTTTTGATTCAAGGGCTACCTTTTCGTTTGTCTCGACGACGTTTGCTAGGAGAGCGAACTTGAGTATCTGATGGATTTCTCGATCGGTGTTAGTTAGCTCTACTGGGGGAATTATTGCGAGCTCTACTGTTTGTCCTGGGTGTTCTATTGTCATTGATGGAGAGAAGTTCACGGCGAATCTGATAGTTATTCAAATGGAGCTGTTCGACGTTATCTTGGGCATGGATTGGTTGCACTCTTATCGAGCTGTGATATCCTGTTTCTGTAGAACAGTCTCTGTGCAGACCCCGTCTGGGGAGACTTTGACCTTTCAGGGGAGTGCGCCTCCGCGCTCTCTTTCGATGTTGGTCGGACTGCTTTCGTCGTCGTGCGATGGCGGGCTTCTTTTAGCTCTTGCTGAGAAACCGAGTGTGGTTTCACAGATTGAGGAGATTCCAGTGGTTAGTGATTACCCAGATGTGTTTCCGGCTGAGCTTCCGGGCTTGCCACCTGCGCGAGGCGTGGAGTTTCGAATTGATCTTGTTCCGGGTACTCGGCCCATCTCGATGTCTCCATATCGACTGGCACGCCCATTTCAGGACGAGTTGAAAAAGCAGTTGGACGATTTGTTGGCTAAAGGTTTGATCAGGCGTAGTGTATCGCCATGGGGAGCTCCTGTTCTGTTCACAGAGAAGAAGGATGGGAGTTGGCGTATGTGTGTTGATTATCGTGCGCTTAATGCTGTAACAATCAAGAACAAATATCCATTGCCCCGCATTGAGGACTTGTTTGATCGGTTAAATGGAGCTCAAGTATTCTCCAAGAAAGATCTCCAGTCAGGGTATAATCAAATCCGTGTGCGTGAGCAGGATGTAGAGAAGACTGCTTTCTCCACCAGGTATGGGCATTATGAGTATAAAGTTATGTCCTTTGGATTGACTAATGCACCTGCCATTTTTACAGAGACCATGAACAACATGTTGCACGAGTATTTGGATGACTTCGTGGTGGTGTTCATTGATGATATTCTTATCTATTCCAAGACCAATGAGGATCATGAGCGTCATTTGAGGCTGGTTTTAGAGACTTTGAGAGAGCACAAGTTCTATGCTAAGTTGAAGAAGTGTGAGTTCTGGATTTCAGAAGTGGGTTTTCTGGGTCATGTGATTAACCCTCAGGGCATTGCTGTTGATCCTGGTAAGGTCTCCACAGTGGTGGATTGGAAGAGGCCGACTAACGTGAAGGAGGTGAGGAGTTTCTTGGGTTTGGCTGGTTATTATCGGCGTTTTGTGCAGGATTTCTCTATCATCGCCAAACCGATGTCTCAACTTACTCAGAAAGGTGTGAGATTCAAGTGGACTGATGAGTGTGAGCGCAGTTTCTGCACTTTGAAAGAGAGGTTGGTGACCTCTCCTATTCTCACTCTTCCCGAGCCAGGAAAGCGGTTCACAATCTTTTCAGATGCGTCTCGAGTGGGTCTTGGCTGTGTTCTCATGCAAGACGGTAAGGTGATTGCTTATGCGTCGAGACAATTAAAGAAGCACGAGCAGAATTATCCCACTCATGATTTGGAGTTGGCTGCGGTTGTTTTTGCTCTCAAGATTTGGAGGCATTATCTATACGGTGAGCCTTGTGATATTTTCACAGATCACAAGAGTCTCAAATATATCTTCACTCAGAAGGATCTGAATTTGAGGCAAAGGAGGTGGTTGGAATTGATCAAGGACTACGATCTTACTATTCAGTATCATCCAGGCAAGGCCAATGTAGTTGCGGATGCTCTTAGTCGCAAGGCGACTCCTGCTACTCTAGATTGCCTCATTGCTGATTTTGATCGCATGGGAATATCTTATTGTTATGCGGGCACAACACATGTTGAGACACGATTGATTCTTGAGTCGGCAATTCGGGCCGTGCAAAGGGAAGCACAACAGAGTGACCGGCTATTACAGGAGGTTAGGAAGCGCCTGGATGAGGGTAAAGAGGGTGATTTTAGCATGGATGATTCTGGTACTTTGAGGTTTAGAGGCCGCCTTTGCGTGCCACAAAAGGCGGAGGTCAAAGATGATATCTTGAGGAGGCACATCGCACTGCATAATCGTTCATCTGGTGAGACTAAGATGTATCGAGATCCAAAGCGAATTTTTGGTGGAAAAGAATGAAGGTGGATATTGCTAACTATGTGGCTTCTTGTGGTGTTTGTCGCAAGTGAAAGTCGAACACAAGCGTCTGCAGGTTGTTGCGACCTTTGGAGGTTCCCAGTGGCCTTGGGATGATATCTCTATGGACTTTGTGGTGGCGTTACCTCGTGCGCGCGAGGGAAGGATGCGATTTGGGTAGTGGTGGATCGATTCGACAAGTCTGCACAAGACTTCATTCCTATTCGCACGACAAATTCAATGAGTGATCTAGCTCCTATTTATGTGCGTGAAATAGTAAGACGCATGGTGTGCCAAAGACCATCATTTACGCGAGGACGCCAAGTTTGTCTCCAAGTTCTAGGAGAGTCTGCAGAGTGCATTGGGCACACAACTCCGCCTTAGTACAGCATTTCACCCACAGACAGATGGGCAGTCAGAGCGTACCATTCAGACTTTGGAGGACATGTTGAGATCTTGCGTTCTGTCTTGGAAGGGTAGTTGGGAGGACCAGTTGCCACTTGTAGAGTTTGTTTATAATAATAGTTACCATTCCAGTATTAGAGCCGCACCATTTGAGGTTCTCTATGGGCGGAAGTGCAGATCGCCACTTTGTTGGGATGCAGTTGGAGAGAAGGCAATTTTGGGTCCAGATTGGATTCAGAAGACCGTTGAGCGTGTGGCCATGGTGAGGCAGAATTTGTTGGCAGCTCAGAGTAGACAGAAAAGCTATGCTGATGTGAGGAGGCGTGATTTGGAGTTTGCGGTGGGTGACCAGGTGCTCTTGAGAGTGTCTCCCACTAAAGGTATTGTCCGATTCGGTACCAAAGGGAAGCTTAGCCCGAGGTACGTTGGACCATTCCCGATTATTGCAAGAATTGGGAAGTTAGCTTACCGCCTGGACCTTCCTGAGTCCATGCGTGGAGTTCATAATGTGTTTCATGTCTCAATGCTGAGAAAGTTTTTGAGGGACCCTGAACATGAGATTTCATTGGAGCCGCTGACTATTGAGCAAGATCTCACAGTTGAGTCGCATCCAGTGCGCATTTTAGAGAGGTCGGAGCGAGTGCTGAGGCACAAGACGTTGGTATACGTCAAGGTCTTTGTGGGCCTTGTCGATCGAGAGAGGCGACTTGGGAGTTGGAGTCTGCATGCGCGAGCGATATCGGAGTTGTTCATGTCTGGTATGTATTATTTTGTTGTTTAATTTCAACAGTGTAGTTGTTTTTTAGTAGTACGGCGAGTAGAATTCGGGGTCGAATTCTGTTAAGGGGGGTAGAATGTAATATTCTGAAAATAATAATAATAGTAATAAGATCTTAAGGGCCTTTGCATAATTAAACAAAGTACATGAAAATATTATTTTCTAGTTTTTACGGAGGGGCTAGATTATGCGAGATATATAAGGATCGTGGGGTGCGTTGATTCTAGAAAACCCTATTTCTTTCTTGTCCCGTGCGACGTCCCGAGCAGTCGCCTCCAAATTTATTCTCCAGCCGCCAGCCCTTGCTTTCGCGGTCGCGTGTGTGAGCCCCTACCGCCGCGTGGACGCCGCCTTGCCGCTCGCCCGCGTACTCGTTTGCTGTGCGAGAATGCCGTTACGCCCTGCCGCGTGGAATCTAGCGCCCGGTCGCCATGCGCGTGAAGCGCCAACGCGTGAGGGTGTCTGCTGTTCCTGCCGCGTGGAGGCGCCCTCGGCCAGCGGCGCCTGCTGCTGCCTGTGCGTTCGCATGCAGGCGATGCTAGCACGGCCAAGTCCCGGTTTGGTCTGCTGCTGCTTGTGCGTGTAGTTGGATTGGCCGGTGTGGCATGCACGTGGTTGTGAAGCCTCCAACATCCCCGAGAAGGTAACCTCAACCAGCTAGTAATGCATGCCGTAAGATTGGTTCATGCGGCTAGTAAGAAAAGTTGTTTCATGTAATTACTCTTGTAGTTGAAGGCTTAAACAACACATGAGAGAATAGGAGAAAAGAAGCTAAGATCCGGATTCTTGTGGGTAACGATCTGTAATTTCGTTTCGTCTCTGTTTCGCTGTTTTATTTAGAGATTAGAATTTAGATTAATTAGAGAGGTTTTAGAATTTCTAACCGAGGGGACGATTAATAGATCTGCTTTGCTTTGTTGTTCGTTGAGCGATTTATTCGGATATCTTAATGGCAAATTTTGGAAATATCATCTACTAGTTAATTGTAGATAATTTCGATATCTTTCTATAGAATATTTAATCATGTCAATCGGACAAGTAGAATTGGAGTTATGATTTTTGGAAGACTGCCGTCTTTGTGGATGTCGTCTTTCGGCGCTGTTTTGGTAGACTCTAGATTAAAAATAGCAAATAGACTAATTAGAGTTTTTGATCTACATGAAAGATGTAGATAATTGTCTGAGGGTTCTGTAGGATCCAAGAACTCGAATTTTGGTTGGGTAAAACAAAAGTTATGAATTTAGTAAGACCCGCTGTCCCGAAGCTGACAGATCGGTTTTCTGGGCTAAAAACGGAGGGTTAGATGATTTAATTAGGAGACTTTGTAATCTAAGAAAATGAGGGGAATTTTGTGTAGAATCCAGAACTGGGTGGTTTGTTGTGATTGGACTTTTGAGTCAAAAGTTACGTTCGTTTTAGTACCAAGACAGCAATGGGTAACTATTCGGTACCGGAGAAGCGTGGTATATTTGGGGACGGGTAGGAGCGATGTCTATTGATTGCTATTCTTGATGCTGTAGCTTGTATTGAAATTTGTGTATATAATGTAGGAGAGGCGTCGTGCTTGTTGCCATCTTCTAGTCAAATGAAGGACCGAAATGGCAACAGAGGGGGGGTGAATGGTGCCTTAAAAATTAATACTCCCCTTCACTGTATTTAAAACTAGCCTACAAAGATCTCTGAAGATCTAAAGAAGGTAAATGAAGCAAGATCAAACAATCAAAAACAAGTTTCAGGCTGTTCTTCTGGAAATCGGAAGTTCCGGGCAGTAGAGTGCGGAAGTTCCGCTTGCGGTAGTTCCGTAGTGTATAGTGCGGAAGTTCCGCTATGTACTTACCATTTGCACAAAATCGGAAGCTCCGATTATCCTGACCGAAGAACAGAGCTCTCGGGTTTTTGCCCAAAAATCCAAACTACTTAATCTTGAATGCTCTTCTCAGGTCAAGTTTTACAGGACATCATCCTAAACACCATCTTGACCTTATGGAGAAGAATCGCAACCAAAGATTCAATAATCGAACCAAAAACGGATTTCTTGAAGAAGGGGCAAGAAAGACCAAAACCAATGATAAGCGAGATTCTCAGATTCTTAGAGCATGAAACTTTGAGGAAGTAATAGCAATACCAAAAGCGATTCTAGATATGAAGTTTCATGCTATCTTATAAAACAAATCAAAAGATATGTCAAAACCCTAGATATTCAACATGAGCAGAGAGAGAGAGTTGCAAAATCAAGTAATCGAAACCTCGATTTCATTGAATTGAAACATGGATTACTGAGGTAACACAAAGAGGAATGATTACAATAGGTTTCAGTTCATCAACTCCACAAATCAAAAGCAAAACACACCCTTTTGGTGGAGCTAACCTAATTTTTCTCTCAAGGTCTAACCCTAACCCTGTGGTTCTCCCTATTTATAGCCTCTCGCTAATGGGCCTCCAACCCATTAAGCCCGCTACACCCGAACGGAACCGCCTCCACTTTTGCCGCTTTGCGAAAAGACCCTTTCGCCCTTGCGCACCTTCCGAAGCCTCCGTACACCTTGTTGTGCACGACTCGCAACCGCTTCAAGATTCACGCCGTCTTCGACACATCCCGGCCGTTCGACCTCAACGCCTCCTGCGCCTAGTCCGTACACGTGTCTCGCCACGACTCCATCTTGATGCCTGCGGTCAACACGCATAAAAACACATCACATAGCATTGCACAATATCATAGCATCAATATTTGTATAAGACTCAAACTCATACAAAATCAAAATCACAATTTAACCTTCTACGCACGATTACGGACACAATCGGAAGTTCAAGACTTACCACAAATGGAAGTTCCGATTTCGAACTATCCAAGATTTTGTCAGAATATCGGAAGTTCGCGCTCAACATCTGCGGTACTTCGATATCCGAACAACCGACTTTCGGATATTTAATTCCGATTTGATATATCGAGAACACTTAATGTCGAAATATCGAACACTCGCTACCTTGTGCGGAAGTTCCGATTTCCTTGGTAGAGCAAAACCGGATAAATCGGAAGTTCCTATTTCCAACACGGTAGTTAGATTAACGGAACTTCCGCTCCATACACGGTAGTTCCGATTTCACGACACTGACCGTAAATAGTCCAAACCAAAAACCTCAACTCTCAATCTAATCAACACACTTGTCAAATACTCATCACTCAGAGTGGAGGACCTCTCACATGGTCTCTCATCAAATCGTGCGTCGCAACTAGTAAAGGCAAGTGCATGGTAGACAGCGATCAATGATTGATCACTGTTTTCTTTATCTTCTATTACCATTATTGTTGTGCTTTTATTTTATTTAATTGCAAGCAATGGAATGGTATGGACTTATATTGTTGATGGATGTGATGAAAAATTGGATATGATAAGTAATATGAAATTATGCATGATCGCATTCATAAGCATCTTTGCATATGAGCAGGTGATCATGAATGATCACAACTCCACGGGAGTGGAGGAGGTCCCCGATCCTTGTGGAGGAACGGGCTTGAGAGTGAATGTTGTCGCGAGCATTCACTCATGCTATACCGGTATACGCGAAAGAAGTGCATGTGGACATGTAGATTAGATTTGCATTGATACATGAAATTAATGGATGTGAATCAAAGAGAAGATAACTGCATGAGAATATTAATAGAAGTACCTGTGATGATAATGAAGTTATTGAATGCTGTTGATTTATTATTGTTCGTTGTATATGGATGTGTTTGCTGAGTCGTGGACTCACCCTTGCTCTGTTGTTGTTTTTAGGTGATCTTCGAGGGCGCCACGATTGAGAGCGAGTAGAGCACATGGACAACACATGATCAATTGCCATAGGAACCTTTTTATTCCATGCAAGATTACTCTAGGATATGTTAGAGGTTGAATAAAGTTTAGGTCAATGTTTTGGACTAGACTATTTGTTTCAATGATTTGGATTCATTGGTTGATGCTATTTTGGATTATTTACCTAGTTATATTTCCCCTTGCTTATTTATTATTGCTTGATCCATAATTATGCATGTTCTTTTGTGGTCCATGGATATGTTTATTGATGTTTTCTTGCTGTAATTTTATAGTGTGTCAATAATTATTAGCTTAGAGAGTAGTTTAGTGGCATTCCAGGCTCAGTGTTGGGCTGGGGTGTTACAGTTGGTATCAGAGCCGGCTTTAGGTCCGTGGTGAATAGATTAACAACATAGGCAAACTAAAATTGTTAAAATTTGTTTTAGTTTTAGTAAATCAACTAAAATTTGCTAATGGTTAACTAACCGAAAATTTGACACACTAGTGCACAGTAGGTTAGAGAGAGGTACGAATATAGTTTTTACGCTTCCGTTATGTTGTTTATTGATGCATGATTTTATTTTGACCTTTGAACTCATTGTGTATTGTTGATTGTGGTTGATAGCTATGCCGAGGGGTAGAGGACGTGGTCGTGGTGGTCGCGGTCGTGGAGGTCGGGGCGCGGCGCGGTCCGTGGAGCCACCTCTCATGTGAGATGAGTCGATGTCGAGGGGTTCTTTGTTGACCGCCTCGGTTGGGGTCCAAGATGAGACCCCCGCTTTGCTGAGAGAGTTGGTGGGAGAGATCCGTGCTTTTCGTCAACAGGCGCCGGCAGCCCCTGTTGCTGCGGCATCTGTTGTTGCTCCTGTCGCACATCCACCGGTTCCTGAGGCGCGGATGACACTTCGAGAGTGGATGGGGTTGAGGTTTGATCGGTTTGACGGGTCAGGCACACCGGTCCAGGCAGCGGACTGGTTGCGCTACATGGAGAGGCAGTTTGGAGCTTTAAAGATGTCCTCACATCAGAGGGTCCGCTTTGTGGCCTTTCAGCTGAAGGGGCAAGCAGATATTTGGTGGGAAGGTGTGTTGTCTTCGAGGACCGCCACTCAAGGTCCAGTCACTTGGGAGGACTTTGTTGATCAGTTCAAGGGAAAGTTCTACCCCTACTCTTTTGTTGAGAAGATGGAGGTTACCTTGACGACCTTTGCTCTGGGGAAGAGGTCTATTGCTGATTATGAGGATGAGTTCAACAACTTGGTTCGCTTTGTCCCTTCAGTAGCGAACGATGATCTTCAGAAAGCCAAGAGGTTCCGTCGGGGTCTCAATTCTGAGTACCGACATGTGTTGGGAGCTACTCCACTCCGTTACTACAGCTCCGTTGTGGAGCAAGCTAAGGGCATGGAGTTGGAGATGCGACTCACAAAGGGGCGACAAGCCTCGTGGGTGGTTGCTTCTGGTGGTGACTAGAAGAGGAGCTCTAGTGAGGAAGTGGGTGCATTCGACACCTTTCAAGAAATTCAAGGAGGACCGCGATCCTTCAAGTCTAGCGATCGAGGCCGTTCTCTTCTTGGCGCCTCGTCCTTTGCAGTACTCGGCTCTTGACTGTCCTGGCGGGGCATGCTTTGCTTTAAGTGCGGTGATGGACATCGCGCTGCTGAGTGCTCTTGGACGGGAGATTGCCGTCAGTGTGGCCGACCTTAGGTTCCCGAGCGACCGTCGCTGTTCAGATGACGTGGAAGCCATGTGTTAGCCATGTCAACTGCACCTCAGCCTCATGTATGCGTGTCAGTCACATCAGCGTCGCGTTAGCACCAACCGCACCAAAAACCTAAACCTAACCCTAGCTAAACTTAGTCTATTGTGAGCCAAGTGTCTTATGTGTGGACCCACATGCCAGTCCACTGTTTGATGAACCCGTGAGCCATAGACCAGTAGACCCAATTTCCATGGACCCAGTCTATAGACCGAAGGTCCCATCTATCAGCCTCTATTTTCCTATTTTTGCGATTTTCTTTTAATTTTTAAAATTATTACTGACATCATGCTGATGTAATATTTCAGAATTTTCTTTAGAAAGAAAATTCCAAAAATCTGAAATAATATTTTCTTTATATTTTTCTCAGATTTAAATATTTTGAGAGCTCGTTCTTCCTCATACGAACTCCGATTGGACTCATTCAAGTTTCTCAATTCATGTAAATTCAAGCCCTACCTTCCTGTGATTTGTATTTAATTTTTGGAGTTTATTTGTTTATCTATATTTTATTTATTTAGGTTTACACTTTTGTTTGCGAGTAGACATTGATACTTCTGAAGCTTTTGAGGAGGGAGGAGCTGATCAAGCTCAAGACCAGCACCAAGACTTGTTTCAAGGAAAGTTGTACCTTTGACCAGGTTAAACCGAGTTTTCTAAAATTAATTTGATTCAAATTATTGCATGTTACTTCAATTATTTTTATTTAAATGTTTTGGGGTTAGCTATGCATCCATTTTATTATATCCACTTTGCCCATTGTGTTACCATAATCTTTTATCACCCTAGCTTGGTTAACTATTAGTTGATATTATCATAGCACCAATGTAGTCTCGTTAGACACGAATAGTCTGCTTAGCCATGCAACAGTTTATTGATATCATTTTGAGTTTGTTGGACCGAAAAGGCGACTAGAGGGGGGTGAATAGGAGCACACTCACTTTTTCAACCAAGATCAGACCCAATACAAATTTCACTCCAATAGCTATGGAAGCTATGAAGAACAATATACCAATTCAGCAGAAGACTAGTATTGAATCCAATCTAAACCCCGAAGCAAAACAACCGAAATCAACCAAAATTTAATTTCGAAGTATAGGGCGGTCTGACCTCTATGTTAATGGTGGTCTGACCGGTCCATGGGCGGTCTGACCTCTATGTTAATGCCGGTCTGACCTCCAGCCTGATGAACAGTGAAATCAGCCAAAAAAACAAAGTTGTAAATAGGTCTAACTTTTGATCTACAACTCCAAACTTGATGAAACTTGGAACACACCTTCTCTAGGATGTCAGGAACCTATTCCAATTGAAGATCGTGAACATCCTTGAAAAAGTTATGACCTATTTCAGTTTGAGAGGTGGATGGTTCAAAACCGAGTCAAAACAAAAACTAGATCCAAAAACTTGCTCGTGGGTGATTGATGATCAAGATGATCCTAGATGTGTTCCCACATGTCACAGCAAGCTAGATCACAAGAAGAAATCAATCAAAAATATGCGAATCAAAGAAAGACTCAAAATCACCAAATAGAGAGAAGAAAGGCAAAGAGATACATATTTGAGCAAACTTTCCTTAGATTGATTTGATAGGGTTTGGGTTTACAGCCACTCCATCAATGGAGGACAAAGCTCAATCCAAGAGCACGAAATCAAGTCAAAACTCTCTAGAACCCTAACCTCCACTAATCCTCTCCCTAAGCCAAACTAGGGTTTCAACAATAATGAAAGGGTTGGAGGAGGTGCAGCCACTTCCCTCCTCTATTTATAGTGGAGACTTAGACCTTCTAGAAGTTTTAACTTAAATGGGCTCCCGTTAAGGCCCAACACAAATGAGTCACACACGCACGCATTTTAAAGCACCGTCTTCAACACCTCTTGACCTAAACCGCTTCTCTTTGCGTCGTCTTGCGCCGCGGGTTGGCAAAAGGTCACCAAGGTGGTATTTGGTAAGATTACCAAAATACCCCTTCTCGGTCCTTCTCTGAAGACCGAGTCCATCCTGCAAGCACTTCGCCGCTTCATGCGTGTAGGTTGATCAACGGCTCTCTCCATGTCGGCAAGTCTCTCCCATCCGGCTCCCACCGAAACCACCATGGCACTTGCACCGGCTCCCGCGCCGCTTGATCAAACCAGTCGCACCGAACTGTCCGTTCGGTCATCCTTGTCCATTCTGCCCCATACTTGAGTTCATTGACCTCACCCGGCATCGTCGATCGTTCTGGACCTCAGCTCTCCAAGCCTCGTCCCGATCATCCTCTCCGTTGACCGTCGTTGACCACCAAGCAACCTGCACAACAATAGACATGCAAATCGAATCTGGGAACAAGTTCTTCACAACTTGACCCACGTTAGTCAAAACATGCATCATGCAACACATATGCACTGAAACTCATGACTTTGACCTAACCAACGAACAACGCCGCCACGAAGGCCGACGTTCAAGTGACAACCGGTCAGACCGCCCCTCAGGGCCGGTTTGACCGCCCACCCTGCCGGTCTGACTGCCAGCTACAGGCCAGTCAGACCGGCCAATGGGACTTAGCTAAATTTTGGCCCCTCAAAACCCAGACCCTACTGGAATGTTATATCTCGAATAACTTTTTACTGGAGACTCCAAAAATCATGAGACCAAGTGCATTGGGATCCCCTCACTTGCCTACACCCTCTATTTTTGGCCCAAACTGCTCGACCATTTTGGTCATGGCGGTCCGACCACGCACATGGCCGGCCCGGCCGATTTGGGACCGGTCGGACCGCCATGCTATGGCCGGTCGGACCGCCCCTGTCCAGAAAGCCTGAACTTTGTCGAAAACTCGTGAAACGACAAACCGTTAACGCCATTGCCAATTGTCACATCATCCTAAGATCTGGAGTATATCCCCATGATATCCACAATCTCCCCCTTGATGAACACATTGGCAATAATCCAGAAAATGTAATTTGGGGGTTTGAAAAGTAAAATACTTTCATTTTCGCACAAAGGCACAACTTGGTCCATAAGCAAGAGAAAGCAATGGAAATGACCAAGCTGGCATTAGAATAGCATAGGCATGTGAGATAAGGCAAAAGAAAGTATAAAAACTTTGATTTCCAGAAAAAAGTCAAAAATCTCACTTAAGGTCCATATGAAAGAATAATTGTTCAATTGACCTTTGATCATTTTGAGGAGTAATAAATGCAATTCAAGTTCAGAAGAGTCAATAAGACAATAAGAATGCAATTCAAAAACTCCCCCTCACTATGATCCTCGGATTTCAGAAAATTTCAAATTCTCCAACTTTCTCCCCTTTGTATAATCTTCTCCCCAATATTGAAATATCTTCTCCCCCTTTGACAATAGAGTCATCAAGGAATCACGCCTTCCTCTCATCCAGAGATAACAAATGCAGAATGAAGAAAGAAGCAAAAAGAAGAAGTATGCATGAAGTGCAATGGAATGGCTTCATTTTCGTATTTTTCAATTTTTGATTACAAAAAGCTTTGGAGATTACCCAAAAGAACTAGCCAGCATTTCTAATATTGCACAAACAACATATCAAGCCTGACAGTGCTAGCAAGATCATGGTAAGACATATATATCAAAGCTAAGCACAAAGGCTCAAAAGTAAAGCAATAGATTTGATCAATTTAAGCAAAGCTTCAAATTCAGCAAGTTCATCAACAGGGATCCTAAAATGAAATTGGCCATGTCAAAATGTCAAAGTGAGATCAAAAATCTAACAAAGACCACATAAAGAGTCAATCAGGTCCTGTATTGAATCATTTTGCTCAGTATTTCTCAAAAACCCATTTGTCAACAGTTTACTCATATGCATTGAATATTGAAGTTGACTAATGATCTAACTTAGTGACAAGATCCTGGACTAGGAGCCATCCACAAACTCATCCTAAGCTTCGACCAGAAGTTGATTAAAGGTATATCTTAGTAAAGAAGATCCTGGACTAGGAGCCATCCACAAACTCTTTCTAAGCTTCTACCAAGGCGACAAATCTTGAGGTTCATGTCATTTTTGACAAGCAATCCCCATGAGATCGTCTGGATCATCAAACTATCTCCAAGTTCATGTCTTTGACAAGCAGTCTCGTAAGAGTAGTTTGGCACATTTTAAGCATAAGACAATCTTGATTTTTCATTTTTCACAAGAGCAGTTTTAGAAACTCAAGAACACAAAAAGCTCAAGTAATGGTCAATTTTAGATTCAAGAGCTAACAAAGCAATTCTGACAGGGCCAATGTCACAAAAGGAGCACTAATTGCGCAACTCGCTAAAACATCCACAAATTGCAATTTTTAGTTCGAGTTGTTTTAAAGTTCTAGCTCATATAGCAAAGACTTAGCTACACATGTAAAAGCATGATAATTCTAGCAAGTCCAAGAACTAGACATGGCATTGAGAAAGAAATGAAATACTAAGGCTCCAAAGGGTAATAGGCAAAGCTTCATCAATTTTAAAAGATAAGCAGAAAATCTTATATTACAATGCATCTTTTTTTATTTTTCATACCACTTGTTGTATTTTTTATATGAATGCAATATGATACAATGAGATGCAATAAAAAGCCTAAAAACTTAAAAAGTTCAAAAAGATCAATAAGTTCAGAAAAAGAACAATAAAATATCAAAAGAACAAGGTAAGATCAGAAAAGATCGAACTCCCCCTCAAACCAACCCATAGGGATAAATTACCCCTAACTCGCTTCTCAAGGTGGCAAACCTAGTTGGGTCTAAAGGCTTGGTAAGGATATCAGCCAGTTGAGTCTCGGACTCCACGAAGTGCAACACAATATCACCCTTCTCGACATGGTCTCTAAGGAAGTGATAGCGAATGTGTATGTGCTTGGTCCTAGAGTGTTGCACAGGGTTCTTAGCAATGTTAATAGCAGAAGTGTTATCACAGAAAAGAGGAACACTAGCGAAATTTAACCCATAGTCCTTAAGAGTGGATACCATCCACAAAATCGACTACAAAGAACTAGCAAAGCGGCTACATATTCAACTTCAGAGAGATTGTGCAATGAGGACTGCTTCCTAGAAGACCAAAAAACAAGAGAAGTGCCTAGGAAGTGACAAGTGCCCGAGGTACTCTTCCTATCAAGCCGACATCCCGCAAAATCAGAATCAGAAAACCCCCGAATGGACAAAGAAGAAGAGCGGGAGTACCAAATACCATACTAGAGGGTAGAGTGTAAATACCTGAATATGCGCTTAACAGCTTGGCGATGGGAAGCTCTCGGAGACGCCTGAAACCTCACGCATAGGCAGACTGTGAAGTGGATGTCCGGTCTTGAGGCCGTCAGGTACAGGAGGGAGCCGATCATGTTGCGGTACTCGCGTTGATCCACAGCTTCTCCTTCCTCATCTGGATCCAAAGCAGTCGAAGTCGCCATGGGAGTGGCGATCGGCTTGCAGTCACCCATGTCGAAGCGTTTTAGCAGATCCTTAGTATCCTTCGTCTGATGGATTAATATCTCTTCTTTACATTGCTTGATTTGAAGCCCCAGAAAGTAATTCAGCTCTCCCATCATGCTCATCTCAAATTCCCTGGACATAGTCTCAGAAAAGCTGGAAACAAGAGCATGAGAAGAACCACCAAAGATAATATCATCAACGTAAATCTGAGCAAGTAAGAAGTCATTGCCACGCCTAAGAATGAACAAGGTCTTGTCTACCTTACCCATCTCAAAATCATTCTTAAGCAAGAAGGTCTTAAGCCTATCATACCAGGCTCTAGGGGCTTGTTTAAGACCATACAAGGCTTTGGACAGCTTGAAGACATTATGTGGGTTCTTGGAATTCTCAAAGCCTGGGGGTTGCCTAACATAAATCTCCTCCTCTATGAAACCATTCAAAAAGGCACTCTTAACATCCATATGATATAATCTAAAGTCCTTAGAGGCAGCAAATGCAAGAATAATGCGAATGGGTTCTAGTATAGCAACAGGAGCAAAGGTCTCATCAAAATCTAACCCCTCAACTTGGCTAAACCCTTGAGCTACCAACCTAGCCTTGTTTCTAATCACAGAACCATCCTCATTTTGTTTGTTTTTGAAAACCCTGTGGGTTCCTATAACATTATGACCACTAGGAGGTTCTACTAGGTTCCAGACCTTATTCCTCTCAAAATTCTCTAACTCCTCATGCATGGCATTGACCCAACTAGAATCAGATAAAGCATGTGATATATCGCGGGGGTTCAAAAGAAGCTACAAAAGCAGAATGAGAATAGAGGTTTGGATCATGATACCTGGAGCGAGTGACTCGCTCATGGAGATTACCTATCATCTGATCCGGAGGATGCTGTTTTTGAATGTGAAGTGGTGCACCCGGAGAGGAAAATACCTCTTCGACCTCCGCAGGTACTGTTGATGATGAAGATGCGTGAGTGCCTCAATCAAGACGGCGAAGTAGTCAATGAGTTCTTGTCTTTGGAAGAGGAGCGTCAACAGCAGCAGGTGGAAGACCATCATCGAGTCCATCAACATCTTCCTCTACAAATATACTCTCTGTCACCTGTGTATCACCTGAAATATCTGATCTAGCTCCAGGGCTAGTCTCATCAAAAGTGACATTGCATGTCTCCTGAACCAGGTTAGTTTCAACATTAAAAACTCGAAAACCCCTTGAATGCGCAGGATAACCCAGAAATAAACCATCAAAAGTTCTTGACTCAAATTTATCTAGGTTTCCTGTCTTGAGAATAAAACACTTGGATCCAAAGACTCGAAAGTGCGAGACAGAGGGTTTTCTATAAAACCGAAGCTCATAAGGAGTCTTGCCCAAAGACGGTCTCAAAAAGACACGATTTGCAATATGGCAAGCAGTAGAGATAGCTTCGTCCCAAAACCTCCTCGGAGTGCTATACTCATCTAGCATCGTCCTAGCCATCTCGACTAGGGTCCTGTTCTTCCTTTTCACAACGCCATTTTGTTGAGGGACGTGTGGAGAGGAGAACTGATGCTCAATTCCACGCTCAGCACAAAAGGAAGCAAAAGAGGTATTCTTGAACTCCGTGCCATTGTCACTACGGATCGCTCTCAAGGCACTCGGAAGTTCAGAAGCCAAACGAAGAACAAGATCATGGTAATGATCAAAAGCTTCATCCTTCGAAGCAAGAAAGAACACCCAAGTGTATCTAGAAAAATCATCGACTATGACCAGAATGTACCATTTTCCACCAACTGACCGAACCCTAGCGGGACCAACAGTATCCATATGAAGCAACTGTCCCGGTCCGTCAATCATGACCGTAGTCACTGATGGGTGTGAGGCGGCAACTTGCTTGCCATGCCTACAGGGCGCACATACAGCATCCTTGACGGCTTTGAGTTTAGGCAAACCTCTCATGAGCTCAAGGTTGCTAACTCGCGTCAGATGATCAAAACCAATGTGCTCCAAAAGGACGGTGCCAAAGCCAGAACTCAGAAGAAGAAGATGAAATCAAGCACTTGAGAGAACCAGCAAGAGATTCAGAAAAATCAGCTCCAAAGATCCTAGCAACTCTAGTATCCCAAAAACAAGCTCACCAGTTGAATCGAGCACCCGACAAGCATTTTTCTTAAATCTAGTCTCATAGCCATCGCCAAGAAGTTGAGAGACAGAAAGCAAATTAAACCTTAGCTTATCCACAAGGGCGACGTCCTTGAGGATGAACTTGTCGTTCACCCTAATCGATCCCGTTCCTTCAACCCGCCCTTGCCTATCATCTCCAAAGATGATGAATTCATCACCCGTCGACCGCGTGAAGGAGGTGAACCATCTTGAGTCACCGGTCATGTGGCGTGAACAGCTGGAGTCGACGAACCACGTGTCCATTCTCTTTCCGCGGTAATCCTCATCGTCGTCGACGTCATCAGAGTCGGCCATGAAGCAAACGCCGGTGAAGTCCTTGGCCTTCCCCTTCTTCTTATCTTGAGGGATCTCCTCCTCCTTGTCATCCTCGCTCCCGGAGTCCACATCGCTTAAGGATTGTTCTCCAAAAGCGGCAAGAACCCGGTGAGCTGCTTTTGTCAGCTTGGCAGCATCAAATCTTAATTTGTTCCATTGTGGCTTCTTCCAAGCTTGTTTTCCCTCCTTATGGTTGCTCTTTCGTTTCAACTTGGGGCAATTTTCCCGGATATGATTGAGCTCACCACACTCATAGCAAGTCGCGGGACCTCCTCTCTTTTTGTTTCTCATATTGTTATAGGCCCGTGTGGCTTTTCTAACTATGAGGGCTAACACGGCCTCAGGGAGACTCTCAAACTCCTCTTCCTAGATTGCAGATAAACCAGCAAGCGAAAATCCAGAAGAAGACTCAGAAGACCCATCAGAAGCTCTCTTGAGCGGGTCTGCTACCAAGGTCATGTTTTCCTTTTTGGGATGATCAATCCTCTTGATCTCATGAGTCTTGAGCTTGCTATAGAGCAGCTCCAAAGTCATATCAGAGAGGTTGACGTTCTCCTCAATGGCGGTAGCCTTTATCTCCCACTCCTTGGTGTTGATTGCAGCCAAGAGGTGGGTGGCATTTTCAGACTGAGAATATTCAATTCCAACAGCTTTCATTTGATTAATCACTTTGTTAAAGTGACTAAAAATGTCATCGATGCTCTCTCCAAGACGCATCTCGAATTTGTTATATTCACGCTTATAGACTGTCTGGCGTACTTTCTTGATTTGGGACGAACCCTCATGGTAGGTTTCGAGGGTGTTCCAAATCTCGTGCGTAGTCTCAAGATTGCAAATTCGATCATACTCCTGTCTACCAAGCCCACCATATAAGAGGTTCTTTGCCTTATTCTTGTTAGCCAAGAGGGCTGTTGAAGCCGGCGTAACAACTTCGGGAAGAACTAGCGGGGCTCGAACAACCTCCCATATAGCTTGTCCTTCGCTCTCAAGGAAGACTCGCATGCGATTCTTCTAATAGGCATAGTCGTGCCAATCGAAGATATGCGGCTTGGTGGAGTACTTATCCATCGCCAAGTTCAGTGACCGGTTAAGATCAAGATTGAACTAACCGGGCTCTGATACCACTTGTTGGACCGAAAAGGCGACTAGAGGGGGGGGTGAATAGGAGCACGCTCACTTTTTCAACCAAGATCAGATCCAATATAAATTTCACTCCAATAGCTATGGAAGCTATGAAGATCAATATACCAGTTCAGCGAAAGACTAGTATTGAATCCAATCTAAACCCCGAAGCAAAACAACCAAAATCAACCAAAACTTAATTTCGAAGTGTAGGGAGGTCTGACCTCTATGTTAATGGTGGTCTGACCGGTCCATGGGCGGTCTGACCTCTATGTTAATGGCGGTCTGACCTCCAGCCCGATGAACAGTGAAATCAGCCCAAAAAAATGAAGTTGCAAATAGGTCTAACTTTTGATCTACAACTCCAAACTTGATGAAACTTGGAACACACCTTCTCTAGGATGTCAGGAACCTATTCCAATTGAAGATCGTGAATATCCTTGGAAAAGTTATGACCTTTTTCAGTTTGAGAGGTGGATGGTTCAAAACCAAGTCAAAACGAAAACTAGATCCAAAAACTTGCTCGTGGGTGATTGATGATCAAGATGATCCTAGATGTGTTCCCACATGTCACAGCAAGCTAGATCACGTGAAGAAATCAATCAAAAATATGTGAATCAAAGAAAGACTCAAAATCACCAAATAGAGAGAAGGAAGGCAAAGAGACACATCTTTGAGCAAACTTTCTTTGGATTGATTTGATAGGGTTTGGGTTTACAACCATTCCATCAATGGAGGACAAAGCTCAATCCAAGAGCACGAAATCAAATCAAAACTCTCTAGAACCGTAACCTCCACTAATCCTCTCCCTAAGCCAAACTAGGGTTTCAACAATAATGAAAGATTTGGAGAAGGTGCAGCCACCTCCCTCCTCTATTTATAGTGGAGACTTAGACCTTCTAGAAGTTTTAACTTAAATGGGCTCCCGTTAAGGCCCAACACAAACGGATCACACACGCACGCATTTTAAACCGCCGTCTTCAACACCCTTGACCTAAACCGCTTCTCTTTGCGTCGTCTTGCGCCGCGGGTTGGCAAAAGGTCACCAAGGTGGTATTTAGTAAGATTACCAAAATACCCCTTCTCGGTCCTTCCCCGAAGACCGAGTCCATCTGCGCGAAGCACTTCGCCTGCTCCGCCACGTGTAGGTTGATCAACGGCTCTCTCCTTGTCGGCAAGTCTCTCCCATCCGGCTCCCACCGAAACCACCATGGCACTTGCACCGACTCCCGCGCCGCTTGATCAAACCAGTCGCACCGAACTGTCCGTTCGGTCATCCTTGTCCATTCTGCACCATACTTGAGTTCATTGACCTCACCCGGCTTCGTCGATCGTTCTGGACCTCAGCTCTCCAAGCCTCGTCCCCATCATCCTCGCCGTTGACCGTCGTTAACCACCAAGCAACATGCACAACAATAGACAAGCAAATCGAATCCGGGAACAAGTTCTTCACAACTTGACCCACGTTAGTCAAAACATGCATCATGCAACACATATGCACTGAAACTCTGAAGGACCGAAATGGCAACAGAGGGGGGGTGAATGGTGCCTGAAAATTAATACTCCCCTTCACTGTATTTAAAACCAGCCTACAAATATCTCTGAAGATCTAAAGAAAGTAAATGAAGCAAGATCAAATAACAAAAACAAGTTTCAGTTTGTTCTTCCGAAATCGGATGTTAAGGCGATAGATTGCGGAAGTTCCGCTATGTAGTTCCTTGATGTAAATCGCGAAGTTCCGCTATGTACTTCCATTGCATAAAATCTAAGCTCGATTATCGATCAAGAAATGTAACGCTCGGGTTTTGCCCAAAAATCCAAACTACTTAATCTTGAATGCTCTTCTCAGTCAAGTTTTACAGGACATCATCCTAAACACCATCTTGACCTTATGGAGAAGAATCGCAACCAAAGATTCAATAATCGAACCAAAAGCGGATTTCTTGAAGAAGGGCAAGAAAGACCAAAACCAATGATAATCGAGATTCTCGATTCTTAGAGCATGAAACTTTGAGGAAGTAATAGCAATACCAAAGCGATTCTAGATATGAAGTTTCATGCTATCTCATAAAACGAATCAAAAGATATGCAAAACCCTAGATATTCAACATGAGCAGAGAGAGAGAGTTGCAAAATCAAATAATTGAAACCTCGATTTCATTGGATTGAAACATGGATTACAGAGGTAACGCAAAGAGGAATGATTACAATAGGTTTGAGTTCATACTCTCCTCTCAACAAGCTCTCAAAAAGCAAAACAAATCCTTTTCTAGAGCTAACCCTAATTTTCTCTCCAAAAGTCTAACCCTAACCTGTGGTTCTCCCTATTTATAGCCTTTGCTAATGGGCCTCCAACCCATTAAGCCCGCTACACCGAACGGAACCGCCTCCACTTTTGCGCTGCGAAAAGACCCTTCGCCCCTTGCGCACCTTCCGAAGCCTCCGTACACCTTGTTGTGCACGACTATAACCGCTTCAAGATTCACGCCGTCTTGACACATCCCGACCGTTCGACCTCAACGCCTCCTGCGCCTAGTCAGGTCCACGTGTCTCGCCACGACTCCATCTTGATGCCTGCGATCAACAGACAAAAACACATCACATAGCATTGCACAATATCATAGCATCAATATTTGTATAAGACTCAAACTCATACAAAATCAAAAACACAAAATATTCTTCTGCGCGACAGCGGACACAATCGGAAGTTCCAAGATTTACTACAAATGAAGTTCCGATTTCGAACTATCCGCGCTCGTCGGGATTATCGGAAGTTCGCGACTCAACAACTGCGGTACTTCCGATATCCGAACAACCGACTTTCGGATATTTGATTCCGATTTGGTACCTCGAGAGAACACTCAATGTCGGTATTATCGGACACTCGCTACCCCTTGTGCGGAAGTTCCGATTTCCTTCAAAGAACTCAAAACCGGGAAAATCGGAAGTTCCTATTTCCAACATCGGTAGTTCCGATTTATCGGAACTTCCGCTCCATACACAGCGGTAGTTCCGATTTCCCTGACTCAGCCCAGAAACAGTCCAAACCGAAAAACTCAACTCTCAATCTAATCAACCCACTTGTCAAATACTCATCACTCAGAGTGGGGGATCTCTCACATGGTCTCTCATTCTCCCCCTTGATGAGTATATTGACAATTACCGAAAAAGTATAAGATGAGTTTGAGATTACAGTCAACCAAGGTCAAAAGAGAAAGACTTGAGATGAGATGAAAGAGCAATTTTCGCACAAAACTCAAGGCTTTTCTCCAGAAGGCTTTTTCTCACAAAAATTCTCCCCCTTTGGCAATAAAATCATCAATATGTAGAAAAGGGAGGAAAAGACTATATGATGTTCATTTTAAGCATTAGGAGCCATGTAGATTATCCAAAATGATTATTAGAGAATTACACCAAGCCATAACACAGAAGAATGCTATCAAGATCATGACAATTGATGTAGAGAATAGCTAAGACAGAAAATCCATAATCTGATTAATGATCCAATTCTTTAGCAGGTCAAATAAGTCAAGATTGAAATCTAGCTAAAGATATCCAAGGATGATGCAAGCCATGTCAAATAATCTAAGTTGAACCAAGAAGACTCATACTGAACAGTTTAGAGTGCTACCAGTTGAAGAAGGACTCATTTTATCCGAACTGGTCTCTTTGAAGATAAGCAATTTTAGCACATTTTCTTTTTCGAAGATTTTTATGGTTTTATCTCGATAAAGCAAGCTCTGGACTAGGTGCCATCCACAAGCGCCTCGACCTTCAACCATTTTTTTAGCCATATGCTAGATCCCAAGCCTTATGCGACCACTCCAAGCAATGAGACTTAAGGAGGTGATCTTAGGTCATCCAAGGCTCCCCCGAGTTCATGCCTAGTGCAATGGCAAGCCGTCTCATGAGAAAGATTTGGTGAGATCGGTTTTTCGCACAAAAGAGATCATTTTGCTTTTGAAGTTTTTAGACCGGTGATTAGAGATAAGTCATGTTTCTTAACAACCGACATAGCTTACTCAAAAGTTCAAAAGAGATTCAGGACTCAACTCGACCTACTTGACATGGCGAAAATCATAAAAGGATAGTTTCAACGGACTAGTCTCAAGAGCTATCATGACAAGATTTTAATTCAAGTTTAGCATTTTTAAATACCTTAGCATGGCAAAGACTAAACTACACATAAAAAGTCATGATAGATCTAGCAGTTTAGCATAAATCATGGCAAGATGTAAAACAGTGAAAACAAATCATAAGGGATAATAAACAAGACTCCATTTGATTATAATGCAATGCGGAATGAAATGCACAAAAATCCGATTCCCTTGAATGAGATGCATCTTTTAATTGAGGTTGAGTTATGAAAAATTAAGAGTATGGAATAACCAAGAATAACTCCCCGAACCAAAGGAACAAAAACGAGAATCGATAAGTAAACCGTAAAAAGCGATCCTTTAGAGCATAGAAAAGATATAGAAAACTATCGCTCGCACGGGTTCTTATCTACCCCATATGATTCTAGGACTATCAGCTGATCTACACATACACTAAGGAGCAAACACTGTCCCTGTCTACCCAAGGGTGGCCCGACCCCTGCTAGAACCTATAAGAAGTGAGTAAGCTCTACTTAGAGAAGGAAGAGACGGCTAATAAGCAGCATCCTAGAACCACAAGATAAGAAGTAGCTGTCAAAGCAATTGTGGCAAGATAACCACTCTAACCTATCTTTGGAAGGTCTTTGACCAAATATTAAAAGAAATGTAACGAGAAAGGAGTAAGAGTATAATATAATATAATACAAGAGTAGCACAAAGCTCCTCCAAAGCGATCCGTAAGGACAAACCACCCCAAGCTCTCCCGCAGAGCCAAAACCGAGAGTCGCCCGGAGGCTTAGTGAAGATATCGCCAGCGGTGCTCACTCTCCTGGCTGGAGCACAATGTCACCCTTCTCTACATGGTCTCGAAGAAAGTGATATCGATATCAATATGCTTGGTCCGAGAATGTTGCCTGGGTTCTTGGCAATGCAAATCGCAGGCGTGTTATCACAAAAGAGTGGAGCGCAATCGATAGATAACCGAAATCTGCAAGGTCGAGACCATCCAAAGCACTTGGCTACAAAGAATCGGCTGCGAGAACGTGCTCGGCCTCTGCGATTGGATGCGCAACACCGGATTGCTTCCTCGGCGACCGGAGGCGAGAGAAGTGCCAATGAATTGGCAAGTGCCGAAGTGCTCTTCCTATCTATCCTCTGACCCGGTGAAATCGCATCGGAGAAGGCTCTAAGAGATAGACAAGAGGATGAGGAGTACCGGATACCATAGTCAATGGTAGCTCGAAGGTACCGAAGATGCGCTTCACCGCCGACGGTGAGATCGCGAGGAGAAGCTCGAAACCGAGCACAAAGACACCTGAGAAAAGTGTATGTCCGCTCTCGAGGCCGTGAGGTACAAGAGAGAGCCAATCATGCTCTGAAATCCTTTTGGTCAACGGGTTCGCCGTCTTCATCCGATCCAGCATTTGTAGATGCCATTGGAGTTGATCTTGGCTTTCCATCATTCATGTCGAAACGCTCGGGAGGTCTCGAGTGTATTTGCCTTGATGAAGAAAGGTACCTCCGAGTCTGTTTGATTTGGAAGCCAAGGAAGAAACTCAACTCGCCCATCATGCTCATTTCAAACTCCGAGCTCATGACATCGGAAAATTGGGAAACGAGAGCATGCAAGGAGCCACCAAAGATAATGTCATCCACGTAGCTCTGGACGAGCAGAAGATCAGTGCCAAGACGGCGGATGAACAAGGTTTTGTCAATTTTACCCATCTCAAAACCATGGCTCAGCAGATAGGACTTAAGCCTTTCATACCAAGCTCTGGGAGCCTGCTTGAGTCCATACAAAGCTTTGGAAAGCCTGTAGACATGGTTAGGGTATTTGGGGTTCTCGAAACCAGGAGGCTGTCTCACATAGACTTCTTCCTCAATAAGGCCATTGAGGAAGGCACTCTTGACATCCATCTGGTAAAGCTTGAAACCCTTAGAAGGCGCAAAGGCAAGCAGATTCTAATGGCTTCAAGTCTAGCTACGAGGGCAAAAGTCTCTTGAAATCTAGACCCTCAACTTGAGTGTACCCACGAGCTACCGGCCTAGCCTTGTTTGAATGACTAACCCATCTTCACTTTGCTTGTTCTTGAACACCCATTTGGTCCCAATGATATTTTGACCTTGAGGGGCTCAACAAGGGACGGACCTTGTTCCTTTCAAAGTTTTCCAATTCCTCGTGCATGGCGTTAGTCCATGACTCATCGTAAAGAGCATGACAAACGTCTTTGGGCTCAAACGAGGCAACAAAGGCGTAATGGAGAGAATAGAGACATGCAGTTTTTGAACAGTGACTCGCTCAAAGAGATCTCCAATTATCCGCTCTGAAGGATGGTCCTTTTGAATGTGTCTTGGAGGTCCAGGTGAGATGAAGAAGTGGCCTCTACCTCATTAGCGAGATGAGATAGGGACAGAGCCACTAGCTTCGTAAGAAGCTGAAGGTAAGGGTGATCTCCTCGAGTGCGGTGGAAGAAGGCACCTCAAGAGGAGGAGAAGGAACTGGATCGGGTAAGCAACCCTCATCTCCATCCTCCTCATCGTCCACAAAGATGGACTCAGACTGCTCTAAGGAACCTGAAATATCAGGCCTAGTCCCTGGACTGGCCTCATCGAAGGTCACCTCACGAGATTCTAACAATTTACTAGACTCAGCCTGGACTCTATAGGCACGAGAAGAAGTCGAGTAACCCAGAAAGATCCCATCACAAGATCGTGACTCGAACTTATCTAGGTTCCCAGACTTCAGAATAAAACACTTGCAACCAAACACACGAAAATGCGAGACGCTGGGTTTTCGCCATATCTCAACTCATAAGAAGTGCGATGCAAGAGTGCAGAAGAAAAACTCTGTTAGAAACATGACAAGCAAGAGCAATTGCCTCACCCAAAACTTCCTAGGTGTAGAGTACTCATCAAGGATCGTCTGGCCATCTCGACCAAGGTGCGGTTCTTCCTCTCCACAACGCCATTTTGTTGGGGGCGTATGGAGACAGGCGGTGCTCTACACTGTCTCACCACAAAACTCTCAAAGTAGGAATTCTTGAACTCGGTGCCATTATCGGTCGAATTGCTCGTAATGCACCGGGAGCTCA
Organism: Hsuehochloa calcarea; assembly: GCA_036346395.1. Classification (NCBI taxonomy): domain Eukaryota; kingdom Viridiplantae; phylum Streptophyta; class Magnoliopsida; order Poales; family Poaceae; genus Hsuehochloa; species Hsuehochloa calcarea. Next base: position 10,917,946 of record CM070612.1, on the reverse strand, counting down.
ACGAAAGCCTACTAAAAGACCACGAAAAGAGTAAACGTCTCATCCTTGAGGCTAAGAAAAATACCCAAGAATACCTCGAGAAGTCATCGACCACGACAAGTACGTACCACTTCCTCCTCTCGATCGCACTCTATTTGGTCCCTCTGTGTCCATATGGAGCGATTGACACAGTGCATCTGTCATAGTCATCAGAATCGGAGGATGTGAAGCGGCAACCATTTTTTGCGTCTTAAGCAAGGAGCACAAACAAGATCCTTGACCATTTTGAGTTTTGGCAAACCACGAATGAGATCGTGGCGCTAACTCGGTCGATGATCAAATCCTATATGACCAAGTCTCCTATGCCGAAAGTCAAATCACGGATTGAAGCAATTAAACATCGGAGAGGATCACGGAAGATCCGGAAAAATCAGCACGAAAGATCCTCCCATATCGAGAAATCCATAAACTAGACTACCCAAGAATCAAGAATTTTGCAATTGTTTTTCTTAAAGCTCACCTCGAAACCGTCATCGTAAGTGGTGAGAGACGAAAGCGATTATCTGCGACTTACTTACTAAGGCAACATCTTTTAAAATAAAAGAATCATTAATGCTCACAGTACCTTTAGCGATGACGCGCCCAAATGAAGCATCTCGAAGGTGATCGTCTCATCACCTGGAGCACGGGCTAGGGAAGAAAACCAACGAGAATCTCTGTCATATGACGTGAACAACCGAGTCTACAATCCGGACCTTTCCCTTCGGCCCGCGACCACGAGTCAAACAGAGTAAAGTCTCGATCGGGTGAATCAACGATGATTTTGGCACCCAATCTTGAGTAACACGGCGAATAGATGAAGTAGTCAAGCAAGACCGACCTCTATCTACCCTCGCTCTTTGTCACTCAACAAGTCAAAGATCTCGACTGTTCTTTGGATCCGATCGCTATGGGAGAGCGAGTCGAAGTGCCAGCAACATGCTGATCTTGCCGCAGGTAGCTATCTCGAAAGGAAAAACGAGATCTACCCTCAGGACGGCGGAAGTTACGACCAAAGGGAGCATGAGGATGAAAATCAGAAAACTCAGAAAAACCAAGTCCTCGATCTGCCCAAAATCATCGGATGGAACAAATCTAGACCTCGTGTTGGTCTTAGGTGCACTCAAGATCCGGGCGACCTCGAATGTGCCTAAGAGACTCAACACGGTCTCTACGCGATCTTGGCGCGCTCAAGCAATGATCAACTAAATGTCCATCTTTCTGACTGAAGGTGCAATGATACTTCGCCTTTTGAGGAGCCGAAGCTGCAGGTGGAATCACCTTGTCGTCGAAATCCTTTGAACAAAACCCACGACTTAAAATTGACTTTCTCACCCCGGCTTAGTTTTGATCACACCGTGCTATGGTTTTGAGCACGACGGTGGATGCTTCCTCATATCCTCCTCGGATATCATATCCTAGACCCCGATTAAATCGCAAATTTTAGATTTGTCTAGAATGAGATTGAGCTTCTTCTTGCCTCCTACAAACCTCTCGAGAGTGTTCATAAGATACCGACACTCCAAAGAGAGAGGTGCAAGAAGAGCAGGGGAAGAAGAAACAAGCAGAAGGTAAGGGAGCGGAAGAAGAACCAACAAGAGAGGAAAGATTGGCTTGTGCACGCACGGTAGACTTTGGGGGACAGTCCCATCGCTAGCGCATTGGTTCACGTTGCTAGGCGTCTCTACCAAACCCTTAGACTTCTTCCCAAAGACACACAATACAAGCGGATGATTGTGTCTCTAGAAGGTCCTTAGTTAGCTTCACACATTTTTCATCCAAGGCAACCAAATCACATTTTAGTTTATAACAATGATTGCATGGTGAGCTAACAAGGTCCTTAGAAGCATCTTGAGCCAATTTGTTATTGTGATCAATCATTTCTTGAAACCGCTTAGATATCTGATTCTAGTTCAATAGATTAACTTAGGACAGCTTTAAACAAGAAACTATAGGCTCTAGTAGCGCGACTTGAAATTCAACAATTTTGTGATCCGCCTGCTTTAGGTTCATCTTGAGATTATTACAATTTTCACAAGTTTCAGCAGATCAAGCAACATGGTATAAAGACCTCTAAACGAATTGTCCTTAACCTCACATGAGGTGCAAGCAAGAGCCTCAACAAGAGTGGATGAAGGAGGTGCTACCCTACTCATCTCTAATTGACAAGAAGGCTAATGTTCTCTACCTTAATCATGTCAAATTCGGAGGAAACACTATCATGTAAGGTCCTTAGTTTATCCATATCATCAATCAAAGCACATCATGTGTGACATTCATCACGGAGGGAGCGGATGTAAGTAAAGTAAGCTCCGTGATAGTCTAGCTACTTCCTTCTCCAACCCAAAGACACTTAGCCCTAGACTTAGCATGGAATCTACCTAGCTTAAGAAAAGCATCATTAAGCTGGTCATAAGTGGGACTAACCTCATCTGAGTCGGAGTACACTCATTGTCGCTCGATTCGCCCCGAGGGCCATGAAGCACATCTTGGAGAAGTTGCCGTCGTCCTTGGGATCATGATCGTCCTTCCCATCATCGTCACTCCACCCCTCCACCTCGTTTGGTGTCCGGTTAAATCGAGGCGGTGAGGACGCGATGGAAGCAACTTCTTTGCCTTCCCAAAGTTGCGGAACTTCTTCTTGCCTTGATCAGTCTTTGAGGGCTTCGTGTTGCGGTTCTTGTCGATGTAGTCGTTCTTGCTTGGACCGCCATAGTCACCTTTGCCCTTCCCAAGCTTGGGACGGTTTGCTCGGATGTGGTTGGGGCCACCACACTCGAAACAAATCACGGGACCTCCTCTTTTACCATCCCTCCTCCTCTTGTAAGCATGGGAAAACTTCCGAGCTAGGAGGGCTAGTGCTCATCCTTAAGTCGCTCTAAGCGATCATCGGTTATGTCACGAGAGCAGCTAGGAGAACCCACGTGTCGACTCGTAAGAAGATCCGAAGTGGGATCGGTGACTAAAGCCATCGATGTGACTTCGACCTTGAGAGACAATGTCAATCTCGTGAGTCTTGAGACGCGAGTAAAGCGCATCAAGAGTCGTGGTCGAGAGGTCCGTGCTATCTTTGATGGTAGTCACTTTCATCTCCCAAACACGAAGATCAAGTGCGCGAAAGCATCATCGGCGTTATCCGAGTCGGGTATGTAAGACCGACCGCTCGGAGGTTGCTCAAAATCTTGTGAAAACGCGAAAAGCACTCGCCAAGAGATTCGCCGACAAGCATCTCAAATTTATTGTATTCACGCTTAAACCGGTCTTGTCTAACCGTCTTAATCGAGTGGTGCCCTCATGGTATGCATCGAGGTCACCCGGATGTCGTAGCGTAAATCAAATGAGAAATACGATCAAACTCATACGCTTAAACCACGAATGATTATGTTCCTTGCCTTAGCATTTGCCTCAACATCGGCCATGTTTCCAAGATTGATGTTCTCATCGGCAGAGCAACAAATCTAACCTTCACCTTTCTCCGGATGGCATACCCCGAGCACGGATGTAAGTTTCCATTCGGCTCTTCCGAAGGGTAATCGGACCATCAAAAGCGGAGGCTTGGTGGAATACTTGTCCGTTGCCATGGCTCAACCGACCGGTTAAGATCTATCAAGAAGAGCTAACCGCTCGATACCAATTGAAGGACCGAAATGGCAGCAGAGGGGGTGAATGGTGCCTAAAATTAATACTCCCCTTCATCGTATTTAAAACCGACCTACAAAGATCTCTCAAGATCTAAAGAAAAGTAAATGAAGCAAGATCAAATAACAAAACAAGTTTCAGTCGTTCTTCCGAAATCGGAAGTTAAGGCATAGATTGCGGAAGTTCCGCTATGTAGTTCCGTTGATGTAAATCGCGGAAGTTCCGCTATGTACTTCACGCATAAAATCTAAGCTCAGATTATCCCGACCAAGAACGTAACGCTCGGTTTTTGCCCAAAATCCAAACTACTTAATCTTGAATGCTCTTCTCAGGTCAAGTTTTACAGGACATCATCCTAAACACCATCTTGACCTTATGGAGAAGAATCGCAACCAAAGATTCAATAATCGAACCAAAAACGGATTTCTTGAAGAAGGGGCAAGAAAGACCAAAACCAATGATAATCGAGATTCTCAGATTCTTAGAGCATGAAACTTTGAGGAAGTAATAGCAATACCAAAACGATTCTAGATATGAAGTTTCATGCTATCTCATAAAACGAATCAAAAGATATGCCAAAACCCTAGATATTCAACATGAACAGAGAGAGAGAGAGTTGCAAAATCAAATAATCGAAACCTCAGATTTCATTGGATTGAAATATGGATTACAGAGGTAACGCAAAGAGGAATGATTACAATAGGTTTGATTCATACTCTCCTCTCAACAAGCTCTCAAAAGCAAAACAAATCCTTTTCTAGAGCTAACCTAATTTTCTCCAAAAGTCTAACCCTAACTCTGTGGTTCTCCCTATTTATAGCCTTTGCTAATGGGCCTCCAACCCATTAAGCCCGCTACACCCGAACAGAACCGCCTCCACTTTTGCCGCTTTGCGAAAAGACCCTTTCGCCCCTTGCGCACCTTCTAGAAGCCTCCCGTACACCTTGTTGTGCACGATTCGCAACCGCTTCAAGATTCACGCCGTCTTCTACACATCCCGACCGTTCTGACCTCAACGCCTCCTGCGCCTAGTCCGGTCCACGTGTCTCGCCACGACTCCATCTTGATGCCTGCGATCAACACGGACAAAAACACATCACATAGCATTGCACAATATCATAGCATCAATATTTGTATAAGACTCAAACTCATACAAAATCAAAAACACAAAATATTCTTCTCTCGCGATTCGGACACAATCGGAAGTTCGCGCTTACTACAAATGAAGTTCCGATTTCTAACATCCGCACTCGTCGGGATTATCGGAAGTTCCGACTCAACATCTGCGGTATTCCGATATCCGAACAACCGACTTTCCGGATATTTGATTCCGATTTGGTACCTCGAGAACACTCAATGTCGGTATTATCGGACACTCGCTACCCTTGTGCGGAAGTTCGATTTCCTTCAACCGAACTCAAAACCGGGAAAATCGGAAGTTCCTATTTCCAACATCGGTAGTTCGATTTATCGAACTTCCGCTCCATACAATGGTAGTTCCGATTTCCCTGACTCAGCCCAGAAACAGTCCAAACCGAAAAACTCAACTCTCAATCTAATCAACACACTTGTCAAATACTCATCACTCAGAGTGGAGGACCTCTCACATGGTCTCTCAAACTCATGACTTTGACCTAACCAACGAACAACGCCGCCACGAAGGCCAACGTTCAAGTGACAACCGGTCAGACCGCCCCTTAGGGCGGGTCGACCGCCACCATCTTGGATCGATTGCCACCACTGAGCCGGTCGGACCGCCAATGGGACTTAGCCAAATTTTGGCCCCTCAAAACCCAGACCCTACTTGAATTTTATATCTCGAATAACTTTTTACTGGAGACTCCAAAAATCATGAGACCAAGTGCATTGGGATCCCCTCACTTGCCTACACCCTCTATTTTTGGCCCAGCCTGTTCTGACCATTTTTGGTCATGGTCGGTCCGACCGCCGCACATGGCCGGTCCGACCGATTTGGGACCGGTCGGACCGCCCCTGTCCAGAAAGCCTGAACTTTGTCGAAATCTCGTGAAACGACAAACCGTTAACGCCATTGCCAATTGTCACATCATCCTAAGATCTGGAGTATATCCCCATGATATCCACAGAGTTGCACATCTAAATCTGACTAAGTGATTATGGAACAACTTTGTGAAAAAGTTGTGTGTTGTATGTTGTTACTCGTTGATAGCATGTCATGCACATAACCAACAGGGTGGGAAAAAGATTTATACTAAGGGGAGTGGAAATAATTGTGACATAGTGGATTTATGGTTGGGAAATATGAATTGTGGTGACTTAGTTAGAATTTGGTAGTCCCGCCGTGGTCAATTAAGGACTTAACTTTGTGCACCAGTGAACTGAGCCACAACTGTACGACCACATGCTTAGTATAGAACAGGTCTAACTTAGTAAGTTATAGAGTCTCAATATTGACTACTCAGGTAGTAGGCTAAGTGCTCTGTGAATGGTTGAGGTGTGAACTACTCTATAGGGTCACATTTATAGGCAGTTCACCGTCTCCAAGTCCAACGGTATGCATCGGCCCAAAGCACTGTGAAACGGTTGGTACTGACGGTATGCATATTGGGAGGGTCAATTGTTGAGATGAAGTTTCGAAAAGGCTTTGTTATGATTGGTGCTAGCTACACTGGTTATATTATGTTGGTAAAGTGTACAACCTCTGCAGAGTGTTAATCAATCTATTCGAATAGCTGCGTCTGTGGTCATGGACATGCTTGGGTATTTCACACGAGGGGTAGATTTTCATAAAAACAATAGGAAGGGTACAACTACGTGGTTTAACTCATGTGGTTGTTTGAAAGAAATTGTTTAGGCCTCGTGAGCTTTGTGAAAATACTTGTCAAATTATTAGTTTATTTATTTTAAAATATACTTTGAATCTATTATTCTTATTCAAATGCAAATGTTGTTTTTTTGGCAAAATAATCATAGAAGCCATCTTTTGAAATAAGCCATCATCTATAATTGTATTTTGTGGTACAACATGTTGAGTACTCGGAGTACTTATTCTTGCTGCAATCATTCAGCTGAAGTGGACGAGTATTCGCCTGCTTTTGAGGAGGAGTTTAACGAGGAGGGTGATTGCTAGGTCTTGATCCTAGTTCGATGCCTGTGGCAAGTTGATGGGTCCCAGCTAAAGTTGTTTCCATTCCGCTGCCATCTCTTTAATTATTGTTAGCCCTGTGTGGCTTAATAACTGTAAACTCAACCATAGGGTCATAATCGTTATTTAATAATCAAATTAGTCGTTTATTCTTATATTCGCCTTGTGTGGATTGATATTCATATATGTTGACACTGTGTAAAGTAGCGTGATCCTGGACTAGTTCCTTATACACTGAGGGTCAAGATTTACATATTTGGGTCCCAACAAAATAGTAGCCAAAGCCTAACCCGCCTTCACTTTTGGCCCAACTCCATCGTCGTCGAAGCCGCCTTCAAAAATCCATCTCCCAAATGCGAAAGCGTATTTTCTCAAGATTAGGCCTTAACTTAACCTGACATGTGGGCCATGGACCCACCCGTCAGTCTTTCTTTCTCTGATGCTCTCTCTCTCTCTCTCTTCTGTCTCGCTCGTTGATGCTGACTTCAGGACCCACTCGTCAGGCCTCACGTTGTCGTCTTCCACTCGTCGACTGCCATGACTGCACTGTGTAGCTCCACTTGCCCAGCTTTTCTAGTGTGTCACTTACCCATTCTTGTACAACTTTTCCATCACTTTGACATGTTGCACCCATCTTTCCTCCCTATCTCCCTTCTTTTCCTCATAGTCTCACCTGCCGCCATGGATGCACCCAACTCAGCGTCCCCTCTATCTCCTACACTCCCCCTACCTCAACATGGTTTTCTTTTCCCCATTGTAGCTCGATGCACGCCTCCTTCCTCTCTTTCTCCCTTCTTTTCTCTATTTGGTCAAGCTCTGCTGCACCCGCCTGTCTGCATTTCCTCCCCCGAGCTCGTGCCTCAGCGTGCCTACTCACCCTCTCCCACATTTTGTTGTCTCGCGAGCACACATTGCTGCATTTTTCCCGTATCGGTAGGACCCCACCTCACACCCTGTGTGAACAGTGCTCGTGCCCCTTCGCTCTGGCTATAAATAGCCCTCACCGTGCCACCGTGCAACCACGCTCCACCTCGTCTTCCACTTCCTTCCATAGTAGCTCCCTCTGTAGTGTTCTCATTCAGCCAAAACACGGTTGATGTCCTCAGCCCTAGTGCATGTGCTCCGATGAGCTCCGTCACAAGCCGCCTTCATTCCCGCTCCATCCGATGAGCCCTTCCCTTTCTGACTGTGTCCTTGTGCGCCACCATGCCTAAGAATCATTATCTATAGCTAAATTTCGCTCTTCTAGTAGTACGTCACGTTGCCAACACCGTCTTCTTCATCTCCAGCCGCAACAGCCACCCTCGATCGATGTTGTCATCGCTATGGTGAGCCTATGCCATCTTTGACCACGCTTTATCCACCTCCATGACCCCCTTGGTCTTATGCATGGATCCATTTTAGCACTCCGTCACCGAGGAGTTATGTCATCTGAACCCTGTCTCCACCGCCGTCGTCACTACTCCTCGCCCGGTCACAACCATGACCCTCTGTCACCGTTAACCCGTCTGGTGAACTCCTGGGACGTCACTAATACCTTTGCACTACTTCTTTTGGCTTCTCGATGTTGTGTCTATACTCATTGCCGTAGCAGTTCTAGCATCGCCTCCTTTCTTCGCATTCAGTGCCACTCTAGTGACCCTAGGTCCCTGTGCCCACTCACAGTAGCATCAGAGTAGCCCCTGAAGCCAAACACACACTCAGTTTCTACTCCCAGTCTCTCCTGCACCGAGTTCATCAAAAGCTAAAAATGCCCCCACCACTCACCTTTGTTGTGCCGCCACTACAGTTCACCATTCTGGCCGCTGCCACCACCACAAGCTTTGTTGTCACCACGACATTCCATTTTTTTGGTTGGCCAAGCCCCTCCGCCACCCTATCACCACCGGCGAGCTCGCCAAACCGCTTAGGCATGGCCAGAGCGAGCCGTCCCTACTCCGTATCTATTCTTTCTCACTAACAGTGGGCTCACACGATCACTATTTGGTTTAAGCGCTAATTAAGTGTTTTAAAACTAATTAATCATTAACATGTGGGCCCAGCCCATTAAGTTAATTAGATTTATAATTTAATCCAGTTTTTAACCTTGAGACACTCACATCTTGGCCGCACCAATCAGCCGGATTTAAAATTGATAAAATTCCAATGAGTGGACCCCACTTGTAAGCCACACAAGCATTTCCCCAAGATTTTCCTTTAGAAAATCAAATAAAAATCCTAGCATAGTGTTTTCCCTCTCATTTAATCTGATTTTCCACCCTGATAAAACTTTCGATGATCTGTTCTCTCATGCAAACTCCAATTGACCTCGTTCTTGTTTATAAAATTTCCTAAAATCAAGAGATATCGATATCCTCCAGTACCAAAAATTTGAATTTTGAGGTCTGTTTAAATTTATTTAAGATTTATCTGCGGTACTTGGTTTTCTCTCGTATAGAAAATGATACGCCGGGTACCTTCCACGTCGAGCCAGAACACAACCAAGATTAGATCAGCAAGGAAAGCACCCCTACCATTTGATCATATTGATCCCAATTGTTAAATTCTATGTTGCTTTAATTATAAATTATTTGTTTCATCCTTAATTTAAATAAAATCACTATATTTGTGCTAGAACTTAGATATTGCCCAATTTTGAAATGACACATCCTTGTCATTGAAATACTTGCCATTGTCACCGTAGGATTAATTACCACTTACTAGAATTAATTGGTGGGCCTTAGTCTAATTTCGGCAATAAATGCTTAGTCATGCTTAGTAGACAAATCATAGAAAAAAAATCCAAAAAAGGTATGAGACATTTTGGAAAATCATTTTGGACTTGGAATCATTTATGGAAAAAATATATGTTAGAAAAATGAAAAACAAAATAATTTTGACTTGGGTAAGTGACAAGTTGGGGTGAATTCAGGGTTAGTGTTTGTCTCGCCTGGGTCGCTTCAGGGCCGAACTCAAGTGCCGCTTAACCCAGCAAGAACTGTAAAAACACATCTCCTTATGGGAGGACCTGGCTGAATAATCTACTAAGTTCTAGCATTATACCTGCAAGTTGTAGATGTAAGTTTATCTAGGTGTGCAGATGATGGTAACAGGCTTCCATGTCCGAAGGTACACTTGCAATGTGCAAGGCTGCCCAATACAACAATGTGTACTAATTGTGGTGCTAACGGGCGTCCATACACTGAGGGATCATTGGCTGTCAGACCCTATTTGTAATTTGGAATCTTTTGTGTTTACAACACTAGTCCTTGGATCAATAGCTTGTGCTTACAGTTACATCATTAGATATCAAACACATATCACGAAAATATAAATCCATTGCATAATAATAAACAAGCGCAAATATACTTATGGTGTTTAACTTGCAGAATGGCCAAATAGGCCAAATACTTTTCAAAGAACAGGCAGTGGAAGCAGAATAAAAATATACCACGTGGAATCCTCACGATATACCCACAGGCAACCGACTAGAGCCTGCGATCTAGTTCCTAGCCTTCTTGATCTCCAGTCTTAACGAATGCTCATAAGTGCCCACACAACCTTCTTCTCTTACACTTACTGAATAAAAATATTGAGCGAGTATGAGTACACAACTGTACTCATGAGCCAACACACAGAATGCAGTTACATAATATGCAAGGTTGTTCAAAGGAATGGCTAGTGGTTCTTTTGTTTGCATAAATCCACTTATTGAAATTGTTAAGTAGTAGAAAATTATGAGACCTAGCATTTTTAAGTAACACAAGTTTTAACGAAGTTGAGTTTTGTTGTAAAATACTAGTGGAGGCTCCAACCTCCTATACAAATGAGTGGCTCCATCCACCCAATGCTCATATTTTTTCCTGGGTCACATCCCGTACTTCTCACTGGTTCTTAACAAGGCCATCATAAATCTTTGAGCTCCAACTCATCTTTTCATTCCACCCACAATTGTTTTATAAATATGAAAGGTAATTCAAGTAAGTTCTCGGCACCGCCCAAGACCGTGGGCATGGCTATCTAGATAGTTTTTAGACTTTGTAGAGTTCGTACACTTTACCCATAAGAGACAATTGTTGGGTAACGCGGCAAGGCGCTAGACAGCATAAAATTTTACCGCGCAACCAAGGAACCACCGCAAGTAATAGATCACGAGATTACAGCTTGACGCGCCGACTCGTAGCGGAAGTAGAGTCGTTGTAGCGAGTTAATGCAGTCGTAGTCGTACTCGCGACACGTCTCCTCCTTCGAGTAGTCGTACTCGACGCGCGTTTGCTTCTTCAAGTGGTCGTACCCACCACGCGACTTCTTCTCCGACTCTGGTGTTCAACACAAGTCGCGGATCGTCCTAGTGCTGATGCTTCACAACAACACCTCCGAGGTATCCACACGTACGGGGCAGGATCACCACGCACTGGAGTGCTAGCACCGACAGCGTGGTTGAGAAGGCGTGGCTATTAGGGTTTTAGGAGTTCTTTCAAAGATCATCCTCTCCCCTTACCCCAGGCCACCGCCTCTCTTTATATAGACATCCATGATGGGTCTTGAAACTGAGGCCCATTAGGAACTCGTGGCCTATACGAATTCGGATCACCATCCAAAACAGATCCTTGCCCTTTAAGTGTGCGACCCCACAGGTTCATGTGTAATCGGTTATGACTCGGAAACTCTTTTCCGATCACTAGTCGTTAGCGGTACCTAGCAGCACATAACGATTCCCAAAGACACATTGAATATATCGGACGAACCTTGATGTAATATGATCTATGATTAGGTCCTCACCACTTACGACCAGTTCGTATCTCTATACGACCAGGTTGTATTTGGTCACGACCAGTTCGTAACTCCTTACGACCAGGTACTTACCATTTCAGGATTACGTTCGACTCAGCCTACGACCAAAGCATGTATCTCCATACGACTGGTCCGTAACTGATCGAACTAAGCGACCTACTCATGCATTCTCCCTTTTCCTCACGATGTCTGGTTGAACTCCAGGTGAGATGAAATGTCATCCATGGACTGTTCAAAACTTTCTCGATCGAGTGTCAGATAACATCATGTGGTCGACACTTCGACCACTAGTGGCATGGCCATGCACTTTCTTTATCCGATCACCACGAGGGGCCCAGAGACATCTCTCCTGTTATGTTAGGAGGGGCAAATCCCATCTCGACCAGTCACATTCCTCGCATGTTTCATAGCATACCCAAAGCTACCTTTATAACTACTCGATTTGAGTAGCGTTTGGCAACCCCTAAGAGTGCTATTACACATGTAGGAAACCATGCTGATCTCAGGTCTAAGGATTATACATCATCATTACTTGAGACCAATTAATGACACAAAGATTCATAACAATCTCAATAGTGTCTCAATGATGGGTCTATCCAACACCATGTTCTCTAACATGTGTTCACATTATTGATTCGATATCTCCATATCTATGACCGGTGAAACCAGGTCATCAATCAATACATGTGCTAGTCACGAGTCACGGTGTTCAGGCCGGTGACCTCCGACTGAGGATACATTTAGAATGACATCATATAAGTTAAAGAGTTCCACCAATAAGTCACATACTTATTGATCTATAACAAATGATTCATTCAAGGAACACGATAACATATTATCAAAATCATGAACATATTGAAATATCATCATCTCTATGATTGCCTCTAGGGCATATTTCCAACAACAATCAACTTATAATATCCATCTTGATGTACTTCCATAGGAGTGCAAATAAGATGATTGACACAATGCCTTTACAATGCCCCACCCCACCTCAATGCAACCCCAGTCGCTACATATCACCTCATTGGGCCATGACCCCGGGAGGTCTCCCACTTGCGTCGTGCAGTTCGGTGGATACCTTACCCTTAATCCACACCACACACCCATCAATGGCAAAATTACGATGAGGCGAACAAATTAGTCAGCCAGGTATAGACTTGTGGTTACACTATTTTTACACGAGAAGCCTATTACAAGAACTCGGTTCTTTATTGACTCGGGCGGTACTTCCCTATAGCCACTCTGTCGTGCTCTTCCCAACACACACTTCCAGCCACCCAAGTTGAAATCTATTTTTGGTTTTGTTTTAAAATATTTTTCTAGTCAACATACTAATTAGGCTCCAACCTCGACTATCCAAATCCAGTTTTCAAGTTTTAAATGATATCAGGGCAAATCATTCCCCACATACCAATATACCTAAGCAAGGCTAAGTATGACACTTAGGTACAGACTTAGTAGCTAGTATGTATACCATTAGTCTAGGGTGACAAATGATAGTGTCCAAGTTCAAGGATTGAAAGTTTATACGTATTTATCATTAAGGTAGTAGCTATGAGCTAAATCAATATATTTGTATAAATCATAGCAATGCAATTTCATAATTTAAAATAATATAATTTGCATTCAAAATTAGGATCAAACTAATCAAAGTGTTGACTCACCTTGCTCAATGTTCCGATGACCTTGGTCTTGTTCTTGCTCTTGCTCAAACTGTCGCTCTGTCATAGCTTTAGATTCAAGCTACGCAAAGTATGATTGAACCCAAGAATGTTTGAATATAATAAAATGAAACCCAAATAAATCCAACGGAAAATAAATAGAGGAAACACTTAAAATCAAATTCAATCAACCCAAGATTGTGCGAAGTAGGAAATACTTCAAATGAAACTAAGCATATCTAACAGTATCTTGAAATAAGGAAGTACTCTAGATAAAACTAATCATACTTAGTGGAGTTGATGAAGGAAATACTTCAGCCGAAGTATATCCAAAGGAAGTTGATGAAGGAAATACTTCAAACAGAATGAAGTACACCCAGGGATATTTGGAATGAAGGACATACTTCAGGTGAAGTATATCGACAGGAAGTTGATGAAAGAAATACTTTAGACGAAATATATCCAAAGGAAGTTGAGAAAGGAAATACTTCCAACGAAGTATAACTAAAGGAAGTTGATGAAGGAAATACTTCAAACGGAATGAAGTACATCTAGGGATATTTGGAATGAAAGTAATACTTTAGATCAAAGTAGATAAATCCAAACTTTACTGGTTTGGTCTAGTGGTGGGGTTCTGGGATGATAGTTAAACTTATGGTTAGGTAATCGTTTGATCCGGAGTGAGGGCAAGAGGGATCGAGCACTCAAGAAGTCTGCAGGTGCAAAGGAGTTAGGACTTCAACGGGATGGAGAGAATATTCATACTCATTGGGTACTTAGATGGGAGAGATCACCCAATTAGGTAGGACTCTCTGATCCACCTTCGGATCAAAAACTATCCTTCTATCGGAAACGGATAGCGAGGGGTGATGGATGGATTCTATACGAGGGTGATTGGTGGTTGATTACTATTGTCCATTTGGGGACATATCACCGCTATCCATCACAACGCCTAGATGAACTAATGATTCCTTTTATTATCTTATATTTATCAAGGAAGCTCCATGAGCCTTAGTTGGAACTTACAAGCACTGGCGAGACACCAGCCTTATAACTTGATCAGGGGCGTCTACAGGTTTGGGTTCATCTGTGAGGTGATCTTTAGTTAGCTTCATTACATGCATGGCTTGGCACACTCTAAAGTAAACCTATCATATTAGGTTGATCCTTAGCTACAACATATACGAATGACTACTCCTAGTTAAGTAGATAACTACTTTACAAAGTCTATAGCTCTTCCCTTGTAATATTCTGTTTAAACATAAAATGAATAAGTGATTAATACTAAAATTAAATATAATTAGAGAATAAATTGGAAGTTTTAGAGGGGCGTTTTTGCTTTTGTTGGAGAACCTAGGCCGTGGGCTTTCGGCCCACATTGTTTGACCCAAGTGGGAAGCTGGTGTAAGAAGGGGCAACCAAACCCTAAACATCTTTTACTATAGCATGTGGTATAGTAGCACCACCATTACTGTAGCACATGCTCTCCCTGTTGCCACCCCCTCCATCCCGCCCTCCTTAGCCAAACCATGTTGCCCCTTGCTGCCCTTCCTGCTGGCCAGAGAAGAAGAAGAGGAGGGAAGAATAAGAAAGGAAGGGGAAAAAGAGGAGTTTCTCACGGGGTTTTCAGCGAGTCACAGCGGGTCTTCAAGGGTGATTCACAACTCTTTGTTATTTTGTTTAATTCTCCTCGATGCAAATGATGTCGAGTAGCGTATTAGTGTCCCTGCGGTAATTGATTCATGACTCTGTAGTTATGTTGTTCGGCAGTCTTGGATTAGATCAAAGCAAAATTGGGTTTTTGGGTCTCCTAAAGAATTATAGGATATTTCTTTGGTTTCTGTAGGATCTAATATTGCGGCATTTGGAGTTATGATTTTCGCAATATTGCTATCCAGAAAACCCTGTCGAGTTATAGCAGTCGTAGTAAATGACAGATTAGAATTTGTTAGTGGTCGAATAAGGGTTGTCCACCAACATGAATTTTGTAGAAAATTCTCCTAGGTTTCCAGGATGATAAAGAACATAATTTTTGGACCATCCTAGTGAAAGTTATAGGTATTTTAAGGTTGCTGTCCAAAATGTCGATCAGTTTCTGTCACTGTTTTTCATCTGCTTGTTAAATTTAGTTAAATGCAGAATTAAGAGATCTTGCCAACTTGACCATTGTAGACCAAGTCGTAATCTTTCTAGAGAGACTGAAAATGAATTTTTATGATAAGTATATTGAGAGGTATATATTTTAGAAGATCGCTGTCCAGTTTTGAGTTACTGTTAGTGCATTGTTTCGCAGGAGTAGATTAATTATGTGAAGTATAGGTTTTTGGGACTGCGGATTAGAGTGTTGCAATTAGCATTGTTTCCTCTTGTCAAATGTTGTTTTGAGTAAATTACTTATTGTAGGAGGAGTGACCTTGGGATTAGTTGTACCTTCTTTACCATCCAACGTGTTGCAACGCGAAAGGCAAGTACAATTTGGATCATCTTGTATGGTTGTTATTCAATCTGGTTATATGATTATGACATGGTCAATTCTTATGAATTATAATTATTTCTATTCTTTACATGACTCTGTTCATTGGTGATATCAAATTGTTACAATGAGAGAATGCATTCATTTCAATTCCTTCAATTCAATTATTCATGCTACACTCACGGGAGTGGGTATTGAGATTCTCATATTTTCAATATGGGCAACTAGATCTCCGTATGAAAGATTCTTTATACGGGCATTGGATCCCGCATTTTGGATAGTGCGGGACTGAGTGAACACCGACGGGTGTATCACTAGCTATACCGATATATGCAGAGGAGAAGTGGATATTATATTCGTGTTTACATCAATTGCATATCATTTTCTTATGTATTTGATATTTTGGGAATGAACTATCTTTGATTCATTGTTTCCTATGTTATTCAATTGTTTTGCTGAGTCTTGGACTCATGCTTATTTTTATTGTTTAGGTGATCGTCGAGGATGACATTCATTGGGGGATTTAGCTCACGGTTGCATATCACAATGCCGCACACATCCATTACCAAATTAATATTTCCATTACTTTATTTCAGTGAGACTCGATTATTGTAATAATTGGCATGTTGGTACTTCAATTGGCACTCTTCATAGTTTCAGATTTTCAATGATGTCTCTTTCTTATTGGGACTCATTCATAATGCTTATAACCTTGATGGTGATATTTTAACTATGGATTTGAGTTTAGTTTTTTTGCTGAAACTTCTATGTTAGTATTGTTAGTAGTAATATTTAATCGATTTCTAGCTATCATTCGTAGATGATTTATTTAAGTTAATTGTAGTTTCAGTTTTGAATTGTAAATCTTAGATACATCTTGGCTTCCGCATAGCCAGGGTGTTACATGCCTATTAGCCTTCGCTTAACGATCGACCCTATTGTCTTGATTCCTATCACTGGCACGTAGTTAGGTCATAGCTACCGCTAACCTTCATCAGGGTTCATCACTACTACATTTTACTTGGCATTTTATTCTAAATGTCAAGGTCACACTCAGTTGCTTACTCAACTACTGGCATGGTTCATATGCCAACTGACATACATGTATGTATATATAATTTTATTCCTTTATTTATTCTATGTCCTAAGTATATGTGAGCTTATGTCATTGTGATTACCAGTTACTACCTAGGTCCTTGGTGTCTTTGACATGACCGCAAAACCTAGTTATGCATGAGGCATACTTGTCATATTGTGTTTTCATTGAAATGGGCTTTATTGAATGTGCTACCTCTCAACTTAGTCATTGTTAATGATCTAGGGTTAATAGCCACCTAAACATTCCTTACTTTGTATATAACTACTCCTTATCAAGGTGCTCATTCGATGGTACCTCTCAACTTAGTCATTGTTAATGACCTAGGGTTAATAGCCACCTAAACATTCCTTATTGTGTATATGACTACTCCTTTTCAAGGTGCTCACTCAATGGTTCAACACCATCTTACTCAGAGGTCCTAGTTTACTTTAGTTATTCATGTTATATTAACTAGTTTCCATTAAGGTCTTTTACCATTACACTTTACTTAACATCGTAAGGTAGTTAACCTTATGTTAGGGGATCCTAGGGCTATCGCCTGGGGTTCGGATACACATGAAAGAATTCAAATTGCATTCTAAAATTCAAATAAACTCCAAAATGGATGTTTTTCTATTTGATTGGGTAGGGTTTGAATTTAGATGAATTTAGAAACAAGAACCGTTCAATTTGGATTTAAAACGATGGATAGCGGGCTCTTCGAAGTTTCAAGTCCCTGAAATAAACAGAGGAGAGGGGATCCTCTCTCTGACAGGTGGGGCCAATTGTCATGGACCCAGTCCATGTGAATAGTGCATGAACCAAGGGCCCACAATCACTATGTCGGTCCAGGTCCATGGACTTAGCCTACACTGTGCACTTAAATCCTTGGGCCCACTTGTCATAGACTCATAGTCATAACTGATTTTGTTTATTCCTTACTTATTATTCCTAGGCCCACATGTCATTCTAATGGAGCCTTAGTTAGCCCTGCCCTAGTAATCAACTTGTCCTAATGACGCCACTAACACTTAAACCGACAACGCTACTGTGTTTGCCCTGTCCCGACCGGAGCAGAGCTACAGAGGAGGCCAGTGGGGCCCAAAATGGACCCCCACGACTCAGGAGACCTCAATGGTGTTGGCGGCGAGGGCCATGGTGGCTCATAGCGGCAGCACGACAACATTGAGCAGCGGTGGCTTTTGGGGTTACGGCTCTTCCTACCTTCCAGTGATGCTCTCAGCCAACTCTTGCACGCATGAGCATCTACAAGGGATGGGGAACCTACCAGAACAGAAGGAGTAGATGGAGATGGACGGAGGGTGGCCGGCGGCGATGACCCGAGGCGGTGGGGAGATCTTCACGTGGCGGCTGTGACCTGAGAGTAAAGGGGAGCTGTGAGCTACCGGAGAAGCTCGAGGGAGGTGAGGGGATGGTCGGAGGAGGAGCAATTCAGGGGGAGCTCACTGGAGAGGATACGACGGCGGAATGTGTAGAGTTGACCGGGAATGGGGAAGGCGAAGGTGCCGTCGTGATACTGGGGACAATCAGCCAAATTAGGAGGGGGGAAAGGATCACCGTGCTCCGAAAGACAGGGTGACGCAGGTGGTGAGACAGGGAAATCACCGAAGCGGCGGTGGCACGATGGCGACGCGGTTGCCGGAATGGGCGCTTGCGCTTTCTTCATGATTGTGCTTGGTGGAGAAGAGGGTGGGAGGGGGAATGGCAAGGAGGGGTGAAGGGAGCTCAGGGCCGGCAATTTATAGGTGGGAGAGGGGAACAGAGAGCCAATGGCAGAGGCGGACCAACGAGATGGTGGTGGTTGGTGTGGCATTGGGGTAGCATGGAGATAGTGGAGCGGAGGGACAAGAGTGGGTGGGGGAGCGACGAACCTAGGACAGGGTGATGCAAGCAGCAGCGAGGGGCATCCTTGTAGCATGGGGTGAGAACGGGATAGGTGTAGCAATGGGAGCTGGCGTAGAGAAAGAAAGAAGAGGGGGGTTGGCGCTGGGCCAAGGGGCACTCGGGTGCTTGGGGAGGTGGGCCGAGGTAGGTAAGGAAATGGAGGGAAACAAACCAGGAAAGCAAAGCGGGCCAGGCCAGCTTGGCTGAGAGGAGAAATAGGGAGAAAAAAGAGAAGAGAAAAAGGAAATGAAAGTGATGGCCAACATTTTGGGGTTTGGCTAAATTCTAATTTTTCGTTTAGTAATTCTCACCTGATTCTTAAGCATTTCGAAGATTGAATTTGACTTAGGTTTTTAGCTCTCGGTTTTTAACTTCACATAATACTTAGAATGTAACCTTCTTAGTTTACTTCTAGCCAGTTATTTATTCTTGCAAAAATGTCCTAGAGGTAGACTATAGCTAAAATATCCTTAAAAAAGCCTGCAAATAAGACAACGATTAATAACACACAAAAAGTTTTAAAAATCCCATATTTTTATCTTTGGGATTTTCAACAAAAATTTTGGGCTGTTACAGGTGGGTTGATGATAGGGCGGGGTTTTGTAAAAGTGTTGTTATTATCATCTTCATCTCACTCTATCATGTTGAGTGCATTGGCCGACCAATTAAGTTGATCAAATCATATGGATAAAGTTGTAGACCCTCTGCAAATCATATGGATAAAGTTGTAGACCCTCTGCAAAGTGATATATCAAATCTATTCGAATAGCCGTACCTTCGGTCATGGGCATCGCAAGAAAAGGCCACACTTGGTTATATTTGTTTCAAAAACTGGTTTAAGGAAATGATTTTGGCCTCATTGGGATACACATATATGGTGCACTGATGGGCTTGTGCTATCATATTAGAGGAGGTACCTTGGAGGGTACCCCTTTTTAAAGAATTATTGTCATTATTACTTGATATATACTTATTTCATCTTAATATCATGCTTTTACATCAAATTCCTAAAAATTACTATTGCTCATATTTAAACTGAAAATTTACTTTATGTAACAAGACATATAACCTTCCTATGGAAAGTCATGCATGTAGTTAATAGCATTTGCAAAAGTCTTGCGGAGTACGAAAGTATTCACCTTGCTTGTTGAAATTTTACCAGTTGAAGAGGAAGATCCGCCAATGGGTTAATTCTATGATGTCGTATTTGGAGATGACTAAGAGGTTGAATACTAGGGCGCAAACCCAGTCGGTTGTATGTTGGCAAACCACATGGAAACTATCTTTTATCTTCCACTGTATGCTTTGTTTACTGTATCTCCGACCACTATGGCCCCATTTGTAAGACTGCTTAATAATATGTAAATACTCTTTTATTTAAATTCATGTATGGATTTGGTGTGCACTAGCTACTGATCATACGACTAGTTTAGTGATATACAAAAGGGTTCCGGGTCATATGATCCCGGGGTCGGACACTCGTCAGACAAAATATGTGATTGTTTTAGACACAAATGCCATGGTTGGAACATTTGAATTCGGCTCGAGTTGTGGAAAAAAAGAGATGTTTTGTTATTTGCTGCAATACTATTGGTTAGAAAAGTACATGTTTGGTTTTGCTTAATTACATTTTTTATTTTGCTATTCGTAAGCTGTCTAATTCTTTCCTCTACTAATTATAAGTCGATTTTTTTGTGAAGCAGGGATGAATGCTATTTATAGGATGAGCAGACGAGCAGGCTTGGAAATAGTAAAGATTGCAAGCACTGTCCACTACTATTTCCAACGCTTGGAAGCTTTCTACATATGTTTGTTGCTGTCTACTGCTCTCTATGTACGACCATCTTGTCCGGCCCGGCCCGGCCGGACGTCTTATCAAGTCCTTGTCTGTTTGCTTAGCCAACATGCCTGACGTCCTCCTCCACTTATGCTGGTCTCATTTACAGTTCGCACCATCAGCTCGTCGGCGCGGCGTGGATCATGCCATCGTGGGGAGGGGGAGGACTGGATGGGTCAGCAGCATAAAATATTCCGTACGCTATTATTATTTTATTAATATATGTCGATTTTTACTTTTTGGCAAAACGAAAAGACCAAGTTGCTCTCGTCTATAACTAACCTTCTTCCTTCTCTTCTTCCCGTGTGCTCCTCACCTCCTTCGGTCCTCCATCTCGTCCTCTCAAATAATCACTGCATACCCATGGTGGAGCTCGCCAAGCTCTTCCTCCACGCCGGCATGTCCGTCATCGTAGCCGTCCTGACCCCGCTAGCCTCCATTGTTGAATATATGAGTATTTTTCGAATTACTTTAATCCAGAAATATACTATATGAATCATGGACAAAACTCTAGCCTTTTTCATAAATCAAATAATCATGAACACCATAGTCATATGATTTTCCAGAAGAACAGAAAGTAGTATTCCTATCTCAGTGTTCAAGATAACAACAGATAATAAAGATAAATACATAACAAGTGAGAGATTGATATACCCAGAACCAGTAGAAGGAACAACAACAGAAGTGTTGGTGAGATCGTCGTTCGCCATGGCGTAGTGGACGTCGTGGTAGTAGTCGCGCAGATGAAGCAGAGGATCCGAAGCAGCGATCGGATGAAGACGGGCGTGGCGATCGCGTCGCGCTCCCCAAAAACCTTATTCGTCCTTGCTCGTGCAAGCCTTCAAGGACGGGGGTTCCGGAGGCTTACTCTCCCGGTTTGACCGTACACGCATACGCACAGACTAAGAATGCTACTTAGTCTCTCGTGTGAGTCGATTGGAGAAGCAACTTAACACGAACAGATCTCTGTTCCTGTAATAGCCAAAAGCCAGAAACGAAGAGGCAGAGACCAGAGGAAACGGTTGCTATCAACCAGTGCAAACCGCAGCCATAACTCACTAGTAACTGAACATTCGTTAATGCCATTACTTCGAGTCGGTGCGTTTCGATTTTCGAATTGATAAAGAAAAATGTGCCGCGCTGCGGCGTGCTGCAAGCGCACGCACGCTTTTCGCGCGGCGCAAGACGGCTCGGCGAGGTGAGCGAGCGAGCGCGCGCGTGTATTGGCTTTCTCCAATTCCACAAGGGGGCTACCACATTCCACCTTATAAAGTGGTGTAACTCCCCTTCAACTCTCTATGTGGGACTAATCAATGTTAGCACGTGCACATGGGCCTTTGAGATTCTCCAGGAATTAATTAGAAATAAAAACTGGGCCCAGCCCGTATTAATTCCAACAATCCCCCACCAGATCTCAAAAACACATGTCAAATGCCTTGATCCACAGTATTGTTTTAATGTACCAGTGTTTCGATGGAGACCGAATAAGGTTGAACATCCATCTAGAACAGAAGCTACACTTATCCACAACTGCACAATGGACTAAGCCTTGAATTGGCAGTTTTGTGTGAATAAGTTTCACTTAAGTCCTTCACTGATACTAGGCTGTCAGGCATCCCCGCGGGTTGGAGCATATAAGTCATACTCCTGGCCTATTCATGAGCTTCCTAGAGATTACCCTATCTCATAGACTGTGACTAGCAGTCGGACTCATATAGGTGTGTTCTTTCAAGACTGCTCTGTAGGACAGCATCTTTGCTTAAACAAACCACAGAACACATTAAAATAAAAATCAACCTGCCATACAGATTTAGGAGAGAATTGCATCTCCGATGGAGTGGGTCTGTAAAAGTACTCTCCTCCCAGTTAACCAATAGCTTGTTTCGCCAATCCTACTTCACGGGATCTCCGATCACATAGGATGGGTTGCCACTATGGTATAACTCACGTGGGTCTCAAACCCATCTCCCTCGATGCATTGTCTATCACATTCCGTGATAAACACTTTGTGAAGGATCGCGATTCTTAGTCGTTTGGATATAATCCAAAGCTATTACTCGGAGTTTCTCATTTTCTGACGAGACTTGATCTCCTCTTCACATGTCTTGATGCTTTCATATTATCCTTAGAAGCATTTACCTTGACAATCACGGTTTGATTGTCACGATTCATCGAGAATAGCCGTGCAGTTTTTCAACCACCGCAAATCCATCAAACTCACGAAGCCATTCGGCTTCAACGATGCGATATCTAATGTTGTGAGTTCTGCTTCCATTGTTAACCTCGTTAAGATAGTCTACTTGCAAGACTTCCATGAAACAGCGCCACCTCCAAGTGTGAAGACATATTCACTTGTGGGCTTAATCTCATCAGCATCAGATATCCAGTTTGAATTGCTATAACCTTCCAGTACCCTGGGATACCCGGTATAGTGAATGCCATAGCCTATAGTACCCTTTAGATAGCGCATTACCCTCTCAAGAGTATGCCAATGATCATCTCGTGGATTGAAAACAAAACGGCTTAGTTTGCTCACAGTAAACGAGATGTCAGGCCTGGTACCGCTAGCTAAATACATGAGTGAACCAATTATCTGAGAATATCTCAATTGGTCTCTGGTTATTCTCCGATTCTTCCTAAGCAATACGCTAGGATCATAAGGTGTTGGAGAGGATTTACAGTCATTAAAACCAAAACGACTCGGAACCTTCTCCACATAATGGGTTTGCAACAATGTAATCTCACCATCATCACCTCTCAACAGCTTGATGTTCAAGATAACATCAGCTACTCCCAGATCTTTCATCTCAAAATTCTGAGATAAGAAATCCTTGACCTCCGTAATCACATTAAGGCTGGTCCCAAAGATCAGTATGTCATCAACATACAGACATAGAATGATTCCCTCGCCCCCACCATGGCGATAATACACACATCTGTCAGCTTCATTCATAATAAAGCCTGCAGATGTTAAAATTCTGTCGAACTTTTCATGCTATTGCTTAGGTGCTTGTTTAAGACCATACAAAGATTTCAACAACTTACACACCTTTCCTTCTTGATCATTTACTACAAATCCATCTGGTTGTTCCATGTAAATTTTCTCGTCCAACTCTCCATTTAGGAAAGTTATCTTAACGTCCATCTGATGAACGAGAAGACCGTGTGAGAGACCATGTGAGAGGTCCTCCACTCTGAGTGATGAGTATTTGACAAGTGTGTTGATTAGATTGAGAGTTGAAGTTTTTGGTTTGGACTATTTAAAGGTCGTGTCGGAAATCGGAACTACCATGTGTATGGGCGGAAGTTCGATTGTCGAACTACCGGTGTTGGAAATAGGATCTTCCGATTTATCCGGTTTTGCTCTCGGTGAAGGAAATCGGAACTTCCGCACAAGGGGTAGCGGAGTGTCGATATTTCGACATTAAGTGTTCTCGAGATATCAAATCGAATTAAATATCAGGAAGTCGGTTGTTAGGATATCGAAGTACCATGATATTGAGCGCGGAACTTCCGATATTCCCGACAAGTGCGGATGTTCGAAATCGGAACTTCATTTGTGGTAAATCTTGGAACTTCCGATTGTGTCGTAAGCTGTGCGAGAGAAGATTACTTTGTGATTTTGATTTTGTATGAGTTTGAGTCTTATACAATTGTTGATGCTATGATATTGTGCAATGCTATGTGATATGTTTTTGCTTGTGATGACTGCGGGGCATCGAGATGGAGTCGTGGCGAGACACGTGGACGGACTAAGTATTTGGGCGTTGAGGTCGAACGGTCGGGATGTGTCGAAGACGGCGTGAATCTTGAAGCGGTTGCGAGTCGTGCACAACAAGGGTTACGGGAGGCTTCGGAAAGGTGCGCAAAGGGCGAAAGGGTCTTTTCGCATAAGCGGCAAAAGTGGAGGCGGTTCCGTTCGGGTGTAGCGGGCTTAATGGGTTGGAGGCCCATTAGCCAAGGCTATAAATAGGGAGAACCACAGGTTAGGGTTAGACCTTTTGAGAGAAAATTAGGGTTAGCTCTAGAAAAAGGTGTGTGTTGCCTTTTTGAGAGTTTGTTGAGTTGAGAGAGAATGAAGTGAAAATCTTGTAATCATTCCTCTGTATTTCCGTTGTAATCTTTTGATATCTATCAATGAATCTACGAGGTTTTGATTACTTGCTTATGCCTTTCTCTATTCTCTTTCGTTCATATTGAATGTTTAGGGTTTTGATGTATCCTTTGATTCGTCTTATGTATGACATGAAACTTGATATCTAGAGTCGTTTTGCTATTACTAATGCATCCTCAAAGTTTCATGAACTAAGAATCAGAGAATCTTGTCTATCTTGCGTTTTGGTCTTTCATGCCCCTTCTTCAAGAAATCTGATTTTGGCTTGTTTGTTAAATCTTTGTTTGCGATTCTTCTCCATGAGGTCAAGATGTTGTTTAGGATGATGTCTGTGAAACTTGACACGAGAAGAGCATTCAAGATTTAGTATTTGATTTTAGGAAAAACCCGGCGCCTTGTTCTTGATCGGGACAATGGAACTTAGATTGTCCACGGCGAATTACATGAGCGGAACTTCGCGATCCGGAACTACGGAGTGCGGAACTACTGCCGGTAGAATCGGACCTTCCGATTCTTGTGAAACGATCTGAAGTTTGTTTTCATTCTTTGATTTTGCTTCACTCTTTTAAGAGATCCGAGGGCTTTGTAGATTTGTTTTGAATCTGATGAGGGAGTTCTTAATTTTATTGCACCATTCACCCCCTCTGTTGCCATTTCGGTCCTTCAATTGGTATCGAGGCGGTTAGCTCTTCTTGATAGATCTTAACGGTCGGTTGAGCCATAACAGCGGACAAGTATTCCACCAAGCCTCCGCTTTTGATGGTGCGGATTACCCTTCGGAAGAGCGAATGGAAACTTACATCCGGGCTCGGGGTATGCCATCGGAGAAAGATGAAGGTCGATTTCTTTGTTCTGCCGATGAAAACATCAATGCGGAAACATGGGCGATGTTGAGGCAAATGCTAAGGCAAGGAACATAATCATTCGAGGTTTGGCGAAGTGAGTTTGATCGCATTTCTCATTTGATTTACGCTACGACATCCGGGTGACCCTCGATGCATACCATGAGGCACTACCCGATTAAGGCAGTTCGACAAGACCGGTTCAAGCGTGAATCTGATAAATTTGAGATGCTTCTTGGTGAATCTCTTGGCGAGTGCTTTTCGCGTTTTCACAAGATTTTGAGCAACCTCCGGCGGTCGGTCTTACATACCCGACTCGGATAGCGCTCGACGGATGCTTTCGCACTTGATCTTCGTGTTTGGGAGATGAAAGTGACTACCATCAAAGATAGCACGGACCTCTCGACCACGACTCTTGATGCGCTTTACTCGCGTCTCAAGACTCACGAGATTGACATTGTCTCTCGAAGGTCGAAGTCACGATCGATGGCTTTAGTCCGATCCTACGGATCTTCTTACGAGTCGATCGTGGGTTCTCCTAGGCGCTCTGTGACATAGCGATGATCGGTTAGAGCGACTTGAGGATGAACAGACTAGCCCTCCTAGCTCGGAAGTTTTCTCATGCTTACAAGAGGAGGAGGGATGGTAAAGAGGAGGTCTGTGATTTGTTTGAGTGTGGTGGCCCCAACCACATTCGAGCAAAGCTATCCCAAGCTTGGGAAGGGCAAAGGTGATTATGGCGGTCCAAACAAGAATGACTACATCGACAAGAACCGCAACATGAAGCCCTCAGCACCTGATCAAGGCAAGAAGAAGTTCCGCAACTTTGGGAAGGCAAAGAAGCTGTTCCATCGTGTCCTCACCGCCCTCGACGAACTGGACACCGGCGAGGTGGAGGGTGGAGTAGCGATGATGGGAAGGGCGATCATGATCCCAAGGGCGGCGGCAACTTCTCGGCATGTGCTTCATGGCCCTCGGCGGCGAGCGACAATGAGTGTACTCCGACTCCGATGAGGTTAGTCCCACTTATGACCAGCTTAATGATGCTTTTCTTAAGCTAGGTAGATTCCATGCTAAGTCTAGGGCTAAGTGTTCTGTGTTGGAGAAGGAAGTAGCTAGATTATCACGGGAGCTTTCTTTACTTACATCTGCTCCCTCCGTGATGAATGTGACACATCTTTGTGCTTTGATTGATGATATGGATAAACTAAGGACCTTACATGATAGTGTGTCCTCTGAACTTGACATGATTAAGGTAGAGAACATTAGCCTTCTTCTTTGAATTAGAGATGAGTAGGGTAGCACCTCCTTCATCCACTCTTTGTTGAGGCTCACGCTTGCACCTCTTGTGAGGTTAAGGACAATTCATTTAGAGGTCTTTATACCATGTTGCTTGATCTGCACTGAAACTTGTGAAAATTGTAATAAACTCAAGATGAACCTAAAGCAGGCGGATCACAAAATTCTTGAATTTCAAGGCTGCGCTACTAGAGCCTATTGTTTCTTGTTTAAAGCTGTCCTAAGTTAATCTTTGAATTAGAATCAGTATCCAAGCGGTTTCAAGAAATGATTGATCACGATAACAAATTGGCTCAAGTATGCTTCTAAGGACCTTGTTAGCTCACCTTGCAGTCATTGTAATAAACTAAAATGTGATTTGGTTGCATTAGATGAAAAATGTGTGAAGCTAACTAAGGACCTTCTAGAACACAATCATCCGCTTGTATTGTGTGTCTTTGGGAAGAAGTCTAAGGGTTTGGTAGAGGCGCCTAGTAACGTGAACCAATCGCTAGCTTGATGGGATTTGTCCCCCAAAGTCGGTTTGTGCGTGCACAAGCCAATCTTTCCTCTGTTGTTGGTTCTTCTTACGCTCCCTTACCTTCTGCTGTCCCTTCTTCCCCTGCTCTTCTTGCACCTCTCTCTTTGGAGTGTCGGTATCTTATGAACACTCTCGAGAGGTTTGTAGGAGGCAAGAAGAAGCTCAATCTCATTCTAGACAAATCTAAAATTTGCAGATTTAATCAAGGTCTAGGATATGATATCCGGAGGATATGAGAAGTATCCACATCGTGCTCAAAACCATAGAACGGTGTGATCAAAACTAAGCCCGGGTGAGAAAGTCAATTTTAAGTCGTGGGTTTTGTTCAAAGGATTTCGACAAGAAGGTGATTCCACTGCGGCTTGGCCTCTCGGAAGGCGAAGTATCATTGCACCTCATCGGAAAGATGGACATTTAGTTGATCATTGCTTGAGCGCGCCAAGATCGCGTAGAGACCGTGTTGAGTTTCTTAGGCACATTCGTGGTCAGCCCGGATCTTGAGTACACCTAAGACCAACACGAGGTCTAGGTTTGTTCCATCGATGATTTTGGGCGACATCGAGGACTTGGTTTTTCCGAGTTTTCGAGTTTCGTCCTCATGCTCCCTTTGGTCGTAATCTCCCGCCGTCACGAGGGTAGATCTCGTTTTCCTTTCGAGATAGCTACCATGGCGAGATCGACATGTTATCGCACTTCGACTCGCTCTTCCATAGCGATCGGATCGACAACAGTGAGATCTTTGACTTGTTGAGTGACGAGAGCGTAGGGTAGATAGAGTCGGTCTTGCTTGACTACTTCATCTTCGCCGTGTTACTCGGTATTGGGTGCCAAAATCTCTGTTGATTCACCCCAGTACTGAGACTTTACTCTCTGTTTGACTCAGGGTCGCCGGGCTGGGAAGGGAAAGGTCTAGATTGTAGACTCCGGTTGTTCTCGCCATATGACTGGAGATTCTCGTTGGTTTTCTTCCCTAGCCCGTGCTCCGGTGATGAGGCGATCACCTTGGAGATGCTTCATTTGGGCGTCATCGCTAAAGGTACTATGAGCATTAATGATTCTTTTATTTTAAAAGATGTTGCCTTAGTAAGTAAGCTGCAGTACAATCGCTTTGATCTCTCGACTTACAGATGGCGGTTTCGAGGTGAGCTTTAAGAAAAACAATTGCAAAATTCTTGATTCTTGGGTAGTCTAGTTTGCGGGATTTCTCGATATGGGAGGATCTTTCGTGCTGATTTTTACGGATCTTACGGTGATCCTCTCCGATGTTTAATTGCTACGAATCTCGTGATTTGACTTTACGGCATAGGAGACTTGGTCATATAGGATTTGATCATCGACCGAGTTAGCGGCCACGATCTCATTCGTGGTTTGCGAAACTCAAAATGGTCAAGGATCTTGTTTGTGCTCCTTGCCGCACGGCAAAATGGTTCTTCTTCACATCCTCCGATTCTGATGACTATGACGGATGCACGAGTCAATCTGCTCCATATGGACACACGATGGGACCGGCTAGAGTGCGATCGATGGGAGGGAAGTGGTGCGTACTTGTCGTGGTCGATGACTTCTCGAGGTATTCTTGGGTGTTTTTCTTAGCCTCGAAGGATGAGGCGTTTACTCTTTTCGTGGTCTTTTAGTAGGCTTTCTGTTGAGCTCCGGGTGCATTAAGAGCAATTCGCGATAATGGCACCGAGTTCAAGAATTCCTACTTTGAGAGTTTTGTGGTGAGGCAGTGTAGAGCACCGGTTCTCGTCTCCATCGTCCCCCAACAAAATGGCGTTGTGGAGAGGAAGAACCGTACCTTAGTCGAGATGGCGGGACGATGCTTGATGAGTACTCTACACCTAGGAAGTTTTGGTGAGGCAATTACTCTTGCTTGTCATGTCTCTATGAGTTTTTCTTGGGCACTCTTGCATCGCACTTCTTATGAGTTGAGATATGGCGAAAACCAGCGTCTCACATTTTCGTGTGTTTGGTTGCAAGTGTTTTATTCAAGTGCAGGAACCTAGATAAGTTGAGTCACGATCTTGTGATGGGATCTTTACAGGTTACTCGACTTCTTCTCGTGCCTATAGAGTGCAGGCTGCGAGTCTAGTAAATTGTTAGAGACTGTGAGGTGACCTTGATGAGGCTAGTCAGGGGACTAGGCACGATATCTCGAGTTCTTTAGAGCGATCGAGTCCATCTTTGTGGGCGAAGAGGAAGACGGAGATGAAGGTTGTATACGATCCAGTTCTTTCTCCTCCTCTTGAGGTGCCTTCTTCCTTTGCACCTCGAGGAGATCACCCTTACCTTCGCTTCTTACGAAGCGGTGGCTCTGTTCCTATCTCACTGCTAATGAGGTAGAGGCCACTTCTTCATCTCACCCTAGACCTCCAAGACACATTCAAAGGACCATCCTTGAGCGAGATAATTGGAGACCTCTTGAGCGTGTCACACGTTCCAAAGGCGGCTTGTCTCTTTTCTGTCTCCATTACGCCTTCGTCGCCTCATTTGAGCCTAAAGATGTTTGTCATGCTCTATCGACGAGTCTTGGACAAACGCTATGCATGAGGAGTTGGAAAACTTTGAAAGAAACAAGGTGCAGTCTCTTGTTGAGCCCCTCAAGGTCACAATATCATTGGGACCAAATGGGTGTTCAAGAACAAGCAAAGTGAAGATGGGTTAGTCATTGAAACAAGGCTAGGTGGTAGCTCGAGGATACTCTCAAGTTGAGGTCTAGATTTGAAGAGACCTTTGCCCTGTAGCTAGACTTGAAGCCATTAGAATCCGCTTGCCTTTGCGCTTCTAAGGGTTTCAAGCTTTACAGATGGATGTCAAGAGTGCCTTCCTCAATGGCCTTATTGAGGAAGAAGTCTATGTCGAACTGACCTCTGGTTTCGAGAACCCCAAATACCCTAACCATGTCTCTGAGCTTTCCAAAGCTTTGTATGGACTCAAGCGAGCTCCCGAGCTTGGTATGAAAGGCTTAAGTCCTATCTGTTGAGCCATGGTTTTGAGATGGGTAAAATTGACAAGACCTTGTTCATTCGCCGTCTTGGCGATCTTACGCTCGTCGGATCTCGTGGATGACATTATCTTTGGCGGCTCCTCGCATGCTCGTTTCCAGTTTTCCGATGTCATGAGCTCGGAGTTTGAAATGAGCATGATGGGCGAGTTGAGCTTCTTCCTTGGCTTCCAAATCAAGCAGACTCGGGAGGCACCTTTCTTCATCAAGGCAAATACACGAGACCTCCTGAGCGTTTGACATGAATGATGGAAAGCCGATATCAACTCCAATGGCATCTCTGGTGCTCTGGATCCGGATGAAGGCAGCGAACACGTTGACCAAAAGGATTTCGGAGCATGATTGGCTCTCTCTTGTACCTCACGGCCTCGAGACCGGACATACACTTTTACGTGTGTCTTTGTGCTCGGTTTGAGCTTCTCCTCGCGTATCTCACCGTCGGCGGTGAAGCGCATCTTCGGTACCTTGAGCTACCATTGACTATGGCATCGGTACTCTTCCTCTTCTTATCTATCTCTTAGAGCCTTCTCCGTCGAGACTTTCTTTGGTGTAGGATAGATAGGAAGAGCACCGCACTTACCAATTCATTGGCACTTCTCTCGTCTCACGGTCGTCAAGGAAGCAATCCGGTGTTGCGCGATCCGCTGCAGAGGCCGAAACGCGTTCTTTGCGACCGATTCTTTGTAGCCAAGTGCTTTGGATGGTCTCGACCTGCGAGATTTCGGGTTATCTATCATTGCGTTCCACTCTTCTCGTGATAACACGTCTGCGATTTGCATTGCCAAGAACCAGGCAACATTCTCGGACCAAGCATATTGATATCGATATCACTTTCTTAGAGACCATGTAGAGAAGGGTGACATTGTGCTCGGTTTGTGGAGAGTGAGCACCAGTTGGTGATATCTTCACTAAGCCTCTGGGCGGCTCTCGGTTTGCCATTTCTGGGAGAGCTTGGGGTGGTTTGTCCTTACAATTTCTTTGTGAGGAGCGTTGTGCTACTCTTGTATTATATTATATTATATTATATTATCGCTTACTCCTTCTACGGTTTCATTTCTTTTAATATTTGGGTTGAAGTCCTTCCAAAGCATAGGTTAGAGTGTCTCTCTTGCCAAATTGCTTTGACTACTACTTCTTGTCTTGTGCTTCTAGGATCTTGCTTATTAGTCGGTTCTTCCTTCTCTAAGTAGAGCTTACTCACTTCTTATAGGTTCTAGCAGGGTCGGGCCACCCTTGGGTAGCAGGGGATAGTGTTTGCTCCTTAGTGTATGTGTAGATCGGTGATAGTCCTAGAATCATATGGGGTAGATAAGAACTTGTCGGCGATAGTTTTCTCTATATCTTTTCTATGCTCTAAAGGATCGCCTTTTACATTTTACTTATCAGATTCTCGTTTTTGTTCCTTTGGTTCAGGGGGAGTTGTTCTTGGTTATTCCATATTCTTAATTGTGCCATAACTCAACCTGAATTAAAAGATGCATCTCATTCTGAAGGGAATCTGGATTTTTGTGTATTTCATCAAGCATTGCATAATAATCAAATGGAGCCTTGTTTATTATCCCTTATGATCTGTTTTCACTTTTTACATCTTGCCATGATTTATGCTAAACTGCTAGATCTATCATGACTTTTTATGTGTAGTTTAGTCTTTGCCATGCTAAGGTATTTAAAAATGCTTAACTTGAATTAAAATCTTGTCATGATAGCTCTTGAGACTAGTCTGGTTAAAACTATCCTTCTATGATTTTCGCCATGTCAAGTAGGCTGAGTTGAGTCCTGAATGTCTTTTGAACTTTTGAGTAAACTCGGTTTGGTAAGAAACATGACTTATCTCTAATCACTGGTCTAAAAACTTCAAAAGCAAAAAATGATCTCTTTTGTGCGAAAAAACTGATCTCACCAAATCTTTCTCATGAGACGGCTTGCTATTGCACTAGGCATGAACTCAGGGGGAGCCTTGGATGACCTAAGATCACCTCCTTAAGTCTATTGCTTGGAGTGGTCGCATAAGGCTTGAGATCTAGCACATGGTTTAAAATAAAAAAAAATGGTTGAAGCTTAGGAGGCAGTTGTGGATGGCACCTAGTCCAGAGCTTGCTTTACTGAGATAAAACCATAAAAAGTCTTCAGAAAAATAAACATGTGCTAAAAATGCTTATCTCTAAAGAGACCAAGTCCTGGATAAAATGAGTCCTTCTTCAACTGGTAGCACTCTAAACTGTTCAGTATGAGTCTTCTTGGTTCAACTTAGATTATTTGACATGGCTTGCATCATCCTTGGATATCTTTAGCTAGATTTCAATCTTGACTTATTTGACTTGCTAAAGAAGCTGGATCATTAATCGGTTGTCTTAGCTCTTCTATACATCGATTGTCATGATCTTGATAGCATTCTTCTGTGTTATGGCTTGGTGTAATACTCTAATAGTCATTTTGGATAATCTACATGGCTCCTAATGCTTAAAATGAACATCCTATAGTCTTTTCCTCCCTTTTCTATATATTGATGATTTTATTGCCAAAGGGAGAATATTTGTGAGAAAAAGCCTTACGAAGAAAAGCCTTGAGTTTTGTGCGAAAATTGCTCTTTCATCTCATCTCAAGTCTTTCTCTTTTTGTCAACATTGGTCTTGAGCTTAATTACTCTGTTTAGACCTTGGTTGTTGTAATCTCAAACTCATCTTATGCTTTTTGGTAATTGTCAATATACTCATCAAGGGGAGATTGAGAGACCATGTCGAGGTCCTCCACTGAGTGATGAGTATTTGACAAGTG
Organism: Hsuehochloa calcarea; assembly: GCA_036346395.1. Classification (NCBI taxonomy): domain Eukaryota; kingdom Viridiplantae; phylum Streptophyta; class Magnoliopsida; order Poales; family Poaceae; genus Hsuehochloa; species Hsuehochloa calcarea. The sequence continues at coordinate 10,884,881 of CM070612.1, read as the reverse complement.
TGTTGATTAGATTGAGAGTTGAGGTTTTGGTTTGGACTATTTACGGTTGTGTGGAAATCGGAACTACATTGTGTATGGAGCGGAAGTTCCGATTAATCAGAACTCTAGGTGTTGGAAATAGGATCTTCGATTTATCCGGTTTTGCTCTCATTGAAGGAAATCGGAACTTCCGCACAAGGGTAGCGGAGTGTCCGATATTTCGACATTAAGTGTTCTCGAGATATCAAATCGGAATTAAATATCGGGAAGTCGGTTGTTCGGATATCGAAGTACCGCTTGATATTGAGCGCGAACTTCCGATATTCCGACAAATGCGGATGTTCGAAATCGGAACTTCGGCGTGGTAATCTTGAACTTCGATTGTGTCGAAGCTGTCTGTAGAAGATTACTTTGTGATTTTGATTTTGTATGAGTTTGAGTCTTATACAATTGTTGATGCTATGATATTGTGCAATGCTATGTGATATGTTTTTGCTTATGATGACTGCAGGGCATCGAGATGGAGTCGTGGCGAGACACGTGGACCGGACTAGGCGCTGGAGGCGTTGAGGTCAGAACGGTCGGGATGTGTCGAAGACGGCGTGAATCTTGAAGCGGTTGCGAGTCGTGCACAACAAGGGTTACGGGAGGCTTCCAGAAGGTGCGCAAGGGGCGAAAGGGTCTTTTCGCAAAGCGACAAAAGTGGAGGCGGTTCCGTTCGGGTGTAGCGGGCTTAATGGGTTGGAGGCCCATTAGCCAAGGCTATAAATAGGGGAGAACCCTGGAGTTAGGGTTAGACCTTTTGAGAGAAAATTAGGGTTAGCTCTAGAAAAAGGTGTGTGTTGCCTTTTTGAGAGTTTGTTGAGTTGAGAGAGAATGAACTGAAAATCTTGTAATCATTCCTCTGTATTTCCGTTGTAATCTTTTGATATCTATCAATGAATCTCTGAGGTTTTGATTACTTGCTTATGCCTTTCTCTATTCTCTTTCTCGTTCATATTGAATGTTTAGGGTTTTGATGTATCCTTTGATTCGTCTTATGTAACAGCATGAAACTTGATATCTAGAGTCGTTTTGCTATTACTAATGCATCCTCAAAGTTTCATGAACTAAGAATCAGAGAATCTTGTCTATCTTGCGTTTTGGTCTTTCTTGCCCCTTCTTCAAGAAATCCGATTTTGGCTTGTTTGTTAAATCTTTGTTTGCGATTCTTCTCCATGAGGTCAAGATGTTGTTTAGGATGATGTCCTGTGAAACTTGACCTGAGAAGAGCATTCAAGATTTAGTATTTGGATTTTAGGAAAAACCCAGCGCATCGTTCTTGGTCGGGACAATCGGAACTTCCGATTGTCCACGGCGAACTATCGCATGGCGGAACTTCCATGATCGATCCGGAACTACGGAGTGCGGAACTACCACGGGTAGAATCGGACCTTCGATTCTTGTGAGCGATCGAAGTTTGTTTTCATTCTTTGATTTTGCTTCACTCTTTTAAGAGATCCGAGGGCTTTGTAGATTTGTTTTGAATCTGATGAAAGGGAGTTCTTAATTTTATTGCACCATTCACCCCCCCCCCCTCTGTTGCCATTTCGGTCCTTCACCGTGTGATGCAGCCAAAGATAGTAGTACTCGAATAGTGGTCAATCTAGCCACAGGTGAATAAGTATCAAAGAAATCTTCGCCTTCCTTTTAGGTATAACCCTTGGCGACAAGCCGTACCTTGTACTTCTCGATAGTACCATCAAGCCTAAGCTTCTTTTTGAACACCCACTTACATCCTACAGGTTTACAACCATAAAGACGCTCAGTGATCTCCCAAGTTCCATTAAAAATAATAGAATCCATTTCACTGCGTACTGATTCCTTCCAGTATTCCGCATCTGGAGAAGCATATGCTTCAGAAATGGTACTTGGAGTATCTTCCACAAAGTACACAATGAAATCAGGACCAAAAGACTTTGCAGTCCTTTGTCTTTTACTCTTCCTCAGAGTTTCACTGTCTTCCTCCTCAGGAATTTGTTCAAAATATTCCATTGGAATGGCAGGTTCAGGAGTTGTATCAGGCTCTTGACTCGATGAACTAGGCATATCTTTCATCAGAAATATATTCTCAAAGAATGTAGCATCTCTGGACTCCATTATTGTACTGACATGCACGTCAGGTACTCCAGATTTCACCACTAGAAATCTATATCCAACGCTATGGTGAGCATAGCCTAGAAAGACACAATCTACAGTTTTTAGTCCAATCTTACACTTTTTTGGAAATTGGCACATTAACTTTCGCCAAACAACCCCAAGTGCGCAAGTATGAAAGTGATAGTCTTTTCTTCTCCCATTTTTCATATGGGGTTATCTCTTTATTCTTTGTGGGAACCCTCTTTAGGACATGACATGAAGTCAATATAGCCTCCCCCACCATGCTTTGGAAAGACCCGCTGTGTCTAACATGGCGTTAACCAAATCAGTTAGAGTGCGGTTCTTTTTTTCAGCAACCCCGTTTGACTGGGGTGAATATGGAGGCGTCCTCTCATGGATTATACCATGTTCCTCACAGAATAAATTGAACTCGTTAGAAAAGTACTCGTCGCCACGATCAGACCTAACCCTTTTGATTTTTCTTTCAAGTTTGTTCTCAGCTTCTGCCTTATAGATTTTAAAGTAGTGAAGAGCTTCATCTTTAGTTTTCAAAAGATACACATAGCAGAATCTAGTGGAGTCATCAATTAAAGTCATAAAATATCTATTACCACCTTTTGTCAACACACCATTCATCTCACACAGATCTGAATGTATGAGTTCTAATGTTGCTAAGTTTCTTACCTCCGCGGCCTTATGAGGCTTATGAGGCTGCTTTGATTGCACACAAACTTGACACTTAGAACCTTTGGCAAGGGTGAATTTCGGGATTAACTCTAAACTGGCTAACCGCGTCATGCAACCAAAATTTATGTGACAAAGTCGTGAATGCTAAATAATAGTATCATTACCACCGCAAATATGGTTCATAACATTATTACACAAATCTGAAAGAGATAGGCGGAACAAACCTCCGCACACATAGCTTTTACCAATAAATTGTCCACACTTGGACACAACAAATTTATTAGACTCAAACACCAGTCAAAAGCCATCTCTACACAGAAAAGATCCGCTAACAAGATTCTTATTGATAGATGGCACATGATGCGCGTTCTTCAGTTGCACAATCTTTCCCGAAGTAAACTTCAGATCGATCGTACCAGCACCATGAACAGTAGCATGTGACCTGTTCCCCCATTAGAACAACTGAATCCCGAGTGACATGGTAAGAAGAGAACAATGAAACATCAGCACACACATGTATATTAGCACCAGTGTCTATCCACCAATCGATAGAATGACATACGGAAGAACGGTGAGGTAAATTACCATACCACAAATTCCGTCTCGGTGGTACCAACAACAACATTAGCGGACTTGGAATTACGCCTCATCGATTCTTTCCACCTTTGCCTTGGCTGCAATCCTTGGCCCACTGACCAGATTCGCCACACACAAAGCAAAGACCATCATTTGTGTTTTTCTTCTTCTTCTTGAAGCTAGTTGTTTGTGCAGTCTTGTTCTTGCCTTTGTACTTTTGAGCTTGGCCATTCTTCTTCTGCACCACATTGGCACTAGAATGTCCTTCATTACCTCTAGTGTGTGTATCTTTTGCTCTTGCTTTTTCTTCAACATCAAGAGACCCAATGAGATTTTCAACATAAAACTCTTGTCTCTTATATTTCAGAGAAGTAGCAAAATTCCTCCAAGAAGGAGGAAGCTTGGCAATAATGCCTCCCGCGACAAACTTGTCTGGTAACACACACTTGAAGTGCTCAAGTTCTGTGGCCATGGATTGTATCTCATGAGCCTGTTCAACTACAGAACGGCCATCAACCATTCTATAGTCATGATATTGCTCCATGAGATACAGTTCACTGCCTGCATCCGAAACCCCAAACTTGGCATCGAGTGCATCCCAAATCTCTTTCCTAGTTTTTATCACCATGTATGCATCGATTAACTTCTCACCAAGAACGCTAACCATGGCACCTTTAAAAAGGTTATCAGCAGCTTCGAACGCTTGCTCCTGTTCAGGAGTAAGTGTTCCTTCAGGTTTGCCGTTTGCCACATGGAAAACGTTCATGACAGTTAGCCAAAGCACCATCTTGGTGCCCACCTCTTGTAGTTCTGATGAGGATATCCCAACTACTTATGAGGCTGTTTATGAAGCAAGAGCTACATTTCTCAAACAACAGGTGCAATTGTTTCTTAACAAGTTTATTTGTATTTTCCGTGAGAATTGGACATTACGTAAAAGCAATACTTTGTCCATTCTAAGGTTCGACAAGCTTAAGGTCTTTGGAACCGAGAGGGAGGCTGGAGCCAAAGCAATAGAGGAGCACAAGGAGGAGGGTAACCATATTTGTTGCCTACTGATGAAGAACAAGAAGGTCAAAGCGGTTGGGAAGGAGAAAGTCAAGCAGCCCATGCGGTGATCAAGGAGGAAAAAAGCCCGTGTGATGGGAGAGCAAAAGGGGACTTAAAGCTCAAGTTTTGGATAAGATTTTCAAGCCCAATTCAGATCTCCCACAACCCCAACCGAAATCAAATTCAGAATCAACCCAGAATCAAATTCGGATTAGAATCAGCATCAAATTCGGATTCGGAATCAGTAGGACAGTCCGAAGTAAAACGGTCATAACTTTCACAAACAGAGTCCGATTTGGGTGTTTCTGGACTTGAAGTGATGATGAGGATATCCCGACTACTTATGAGGCTGTTTATGAAGTAAGAGCTATATTTCTCAAACAACAGGTGTAATTGTTTCTTAACAAGTTTATTTGTGTTTTTCGTGAGAATTGGACACTACGTAAAAGCAATACTTTGTCCATTCTAAGGTTCAACAAGCTTAAGGTCCTTGGAACCGAGAGGGGGGCTGGAGCCAAAGCAATAGAGGAGCACAAGGAGGAGGGTAACCATATTTGTTGCCTACTGATGAAGAACAAGAAGGTCAAAGCGGTTGAGAAGGAGAAAGTCAAGCAGCCCATGCGGCTGATCAAGGAGGAAAGAAGCCCGTGTGATGGGAGAGCAAAATGGGACTTAAAGCTCAAGTTTTGGATAAGATTTTCAAGCCCAATTCAGATCTCCCACAACCCCAACCGAAATCAAATTCGGACTCAACCCAGAATCAAATTCGGATTCGGAATCAGCAGGACAGTCCGAAGTAAAATGGTCATAACTTTCACAAACGGAGTCCGATTTGGGTGTTCTTGGGCTTGTTGGAAAGATAACTTCAAGCCCGATCCAACAGATCCTCCGTCAGTCTGAAATTCATCCTGAGTCAAAAGATATAACTGAAACAATATGATGGTTGTAAAATTAGAGTTTCCTTTTTATTTTAGATTGAGTCGGAATTGGAGTAGGAGTTCTAATTCCGAATTAGAGTAGAAGTAGGGCCTCTTGACCAGCCATGAGGAGGATAAGGGGCACTATATATTAAGGGTTAGACCCCTATTGTAACCTCAGACCAGTTTATGCATAAGAATAGAAACGTAGCTATTGCTTGTTCTTTCGAAACCAGAGTTCATGCGAGGACTTTGAGAGAGGACTAGGCGATCCATTGGTTCGTTCTGCAATTCAAGGTCAATCCGTCGTTCCATTGGGAATTGGGGACTTGGCGATCATCGTTCGTGGTCTCGCGACGATCAACTATCCGGTGTGTTTTGGGCGTATTCCAAAGAGTTGAGGGTTCGTGCATTGGCGCGAGTGTTCAGCTAGCGACATCGTCTACTTCGCATCAGTTATCCACGGTTCCTCACCGCGAAGATCGGGCATCCCCCGTATCAAATTCGCACCATCGAACTCAGAGGGTTTGAGCGCAGCAGCAAAGCTAGTTGACGGAAAATGCCTAAAATAAGGTTTTTGGATTGTTGAATATACGAGCATTTTTTGAATTACTTTAATCCAGAAATATACTAGATGAATCATGGACAAAACTCTAGCCTTTTTCATAAAGCAAATAATCATGAACACCATAGTCATACGATTTTCCAGAAGAACAGAAAGTAGTATTTCTATCTCAGTGTTCAAGATAACAATAGATAATAAAGATAAATACATAACAAGTGAGAGATTGATATACCCAGAACCAGTAGAAGGAACAACAACAGAAGTGTTGGTGAGATCGTCGTTCGCCATGGCGTAGTGGACGTCGTGGTAGTAGTCGCGTAGATAAAGCAGAGGATCCGAAGTAGTGATCGGATGAAGACAGAGCAGCGAGCAGTCGCGAAACGCTCCCCAAAAATCTTATTCGTCCTCGCTCGTGCAAGCCTTCAAGGACGGGGGTTCTGGAGGCCTGCTCTCCCAGTTCGACCATACACGCACACGCACACACACAGGCTGAGAATGCTACTTAGTCTCTCGTGGGAGTCGATTGGAAAAGCAACTTAACACGAACAGATCTTTGTTCCTGTAATAGCCAAAAACTAAGAGGCGGAGACCAGAGGAAACGGTTGCCATCAATTAGTGCAAACCGCAGCCATAACTCACTGGTAACTGAATCTTCGTTAATGCCATTACTTCGAGTCAGTGCGTTTCAATTTTCGAACAGATAAAGAAAAACGCACCCGCACCCGACGTGCTTGCGCGCACTCGCACGGCACGGCACGACACGGCTCGGCTCGGCGAGGCGAGCGAGCACGCGCGTGTGTTGGATTTCTCCCATTCCACAAGGGGGCTACCACATTCCACCTTATAAAGTGATGTAACTCACCTTCAACTCTCCATATGGGACTAATCAATTTTAGCACGTGCACATGGGCCTTTGAGATTCTCCAGGAATTAATTAGAAATAAAAACTGGGCCCAGCCCGTATTAATTCCAACATCCACTGTTGACTTCTCCTCCGCCGTTGCCGGCCTCGCCACCGCGAACTCCTTCGACCACCTCCCTCCTCCTACCTTCAAAATCCAAATTTTAGATCCATCTCCATCGGATAGCTACAACACATCGTCTCCCTCACAAATCCATCTCAGCGAGGATCGCCTATGACCCAAGGCATGCGCTGGGCCACGCATGCGACCTCTATGTGAGGATCCTCATCGGCTGCGCTAGTCACCTCCCGGTGACCGTCACCTTCGGCTACAGTCCTTGGCGCGCGCCTTGCCTAGGGGGCGTGACTTCACATAGTCGCACCTCTTCGGCATATACGACGTCGATGACCTGTGAGAGCTCATACGTGCTGCGTCGTAGAGGCGGGCAGCCGAGGTAGCCACCGCGTCCTCGACCGCAGAGCCGGTAACCGTGCCCAGGGGCCAGAGCGTGGCCATGGTGAGGGTTGATGAGGACTGGCCGTGCGAGTTCGCCGGCGCTGGCGAGGTGTTCCCTAGGAGCCGAAGTTGTGCCACTAGAGTGAGTCGGGTCGATGGACGGAGGGGCAGAGTCGCGACTCTATCTTGAGCCTCATCGATTGCTCAATCCCCTCCTCCCTTGTTATCCCTCTATAATCTCCAGCTCGATCCGCCAGGAGCACCCTTCTCCGAGCTTGAGCAGATCAAAGAGAGCGTGAGAAATGCGTAAAATTTTGATCTTTCTGGGGTGGATTTGAGCAAAGTTGGGTTCTTGTTCTTGGTTGGTTTCAAGCAGAGTTGGGCATGCTTGATTTGTTTGTTTTGGTTGATTTGGAGGTGATTTTGGTGGTGGGATGTTGCGGCGGCTGTTGTTGTTGTCAGGAGGAAGGCGAGTAAGACCGGTGAGTACACTATGTCGATTCGGGAGGTGGTTCAGGCCACCGAGCTGCAGGCGAAAGGTGTGATCCCGGAGTGGGTCACCACTGTGGAGAAGCTAGAGGTGGGGGATGATGTGAGCGGGAGCGGTAGAGGGAAGAGGGCAAGGGAGGGGATGGAGAGGCGAGGGCAACTTGGTCTTTTCATGTGGCAAAAAAAGTGGAAAAACCAATGGATATTAATAAAATAATGAAAACGATGTATTTAATCAAGAATTCATCTAAGCGGAGGATAAAAAAACAATTACGTTGGGAAGGATGCTATAATCCTAAAAAGCATCTAAGCGGAGGGTAAATTATCAATTCCCCCAACTATAGGGAGGGAATGGTAATTTCGATATTATGAAAAGAGAAGAGTTTCATTCATATATACAAAAAAAAAAATCGTGGTAATAACACCGATTTCACATGGGCATTTCAATTCATACCACAATAGTTAGCTTTCCCTGGTAGAAAAATTCATTTTCTAAACTCCTATCCACCCTAAATTCCACTTTTACCCCTCATCTCCTCACCTTCACCTCACCCCGAGTTAACGTGAATGGTCGCTGGCCGCTGGCCGCTGAAGCTTGAAGCATGCGTCGTTGCCACGCTGGTCAAGCTCTCCCTCCCGGGTGCATTTTCTTTAAGTGAAGATGTCTGTTGAGGTCACAATCACCAGTGCTCGGGTTGGAGAAGATGAAGTAGAGGTGGCATTGCTGGATGCTGTCGGAGCATAAGAAGAAGAGGAGCAAAGTTGGCGGCCGGCGGTCACTGCGCTAGGAAATGAGGCCTCTCGGGTTCAACTCAACGCCGAAGGACGAGAGAGGCGCTTGATGGATGGGGGCACAGTGGTGTCGGAAGGTGCAGGAGAGGAAGATAGAAGGGGAGGGAAGCTAGAAGAAGGGCAAAATTGTCCAAATGGTATTGATGAAATACCAGATTCGATTCGGTGCTATTTATTGGTACCGGAATAATTTTGTGGCATTTGTTTGTTCCGGCCGGATTCTGGTGATATGGATGTAAACTTTCCTTTTAAAAAGCATACTAAGAGCTAGGCCTATTTTTCGCAGACTTCACGCACGACGACACAAGTGATGCTTTAGATATTCAGTTATGCAATGTGTGACGACATAAATGATGCTTTAGACATTCAGTTATGCAAATTTAACTTGTCCATTGGCGTTTCGAATGACTATGCCAAGAGAGGTGCCTTCCTTCGGTGTCAGTGACAATTCTTTCGAAACTCAGAATTAGGACTTGTATTTATGGTTGTTTTTTAGTTATACCATATCAACAGAATCCTACGTAAAGAAAAGAGGGGAGGAGAGAAAGCATATATAGTCTCTTCCCCGAAAAGGCATCGTCTTGCGCTTGAAATAAAACAGGATAACGCGAAATAAGACAGGATGCATTAATCTACTCTAATTGACATGTGGACCAGTTTCAAATAAAAATTATAAAATATCAATGTTAGAGAGTGATAGAGACTATTTATTGAAGATATCTCTAAAGATGATCTAGCATATATTAGAGACAAATGTTATCTCTAATTATTAGAGATGTCTTTAGGATCCTCAATCATCTGCCTTCCATCCGCTAGGTCAACAGTTTTGCTTGCACGGATAACTAATGCCATGATCCATGGATCAATGGAGACTCGTTATTCATCATGTTTTATAGCGTTCCATGGATCTAGAGCTCAATTACGAATATGTTGTCAGCAAATTAAATCAATCATACAAAACATCCAATAGCCAAAATTGCTGGATCAGGCCCTGTTCATCTCACAAGCGGTACATTCCTGCAATCCTACTCTACTTCGTAGGATCTTTGACTTCTTCTGAAATCCCCATCAGATTTACAAGACAGCTCAAATTTTCCTTTCGTGGCCGATCCATACGTTCTTGCTGGATGCTGATCAATGCTGAAGTTCTATAATCCAATTTGGCATCCAATTAACTCCCTGCATCATATCATGTGATACTTCACATTGTCATGCTATTGGGAGAGATGAGCACAAGACCCTGTCCTTTGCTTTGGCTGCCTGAAATTGGACATACGAAGGAAAACATATCACACTGTCTTGTCCAGAGTAAATTGCAGAAGGAACTCATCGTGCATCCTGAGACGGTTTTGTAGGTGTGTTATATTTACCTCCTTTTCCCAGTCTATGCACCATGAGATAAATGCAAGCAACACCAGTTTGGTGATGCTGCCGCAAACGATGCCAAGCCAAAGGCCCTATTGAAAGCACAGCAGTTTCAGAGTTCACTGAGATATCCATGTGGTTTCACTGAAACAATGTGCAGATTTGCAGGGGAAAGGTTGAGTACAAGTGGTACCATTCCATTCAGGTGGAAGATAAATGCAAGCAGCACAGCCATTGGAATGCCTGCCAAGTAGAACGCGCCAAGATTCACTGCTGCGCCAATTTTCTGCTTGCCACAGCCCGTAAACACGCCTGAAAAGTTCAAGAAATCATCATAAATGGCTCAAATTTGAGCAGAGCACTGAACTAATTTCAAGGTTGACTGCATGGTGGAAAGTTACCAGAAAGAGAACTGTGAAGTCCATCTACTAAAAAAGATATCCCGAGAACCGGCAGCATCCTAGCCATGTATGTCACGACTTCCTGCTCATTGCTGTACATGTATCCCCAAACATTGCGTAGCAAGACCATTGTTAAGGTTATCACCAATCCTTCAGATAAGGCCATGTACATGACCACTCGCATTGCTAGCTTTGCTGCTTGAGGCTGCCCAGCGCCAAGTTCGTTGGAAACGCGCGTGCTGTGGAGAACAAAAATAGATTATTGGTTGATTTGCTAACCAGAGATTGCAAAGTTTTATATTAAGGAATGGCACCTTATAGAAGAACAAAGACCCAATGGTACCATGAACAGCAGAGCCCCGGTGTTAAGGCTGCAAAATTAAACAAATAACTAGAGCGAACAAAATGGGTCTTTTGTGAAGCTGCACTCCTAATTAGAATAATGTTGTTACCATATCGACAACACTGAGGTTTCAAGCTGAGGATTCGACAGAAGTCCAGAGAGAAGCACAAGGATTTCAAATGACCACCACTCCAAGCTGCACAATAACAATTGTAGCACAGAAAGATTAAGTCAAATTGCATAATTAGTACCTACAAAGAAGAACACTTGTTGACCAGGAACACAAAATTGCCTCACCAGATCATCATAGCGGACGGCATGGCGAGCTCCGCGAACTGGCGCAGCTCCTTAAACGCCTCGCCGGAGAAGCCGCTCCATGTGTTCTTGCAGGCGCTAGAGAGCCTCACGTACAGAGCCAGTATGACCAGGTTGATGCAGTAGGAGATGGCATTGCTCAGCGCGGCGCCCCTGCTCCCCATGCCAACCTTGTACACCAGCACCCAGCACACCAGCACGTGACAGAGCGCCGTGGCGCCGGAGCTGGCCGTCACGGGCAGGACAATGCTCTGCGTCTGCAGGAACCGTATATGGCACTGCAGTGGCACGTACGCGGCGAGAGACGGGATCAGCCACCGCGCGTACGCGCCGGCCTCCACGGCGATCTCCCGGTCCTGGCCGAGGAACACCAGGATCTGCGTGGTGTAGGCCCAGACGAGGACGATCGGGACGCAGGTGAGCACGAGCACCACCATCGCGCGCTGCTTATATACGCCGAGGAGGTGGTACTGCCGCGCGCCGAACGCCTGCCCACACAGCGTGTCCAGTGCGGTTGCCATGCCAGTCTGCCCAACCATGCAAAGTGAGGATTCATAAAGAGAAATTTCTTGCAGAGCAGACGAGGAGAGGAGAGCAATTAATCTATATGTGGTTATGTATGGACAGACGTACGAGGAGGCTGTAGCCGGTGACGTTGGCGAGGGAGGTGGCGAGGGAAGCGCCGGCGAGTTGGAGCTCGCCGAGGTGGCCGACGAACATGACAGACACCATGTTGACGACGTTCTGCAGGATGCAGCTGGCGACGATCGGCCCGGCTAGCCGCAGCAGCCGCTTGGTCTCCGCCAAGGCGAGGCCCTCCTGGTGATCGAGGCCGCGCCGCCGGCCTTGTTTCCCATCGTCGGCGTCCTTGCAGGGCTGCGCCGCGAGCAGCGGCTCATGGACGCCGGCGCTTGGCTTGTTGTCCATCAATCGATCTCCGCACGCGGCCGCGTTGCGTCCAAAGAGTCGTGCCGAAATTGCAAAGGTGGGACGAGAGGAACGCTTTTTATGGGGAGGTGTGACTTGGGATGATTGGAGAGGGATTCGGCGCAGGAGGCGTTTTTTTAGAACTTTATTTACTTTTCTGTTGCATTCTGCTATCAAATTTGAATCTTATTACATACTATACTGCTGTGTAATTAAATGTGTAAAATCATGCTTGTCGGGTAGTAAAATCGGTGATAATTTAATCAACAGCCTAATGTGGAAAATCTACTAAGGCACTTTTTATTTTGGCTTAAACTTCAGCTTAAAAACAAAAAAACCAAAGCACAAACATACTAATTGCTTATGCCCTGTTTGGGGAAGCTTTAAGACAAGCTTCGGCTTCAGAAAAACCAAAAACCCTCCGATCAGGTTAGCTTCTCACCAGCTTATCGATTAAACCAAAACCAAAGCACAGCTAAAAGCCGAAGCATCTCCCTACTAGCTTTTCGTGCTTATTGCAGAAGGGATACACCTGTTTACCACTAAACTTTAAGAAAATTACTCATCAAATGCCACTCCTTAAATACCCGACCAATAACATCCCTTCCCTCATTCCTTCCTAGACCCCGTCACCCCAAGCCCGAAGCCAGGCGTGCCGCTGCCCCTAAGCCTGAACTGCCGCTCCAAGCCTGGATCCGTGCCGCTGCCTCCTCCGCGAGCACCGCTCGGCCTCCTCCACACAGGAGCCACCCCCACTTGGCCTCCTCCTCCCCCGCCCTCCAGACTCTCGACGTCGTCAGCCTCTATACCCCCACCTCCGCCTCTGGTTGCTTTTGATCGCCGTCGAATAGTCCCTACACCCCCGTCTTTGCCTGGGAGGGCACCGCTGTCGCTACCTACATTCGTTCCCAATGGCGGCCGGTCGGCGCTCTCTATGGCCCCAGCAGCCGCCACGTCCCTCCTAGTGTTATGTGTTTTCGATAAAATGTTTTAATTGGCAAATTTGTGAACTGTTTCAATTTTTGAGTAAACTATATTATGAATTTTAATATGATTCATGGGAAAAGATGCAGATGTATCGGATCTAAAATGAATGCAACAATTGGTCAGGTGAAAATTGTAAATAAATTATGTCGTTTAATCAATTCTTCTGCAAAAAATAAAAAATTGATATTTACACTAAATAAGCACCCAAACATGTCATTAGAACTCTAAAGGGTATTTCAAACATTTCAAATTTCATCTACAGCTAAACCAGCCATCCAAACCAACAAAAAAACAGTCTGTCAAACGACATCTTAAGAAAAGTTACAACCATTAGCTGCAGCTGCTTTTCAGCCAAAAAATCAGCTTATGTCAAAAGCTAAACCTCCACCAAATAGGACCTTAATCGTGTTTTTCATAAGCCATAAGCTACTCTACAACTGTAAGTCATAAGCCAAAAAGAAGTGTTTTTTTTTACTTTTACCTTTACCACTAAACTTCATGGAAATTAACCACCAATACCATCATTTTCATAGTTTCGATCCTTCTTATTACCCCTCATTTCTCCCATACCCGAACAGAATTCGGCCCACTCCACCGACGATGGCAATTCTAGGCTTCATCCCCAGATCCTGACGCTCTTTTTTGCGCTCAACGCCGGCGCTGATGGCCCCGTCCTCCCCGAGTCCGACGCTGGCGGCCCCATCCTCCCCGAGCACGACCTCCTCCGCCCTCTCTCCCACTGGAGTCGTGAGCGACATCGTCGGCCTCCTCATCCACCGCTAACCTCCTCCCACCTCAGCTCCCTAGCTCATCCACCCTCCTATGTCGGCCACCCTTGTCATGACTGACGGATCCGCTCCCTCTATTCGGATCTGGAGGACAAGAGGATGGGAGGGGGTGGATCATATCCAGATCCCAGCGACATCGACAAGACACGGGGAAGATGACGGTGGGAAGCCGCAGGTGTTGGGGCGACGACCAAGCGATGACCGGCTATGTGTGGAGGGTGGATCTTTCTTTTTTCTGAATTGAATAGATAATGTGAATTTGTGTCATGATTAGTGATTGTTCCCAAAATCGTTGTTCTTGCTATTGTCTTTCACAAATTGTTGTTAATTGATTCGGATTTCAGAACTCCAAATGATCGATGCAAATGAGATGTAAACTAATTCAGATTTGAATCCCTATGTGCTAATGTGATGTGTGAATTTTGTTGCAAGAATTTGTGACTGGCTGTTCCAGTGGAGACCCATGGCCATATTAGCATTTTAGTTTAGTTCGATCTTTTTCCTGGTTTGTGGCCATGGTGCTTAGGGGAATCAAAGTGTTGTTCTTGTAGTATGCATTTTGGTTTTATAGAAAATCAAAGTGTTGTGAACATTCTATCTTATCATCAATAAATAGTATGTATGATCTAATTACATAGATACGCATTACTAATTTCAAGTGAAATAACAAATGAAAAGTTTGAAATAGATGATGATGACTTTATTAGTGAATGAACAACTAGCAACTTGTATTAGGGGTATTTCATACTTGGCAACTTTAAGCAAAAGCTCAATAGACTAGAAAAGCCAGATTACCTACCTGGCTTGGCTTAAAAGCTAGGTGCTTATAATCTGCGTAAGCCAAAGAGCCTAATCCTAAGATTATGTTAGGTATAGCTGCAGCTTTTTTGAAAAGCAGCTTCCGGCTAGGTTGAAAAGCTTAAGGGCTAAGTGGAAGATATTTGGTGTTTGGCAGTCTACTTTTAGGTAGGAAGGCTGACTGTTCTGAGTTGGAAAATATTTGAAATACCTCTGAGGCAAATGATGGTTTGTTTGCTTGAAAATCATACGACCTGCTTATTAAGCTCATAATTTACAAAGGAACAATGTAATACCCCGGCCTACTCGTAGTGTGGCCCATGAGGAGTTGTGTGGCGGGATTAGTCCCACATTGCTTGTCTCAAGTAAGTTATAGTAGTATATAATGCCTGTTGAATCCAAAAGTAGTACCTCCGGGTTAACCCTTTTACACGAAGTGAGGACGAAAGTGTAAGTGAGGTGCTATGTGTGCGTGGGTCCGCCCCACGGTGGGCTGGGCATTGAGCCGATTTTGGATCAAGGTATTACAAATGGTATCAGAGCATCAACCTTCGCTGCACGGGCGCGTGCGGGACAGTGGCGCGGGCATATAGCGCATGGCACATGTGGGCCCAGAGTGGACACACGGCATGGCATATGTGCGGGCATTGGACGCACGGATGTGTACCGAGGGGTGGTTCTGGGCATTTGCTGCGTATGCGGTATCTTCTTAGGCGTCGGCCCTTAAGGAAGTGAATGTAATACCCCAGCATGCTCGTAGTGTGGTTTATGTGGCCCATGAGGAGTTGTGTGGTGGGATTAGTCCCACATTGCTTGTCTCAAAGTGAGTTGTAGTAGTATATAATGCATGTTGGATCCAAACGTAGCACCTCTGGGTTAACCATTTTACACGAAGCGAGGACGAAAGTGTAAGTGAGGTGCTATATGTGCGTGAGTCCGCTCCACGGTGGGCTGAGCATTGAGCCGATTTTGGATCGGGTATTACAAACAAGTGGTAACTTGAGAAACCCTAGCGTATGCTTAAGACGAACATTGAACTCCCGTTAGACCAGCATATCTGACATAGAAATGATAGAATTGACGTATTTCGATTGAAGAACAAAATTTGTACTTCATTGTCAGTACTAGTTTGTAATTTCTACATAGCAGAATGAATAGCAATCAACAATTAGCATTCGTAAAGGATAACCAGTTCTTGAACAACAACAAACAATGCTTTCGCTACCGATTCCATTTATTTTGCATATACGAAGAGATGCCCATAACTTTCTATCAAATTTAAAACAAAACAATCAGTTCACTGCAATTACAAATTGCAATTCTGAATCACTTGCACCAAGAACATCGGCGAAGAATATGGATGCAACCGTGAGTCCTTCAGGCCAAAGGAGAGAGGGAAGCGATGGGGGCAGTACTTCGGGCTAGAGAGGGGGAGGACCACGACATCAGCGATGCACCCAAACCATCGAGGATGGCAGCAGCGGCGATGCATCCTTGAGGATGACGGCCGACCCAAACCCTCATCCAAATCCATATTTGGATCTAGGGGTGCACAAGAGAGGATATCGAGGTGGTGGCGAGCCACAGGGGTAGGAGCACGACATGAGGTAGAGGACAAAGATGACCAGGAGGAGGCGGTCGAGGCGGCGTCGCATGGCGGATCTAGTGGGAGGAGGCATGTAGAATCGGTGGGAGGCGGTTGGCGATAAGGGCGATGGCGGAGGTCTTGGCGTTGGGCGGAGGTGGCGTCCATGGGCGAATCCAACGGGAGGAGTCGGCGAGAGGTGGTTGGGATGAGGATGATGGCGGGAGGTGCGAGGCGAAAGTGGAGATCCGCGTCATTGGTCGGAGGAGGCGCGAGGGGATACCTAGCGTCACCGCCTCCTCGAGTGAGTGGTGGCTTGCGGGTGGGGAAAAATGGGTAGAGAGATGTGACTTCTTCCATTTATTTATGTGGTGTGGAGTGTGTAATTTTGGCTAACCTGGCGGCTTCCCGCTTTTGACTTCTTCACGTTGTCTTATGCTTATGACTTTTCGATAAGCCGCTACTTGAATCATCTTGTTTGGGATGGTTTACGGCTTCTCGAGGAAAGCGAAGCTAAAGTCCTCTCAAATGGGGTCTAAACAAATAGGGCCTAAGCATCTTGGCTTATTCATCTTTATATGCAACAAGATAAAAATATAATGAGAAAGATCTAGAAAAACCACTTTCTTAAATGGTGCTATGGATTCATCAATATATGTCTTTTTCAGGGAGCGTGCAATCAAAATTTTCTAAATTGATTGTATGATAATAATTTTTCACTTGTATGAATATAATATTAATAGATTTATCGTACAAAATAATTGCATAATAATTACACAAAGTGACGTGAATTTGTTGATAAAGGAAGTACAATTACTTCTGTTTACCAAACATAGCACAATTAAAATTTTCCAAAGTGACGTGGATTCATGGATAGAGGAAGGGCCCATTTGGTACAACTCTAGCTTGAGATTCTTGTTTGGAGTTGGTGGAGCTATGCCAAGCGGTCGGCTATGGGAAATCGAGAATGTGGGAAAAGCGAGAATTAGGAGCAGGCGTAGTTCATTTTGCAGAGTTCTTTGGGAGGTCACTCCCGTGCGGATGTCGCGCCTTGTTTGAAATACCCACAGGTTGAGAATAATTCCCACAAACACCATCGGGCAAAAGGGGAATCCCCCAACTCCCCTCGCTCCATTCATTTGCATTTCTTGCCTGACTCCCTCACTTTCTTTCTCTCATGACCGAACCACAATAAAACCCTAGCCTCGCCTCTGGTGTTCCTCAAAGAGCAGCCAGTCTGGTCTTCACCACTGCGTCGGCCTCCTCACTGAGCCCCCCGTGTCAGGCTCCTCCTGGTGCCCCTATGCCAGCCTACTCCCTAAGCCCCCTTGCGTCGAGCTCCTCCCAGCACGCTCTGTACCAGCCACCTCCCTGAGCCCCCTACGTCGGCCTTCTTCTAGCGCCCCCTGTGTTGGCCTCCTCCCTGCGTCCCCCTGCGCCAGCCTCCTCCCTGAGCCCCCTGCGTCGGCCTCCTCCCCAAGGCCCCCTGTGCCGGCCTCCTCCCCGAGCCCCCCTGCGCCAGCCTCCTCCCCAAGCCTTCTTTGCCCCACGTTTGTCGCCATGGTCGCCCGATCACAACACTTGTCCTCAACTTCGTGTTAGTTATCTTGGGGTCTAAATGGTAATTTCTCATTTTGAGAAAAGAAGAAATAAAAGAAAAGAAAAGGAGGTGCGTCCCACCTGTCGGTGGGAGAAAGAAAGAGATAAGTCACTAGAGACTTTGTCTCCAGCCCCAAAATCGTGACTGCGTTGTGTGGCGCTTGTTGCGCTCGGGCACGGCAGTGATTTCGGAGAGGAGCGGCCCGTGCGTGTCGACGCCGGCCGTTGGCTGCCACCGCGTGGGGCTTCTCCTCCTTTCTCTTCTTAAGTCGCCTCTATTCTTCTTCTAGAGGAATAGAAAATATTCAGTGGATCTTTCCAAAATTATGGCTCTTCTTCTCTCCGATTTAGATTCAATTAGGAAGTGATTTGGAGCTTGTGGCTGCCGTAGTTGATCCTACGTCGTCGGGAGTGAGCTATTGATCTCCTTGTGTGCACATTATGTTAGTTTCCCTTTGCGCCTCATTCACTATGGTTGCTTCGGCGGGAAATCTGGCACGTGTGGAATCGTCACCTTTGGTGGTCAGTTTTGGATTGAACTGGAGGAGGAACAAGGCTTCGGTTCCTTTGGTTTTGGTGTTATGTTGGTGCTTTCGGCTAGAGCATCTTATCACTGGTCTTGTGCAGCATATCCCATGTACCCCGTCTTCGTCCTTTCGGGGTGTCCCGAATTGCGAAGAACAACATTGTGTCTCTGACGACCACATACTCACACCGCGGCACAGTAGGGCGATTGGTTTTCTGAGTCAGCGCCCTTAGGCGTGCCTTGTCCTGATTTCTTCTCGGTGGCTTTGATTACCATCGGCTTTGTGAGGATCACTATATTCAAGTTTTCCTATCACTTTGCATATATGTGCTTTACGTGTCTAAATCTGGAATTGATTTGATGCTAGTACTGGGAGATATTGCTAGTGATTCCGTGGGTTCGATTTAAATAGCTCGATGATGATTGTCAAAATCTGAAATTGAATTGATAATTGAAAACAGACTCGAGCCAAATTAGATTGCTTACTATTGTAAGTCTTATCTAGCAGCTTTTATACTCTCTGTAGTTCAGTTCTGACAGAGAGAAGTTTGATCATTTTATTCTGTGTTCTTCTTGATCCTCTGTGAAATATTTGCACTGATATCTTGTTTACAGAAAAGATTGTGTGTTGATATTTGACTCCATTCACACTAATAATTAAATGATACTCTGTTGACTGAAAGTATAAACTGCTGTTTTGAGATAAAACTTGACATATTAGGAAAGCTTTAGTTTGAGCTCACGGTCTTTGTAGTTGTCACATTTGATTGGTGAAGAGTTATTGACATGAGTGTTGTGATGGCCGAGATTGCATCTTGTGCAACTAGCCTTCTGAGAGTACTAAACAATCTTCTAAATCTTAGCATTTTGCTGATTTTAATTATCCATGTAATCTATGTGTTGAGCATATTATTCTATTTAAATGACTTTGAGAATTCACATGTGTATATGTTAATTTTGTCATTTAAGTGCTGCTGGAATTATGCTCAAATTACTATTAATTACATTGGAATTAATTCTAAATATTTACTAAAACCGCTTTATGTACAACACTTCGATCCTGGCTACCAGTTCTACGAGTGCAATCACCACGGCGCGGTTGTCCATTTGTTTTCTAGTTTAATTTGCGTGTGCTCAGTTCGAAGGATTGTTGTGGTTTTTTCGTGGAGACCGCAGAAGGAGGTTGGGAAGACAGAAGAGAGAAGAGGAGTTTGTTTTGTTGAAATTTTACTAAACATTGTATTAGTAAGTGTTGTAGTGAAAAAGACTAGACAGTGGGTATATACTACCCTTTGTATCTTGAGAGAGGACCGAACGGAGAGGAGCCAAACTTAGAGCTTGTATGTGTATTGCTTTTTGGTGTGAATCAGAGCCTCTCCCCGCTTCTACACATGCCCATGGGGCTCTATATATAGGAGGGCAAGAAGGGACAATTACCTTCTTGCCCTCACAATGTGGAGAGAGAGAGAGGGTAATTAGGTACAATGTTGAGAGAAAGTAGGCGTACTCGGGTACACTCGTCCTTCCTTAAACTATACGGATCTGGTTTACATAGGGGCAGTATCCCTGACGGTACCATGGTATTCCTGACGACCTGAGGGTGTGTGCACCCCCGGTGTCCGGCTACGACAACTCCCTCGTCTGCTTGGTCCGAGGTGGGGAGGACCGGTCCCGTAATCCCGAGGGGCGAGCGGACGCCCTTTCGCTGCCACCGGCCCCTCGGGAGTCAGGATAACCCGGAAGGGATCGGCACGGGCCCTAGAAGCGGCCGGCATGTCATGGCCGGACCCCGCGAGGGTGAAGTCGAGGCGGAAGACGTCGATCTGGTCGCCCGCCGGCGGAGGCCTTCGAGGCGGTAGCGGCTGTTGTGGTACCTGCGAGGCGAGTTGGCGCGAAGCGTTGCGCTGGCCGCCCACAGGCGGGGCCTTCGAGGAGGGCGGCGAGCTGCTGTGGAACCTGCGAGGACGAAGTCGACGCGTAAGACGTCGGCAGGGCCGCCCGCCGGCCGGGCCTTCGAGGCGGGCGGCGAGCTGTTGTGGAACCTACGAGGACAAGGTCGACGCGGAAGACGTCGACGCGGGGCCGCCCCGCCGAGGCAGGGCCTTCGAGGCGGGTGGCGAGCTGCTGTGGAATCCTGCGAGGACGAAGTTGACGCGGAAGACGTTAACGCGGGGCCTGGTACCGTCCCCCCCTGCGGCCACTCAAGTGTGCTTGCGACTTAGCGGGGCGCGAAGGGGTTTATTTTTGTGAGTGGTGCGCTGTGCTGCTTGCTTGTCTTGCTAGGTGTTATGTGCAGTCCCCGTATTTTTTAAATTGGGCTCCGGGGGAGCCCATCTGTTTATTATGCGAGGAGGAGGCGAAGCCTGCGCCGTGCCCCATATTTTTTAAATTGGGCTCCGGGGGAGCCCATCTGTTTATTATGCGAGGAGGAGGCGAAGCCTGCGCCGTCCCCCATATATTTTTTAAATTGGGCTCCGGGGAAGCCCATCTGTTTATTATGCGAGGAGGAGGCAAAGCTGGCGCCGTCCCCCATATTTTTTAAATTGGGCTCCGGGCGCTGCATGTTGGAGCGTTATGCGAGATGTCTCTCCGCTGGGGTGAGGCCCTCGCGGCGGGAGACTCCCTAGTCACCGGGGCGGGGCCACCGGAGCGAGTAGGGTTGCGCGCGTTGGAGCGTTATACGAGATGTCTCTCCGCTGGGGCGAGGCCCTCACGGCGGGAGACCCCCTAGTCACCGGGGCGGGGCCACCGGAGCGACTAGGGCTGCGCGCGTTGGAGCGTTATGCGAGATGTCTCTCCGCTGGGGCGAGGCCCTCGCGGCGGGGAGACTCCTAGTCACAGGCGGGGCCACAGGCGACTAGGGCTGCGTGCATTGGGCGTGGCCGTTGTCTCTCTCATTGGGCGAGGCCTCACGGCGGGAGACCCCTAGTCATCGGCGGGGCCACCGGGTGACAAGGGCTGCGTGCGTTGGAGCATTATGCGAAATGTCTCTCCACTGGGGCGAGGCCCTCGCGGCGAGAGACTCCTAGTCAGCAGGCGGGGCCACCTGGGCGACTAGGGCTGCGCGTTGGGCGTTATGCGAGATGTCTCTCCGTGGGGCGAGGCCTCGCGGCGGGAGACTCCTAGTCACCGGGTGGGGCCACCGGGCGACTAGGGCTGCGCCGCGTTGGGCGTTATGCGAGATGTCTATCCGCTGAAGCGAGGCCCTCACGGCGGGAGACCCCTAGTCACCGGGCGACTAGGGCTGCGTGTGTTGGAGCGTTATGCGAGATGTCTCTCCGCTGGGGCGAGGCCCTCGCTGTGGGAGACCCTAGTGCCACTGTGGTGGGCTTACGCACTGCATGCTCCGAAGAGTGAGGCAGTGTGCGCCGGGGCTCGGAGCCACGCTTGGTGTCTTTGTTGCCACTGTGGTGGGCTTACGCCTTTGCGCCCGGAGCGAGGCGGTGTCGCTGGGCTCGAGCCACGCTCGGCGTCTTTGTTGCCACTGTGGTGGGCTTAAGCACTGCACGCTCCGGAGAGCGAGGTAGTGTGCGTCGGGGCTCAGAGCCATGCTCGGCGTCTTTGTTGCCACTGTTGTGGGCTTACGCACTGCACGCTCCGGAGAGCGGCGGTGTCTTGCTGGGCTCGAGCCACGCTCGGCGTCTTTGTTGCCAGCGTGGTGGGCTTACGCCTTTATGCGCTCCGGAGAGCAAGGCAGTGTGCGCCGGGGCTCGGAGCCACGCTCGGGGTCTTTGTTGCCACTGTGGTGGGCTTACGCACTTGTAAGCAACTGTAAGTACTGTGTGAAGCTGTGAATACAATCATTATAAATTTATACTTTCTAAGTCCCTGCTATCATTAAAATACTAAAACAGAAGCTGGAAAGCTCCATTCATCACTTTTTTTTTTGTGAATCATATTTGTGATATGGTAACAATCAGAAGGTACTTAAATATTCTCTGCGATTCGCTAGGTATGGATAAGACATAAACTGGAAATCATACGTGGAGCGAGGGTAAGATTGTAAGTGTCACATGAAATTCCTTGGGATATCTCACCAGTTAATAGAGGCTCGCCAGAGGTGAAGTGAAGTCGGCGGTGCAGGAGGTGTTGTTGAAGGTGGGTGAGCACCGGCGGCTTCGAGGCCTCCGAGGCGTGCGAGGCGCCGCTTCTCCGAGGAGTCTCGAGGTGACGCGAGCCCGAAGGCGAGGTCGTCTCCGAGTCAGCGGTGGAGCCGAGCGCGAGGTCGTCTCTTGAGGCGGTGGCGGAGCCGAAACACCGCTGCCCGAGTAGTCTCGAGGTGGCGGCTCGAGTGGTCCCTCGGCAGAGGCCGAAGGGTCCCAGAGGGTGCTCCCAAAGCGCGCGGAGCCGGAAGGCGAGTCTTCTCGAGGCGCGCGGAGCCGAAGGGCCGCTTGCCCCGAGGAGTCCCGAGGTGGCGGCGCTCTCGAGGGTCCCTACGGAGGTGAAGGTCCCCGAGGCGGGTGTAGAGCCGAAGAAGCGCCGCTTGCCCAGGAGTTTCAGGCGCGCGAGCCGAAGGGGCGAGGTCGTCTCCCGCGGCGAGCAAAGGCGCTCTGCCCGAGGAGTCCCGAGGTGGCGGCGGTGCAGAGCCGAAGGCGCTCTTGCCGAGGCGCGGCGGAGCGATGGGCGCTGCGCCTCGAGGAGTTTTTCAGGCGGGCCGAGCCAAGGCGCGCCACGCCCGAGGAGTCTCGAGGCGCGCGGAGCCGGCGAGTCTTGCTGCCTCGAGGAGTCCCAGTGGCGGTGGAACCCAGGGGTCCGTCGGCGAGGCCGAAGGTCCCCGAGGCGCGGCCGCGGAGCTGAAGGCGCGCCCCACCTCGAGGCGCGGCGGCCGGCGGGCGCTGCTGCCCGAGGAGTCCCGAGGTGGCGGCGGCTTCGAGGGTCCTCGGCGAGGCCGAAGGGTCCACGAGGCGCGGAGTGCTCCCAGGCGCTGGAGGGTGCGTTGAGGCCCAGCTCACTCCGGAGGGGGCTCTTGTGGCGTGGTGAAGGCGTGCTCCTGGTGCTTCGACCGAAGGTGGAGGTGGCTCCGGGAGTGCTCTAGAGGAGGGCGCGCCCGACGGGTGGCCGGAGGTGGCTGCGCAGATGGCAGCCATGCGGTGTGGCGGAGACACCAAGGGGCGCAGGTGCCTCGCCCGTGGTGGTTGCTCTGGCCGTTCCTGCCAAAGATGTGGAATAAGGGCTTCGGTCGAGATTTTGCTTCGGGCGAAGGGGGCTTCAGCCCAAAGTTTCCTTCGGGCTAAGGGGGGCTTCGACCGAGATTTTGCTTCAGCCAAAAGTGTGTTTCGACCGACGTGTCTTTGGCTCCTCTTGTGCGTAGCTTCTTGTTTGGTCCCCACGGACGGCGCCAACTGTCGTAGTGAAAAAGACTAGACAGTGGGTATATACTACCCTTTGTATCTTGAGAGAGGACCGAATGGAGAGGAGCCAAACTTAGATCTTGTATGTGTATTGCTTTTTGGTGTGAATCAGAGCCTCTCCCCCCTTCTACACATGCCCATGGGGTTCTATATATAGGAGGTCAAGAAGGGACAATTACCTTCTTGCCCTCACAATGTGGGAGAGAGAGAGGGTAATTAGGTACAATGATGAGAGAAAGTGGGGTACTCGGGTACACTCGTCCTTCCTTAAACTATATGGATCTGGTTTACAGGCGATATCACAGCGGTGCCATGGTATTCTGACGACTGAGGTGTGGGGCACCCACGGTGTCAAACTCTGACGATAAGTATATGGTGGCAGTGAATTAAATATAATTATTGATATGCTAATGGTATAATAGATTTTCTTTGTATTTATAAATTTTTCGTGGGGTATTATGGACTTTTTAACCTAGGGTTGAAAAGATTACTCTTGTGTCATGCAATACTCACATGGCTAGTTACAATTCTACCCCATCAGGATTCTACTACCCACACTGTCAGGTGTATTATACTAAATCCTAACTAGTCTGAATTATTGATAAAAAAGAATGGACGGGCCATATTAAATTAAGTGTATCATAAAAGAGCTCTTGTTTCGAGATTCGTGCTTCAACAGGTTGCATAATCTTAGAGAGGGCCTTTAGAGGTAGCACTTGGCCATCATCGACTGCCTCGGTGGCATGCAGTATAACTAACAATGACCACACAATTTATAAGTACATAAAACTTTATAGATATGTAAAAAAAATTCCTTGTTAGAGCTCAATCATATGCTTTAGCCAATAAAACTTGGCAAAATTGTCATATATCATTCGAGTGATAATTTTTATGCAAAACATTCAAACCTTATGATTTTCTTAGAAATTTGTGCTCCGGCCACCGAGGTCATCTACTCTCATGAGCTATCGTCTCCCACCATCACTGGGTTAGTGTTGGGATTCGGGGTTCACTAGAACCCCTGAACTTAGCAGGAGTACAGCAAATTCATTTGCAAGATAGGTAGCCATTCCCAAAAATCATTCATACAAAACATCAAAAGTTCAAAATTCCTGGATCAGGCTCTGTTCACATACGAGTGGTACATTATTGCTCGACTTAGTATGATCTTTGACTTCTTTTCGAAATTTCTCTCAGGTTTACATGATAGCTCAATTTTCCTTTATGTTCTTACTGAATGCTGATCAATGGTGAAATTCTATAGTCCAATTTGGCATCCTATTAGCAGCCTGCATCATGCCATGTGATACTTCACATTGTCATGCTATTGGAACAGATGAGTTGTGACGCTCCGTGTTATTACCCTAGGGTAAATTACACTTAGGCACACAGATTACTATTCGTCTGCTTGGTAGAACACCGCTCCAACGAATAGCAAGCCATTATCAGAGTAACGCAGCAGAACAATAGGGTAGAAACTGTTCTTTATAACAATAGTTAGCCACGCCAGGCTAAGGTCTTACATTACACGTAGTTATTTACAAGTACAAAATAGGACTATGTCCCTCTCTTGCCTGCCATGCCCACTCGGCCCCCTAATCGTCCCAGGTGTCGAATAGGGCGTCCACCTCGCCCTGCTCCTCACTGTAAGGATCCACGTCTCCTACGGCCTCATCTGCACTTGCATGTCCCTCGTCTCACTCAGGATAATTCCTGGTCAGACTAGGATCTAACAAAAGAAAATACTAACAAGATTGAGTACAAAGTACTCAGCAAGCATTAGTAGCAAAAGATGCACTATATGACATTATCTCTGATTGTTATCACATTTTCTATATCATCTCATTTCTGAAAATAAATCATTAAAACGTTAGGTGACGTATTTTAATATTGAAAACACTACTGGTCAATCGGAGAGAAGATAGACACCCAGTGGTTCCCGTAGACTCTAATTCAGGAGACTGGTATGAATTCATGATTTGTTTAGCACTGTGCATGCTTTGTGCCACTTTACCCATAGCTATTCTGGACTCCCTATGAACTGGGTCTACTGTATTTCCTTTGATGCAGGTTCGAGATCAGAATACAGAACGTTTTTCAGGTTACGTGATTAATTTCTCCACCCATTACTTTCCATTGGTGCTAACCATGTCACATACTGAGTTCTGGTAATGTTGGTTGAGGCAGTTTCTACCCTACACTCAACACTCCACCTTAGCGCTTTAGCGCCTTGGGTCCCCCACTTCCGGACTTCTCCTACCGGTCCTGGGTTCCTCCATCACACTCACATATATTACTTACCTAAGGTGGAGAGCATGATCACGTAACAAGGTAGCATTTTACTGCTTGAAAGCGGAAAATGGTTGAGTCTTGAATTCTGACCTCTGGTGAGTAAGAGTTTTGTTGGTCCTAATATTTTAACCATATGCAAAGGGTCCCACCACCTGCCTCATTTCTTACCTGCTATAGACCCCCTTTACCAACCATATAATTCTTATCTCTTTCCTTTTTCCTTTCTCTCTCGTCTTTCTCTCATTCATGTTCATCTCAATCAATTGATTTGATTTTTTTATGCAATACATATAATACAACAATATACGGTTTACATTTAATATAACTATATTTACGTTCAAGAGGATAGCTTTCCTTCGTAGATGTACAAGAGATAGGCGTCAACGAGTCCCTACTCAGCTACACCAGTCTGCTGGGGTTCGTCCTCTTTAGCAATGCAGCAGTACAAATAATACATAAATAAATACTTAGTGGATTTTATGTGATAGTAGGCGTATAAAATATTAATGCAACTCCTTTTTTTATAGCCAATTTTAATTTAATAATATTTTTCGGATCTTGGCCCAGTTAGCACTCTCCCACTATAATCATTCTACGATTTACTCATTATATAGTCGTGATTGTCGAACTCGCGTTCTATCACCCGACAAGCACTATTACCCGTGCTTACACTCCGCTACGCTGGCATGAATTTACCCGAGTGCGTATGTCTATTATTACCTCCTTATATACAAATAGGGTTGCTTTAATTAAATTAAATTAAATTAACATGATTAATACAATTTTTCTAAATTTTTCCTATACATAAATTTCCTACACCTAATTTCCAAACCCTAATCCCTAATTACCAAATTACCTAACTTTTGAATCACCTCTCCTTACCCTTAACCCTGCTGACACCAGCACCTACTTCCTCCTCTCTCTCATTCTTATCTTCTCCCACTCTCTCCTCTCTGTCTCTCTCTCCTTGGCACCCTCCTCCTACGACGCCGCCGCCTCCGGCTCCTCCTTCGGCTCCCACCACAACCCGACGTTGAATCCGCCACCTTTTCTCCCAGCGCCGCCTCTCCCCACTTGACCTCCTCTCAGCTCGCCCCGGCCTTGCGCGCGCCGGCCCAGGCCGGCTTGGCCTCCCGGCCACCGACCACTTCGGCTCAGATCCGCCACGCTTTCCACCTTGATGGCCGCCACCACCGCGTGGCTCCTCTCTGGTTGCACCCTGCTCCATCGGCCCTGGCCTTAGCCCAGCGCCTCCTCTAGCCCCTCGACCACCTCGCTCGGCCTCCCGCGCATGGCTCCCCCTGTCCCCAGCCTGGTGCACTCCGGCCCGGCCAACTCGGCCTGCCGGCCATAGGCGCCTTATGTCGATCGCTCTTGGATTTGGTTCCCCCTATCTTCCTTTTCTTTTATCTTGGTTTCTACGTGTGGATTTCATGGGGATATGCTCCAGATCTTAGGATGATGTGACAATTGGCAATGGCGTTTACGGTTTGTCGTTTCACGTGTTTTCGACAAAGTTCTGAGCTTCTTGGACGAGGCGGTCCGACCGGTCCTTGCACGGCGGTCGGCCGGTCCCAAATCGGTCGGGACCGGCCATGTGGGGCGGTCGGACCGCGGTGACAAAGTGGTCAAACGAGTGGGCCAAAAATAGGTGTTGTAGGCAAGTGGGGATCCCAATGCACTTGGTCTCTTGATTTTGGAGTCTCGAGTAAGAAGTTCTATTGGTTTAAAGTTTCGAAGGTTTGAATTTGGGGCTTGAATTTGGCTAAGTCCCAAGGCGGTCCGGCCAAGCTCACGAGGGAGCGGTCCGGCCGCCAAGGGGCGGTCCGCCCGCTCACTGGGCGGTCGACCGGTTTCTATGAGCGTCGGCCAACCGTGGCGATGTTGATTGGTTAGGTCAAAGTCATTGGTTTCATGGCATATGATTTGCATGATGCATGTTTTGACTAACATGGGTCAAGTTGTGAAGAACTTGTTCCCGAATTCGTGTTTTCTTATGCGTGGTTGTGCGGGTAGCTTGGTGGTCAACGACGGTCAGCGGCGAGGAGAATCGGGACTAGACTTGAAGAGTTGAGGTCGAGCGATCGGCGATGCGGGTGAGGTCAACGACTCAAGCGTGACACAAGATGGACAAGGGTGACCTATTGGCAAATCCATGATGCATGGTGAAGCGGTTTAGGTCAAAAGGTTAAAGACGGCGCTTTGCGAGCGTGCGTGTGTGACCCGTTTGTTAGTGGGCCTTAACGGGGCCCAATTAAGTCAAACCCTAAGAGTTTTAGGCCTCCACTATAAATAGGAGGAGATGGTGGTGCACCTCTCTCTCTCGCCTTTTATGTTTCAAAACCCTAATTGTCTTTAAGGGAGTTGAGGTGGAGGCAAGGGCTCTTGATGGTTTGTGGTGAATTTCGTGATCTTTGATTGTCCAGCGATCCATGATGGTGTGGATGTAATCCAGCAACAATCACGAAATCAATCTATGCAAGGTTTGCTTGAGATAAGTCTCTTTTCGTTCTTGCTTTCAATTTCGTGTTTTTAGGGCTTTCTTTGATCCGCGAGTTTGTGATTGATTCTTTCCGTGAATTAGCTTGCTGTGATATGTGTGAATCTATCTAGCATCATCTTGATCATCAATCCCTCACAAACAAGCTTTAGGATCAAGTTTTCGTTCTTGCGGTTTTAGACCTTACGTTAATAAATTGGCAATTGCTCAAGATCGTTCAAGAATTATCATAATATTCGATTGGAATAGGTCCTCAATAGCATATAGAAGGTGTGTGCAAAGTTTCATAAAGATTAGAGTTGAGAATCAAAAGTTTCACCTAATTGCAACCGTCATCGGTGATTTTCTTATTGCGGATCGGTTACGAGTCGGCGGTCGGACCGCCCGTCATCACCGGTCGGACCGATTTTGGGCGGTCCGACCGCCTTGACTGCGTCGGTCGGACCACCGACAATCGGTCCGACCGATTGGGTCCAGTGATCGACCGCCCGTCTTTGTGAGTCTTTGCAATCTTAGTTGATTTTGTAGCATTGCTTAGGGGTTTAATTGGATTCAATACTAGTCTTCCATTTGTCTTGGTATATTGATCTTCATAGCTTTCTAATAGCTCTGGAGTGAAATTGTATTGAGTTCATAATTTGTGAAAAAGTGAGTGTGCTCCTATTCACCCCCTCTAGTCGCCTTTACGGTCCAACAAGTGGTATCGAGCGGTTAGTTCAATCTTGATCTTAACAGGTCCTTGAATTTTGTCGATGGATAAGTTTTCTACTAAACCGCATATCTTCGATGGGCACGACTATGCCTATTGGAAGAATCGTATGCGCGTTTTTCTTGAGCGAGGACAAGCTATTTGGGATGTTGTTAGAGCCCATTGGTTATTCTGAAATTGCTACACACGCTACGCAATTCTTTTGGCTAACAACAATAAGGCTAAGAATCTTTTATATGGTGCACTTGGTAGACAAGAATATGATAGAATTTACAATCTTTCAACTGCGCATGAAATTTGGAACACTCTCGAAACATATCATGAGGTTCGTCCCAAATCAAAAAGTCGTCAAGCGGTTTACAAGCGTGAATACAATAAATTCGAGATGCGTCTGGAGAGAGCATCGATGACATTTTCGATCGCTTTAATAAAGTAATTAATCAAATGAAAGTGTTGATATTGAATATTCTCAATCTGAAAATGCCACCCATCTCTTGGTGCAATCAACACCAAGGAGTGGGAGATGAAGGCTCTTGCTATAGAGGAAAATGTTGATCTTTCAAGTCTTACTTTAGAATTGCTTTATAGTAAACTCAAGACTCATGAAATTAAAGAGTTGATCATCCCAAGAAAGATAATTTAGCTTTGGTAGCAGATCCTCTCAAAAGGCTTTTGATGACTCTTTTGAATCATCTTACGGATTTTCATTTGCTTGTTTATCTACTATTCATGAAGAGGAGCTTGAAAGTATTCTGAAGCAGAGTTAGCTCTTCTAGCTAAAAAATTCACAGGCCTACAATAATGTGAGAAACAAAAGAGAGGTGGTCGGTGACATGCTATGAATGTGGTGAGCTCAATCATATCAAGACAAATTGCCCCAAGTGAAAGGTAAGAGTAATCATAAGGAAGGAAAGCCGACTTGAAAGAAGCCTCCTTTCAACAAATCAAGGTATGAGGCTAATAAGCTTGTGAAGGTGCTCACGGGTCCTTGTCGCTTTTGAGGATCAATCCTTGAGCGATGTGGATACCGGGAGTGAGGAAGACAAGGAGGAGGAGATCTCTCAAGGCAAAAGAAAGGAAGGCCAAAGACTTCAGCGGCATGTGCTTCATGGTGACATGGATGACATTGATGATAATGAGGTATCTTTTTCTTATGATGAGCTTTACGCTAAATATGATTCTATAGTTGAGCAATTGCTTAGTCAAGATGAAGCGCTAGAATTTGTTATGACAAAAATAAGAAATTAGAGTCAAAGATTAGGCTGAAAGTAGAGCTTAAAGCTGCTAAGACTCTTGAACACGATGAATGTTTATCTTGTCATGCTATGCATTCGAAATTACCAAGTTACAATCTGCTCATAACATTTCGTACAACAACTTGAGAATGCTAGATCTGAACTAAATGAAATGAAAAGTGCTCCTTGTGAAAAATGTTTAGAATCTAGTAAATTGATTGCTTTTGATGTATTTGATTCTAGCCCTTGCACTTCATGTTTAGAAAAGAATGTGAAATCAAAGATATCTTAGAAGTTTGCTAGAGTCAAATATGCTAAGCTTAAGGACAATATTGAAAATACTACTTGTGCTTCTTGTTCCACTCTTAAGCTTGAAATTGCTTTGTATAAGGAAAAATCTATGAATAAAACTTGTGATGCTTGTGTTAACTTGAGAAAAAAATGCTTACCTTCATGATACATTAGAAATTTTTAAAGGTAAGAAACAATTAAACATGATTCTTGACAAGTCTAAAACTCCTTATAAGAAGCAAGGTTTAGGATTCAATTCTTTTCAAGACAATTCAAATCCAAAAGTCATTCAAGTCTTGGAAAAGGTTTAATTGAATTCAAAACCCAACTGCAAAAATATCTTTTAAATCTGCGAGGCTTTGCCCAACCTTGTATTAATTCAAATGGTGCTTCTTCTAGTGGTACCAAGTACCATTGCACTTATTGCAAGAAAGGTGGGCATTTGATTGAATACATTGGCGTAGGTTGAAAAATGATAGGAAAAATTTGATAGAATTTCATTCATGCAACCTAGAGCTTCTATGAGACATGGTAACACTTGAAAAGAATAAACACGGATTAGGATTTTCTCTCATGCAAATCATTATGTTTCTAAATATCCTAATTCTAATGTTTATCGGTGGCGGTCGACCATTGGTGGTCACCGGATCGACCGTTTTGGTCGCCGATCGACCGCCTTGACAACGCCGATCGACCGCCCATGGACGATTCAAGTCCCATTTTAATTTAAACATTGCTCATAACAAGAATGTTAGATGAAATCAAGGATAGTACTTCTGGTTTGTATACTCCTTGCAGACGTGTGTCTCAGTACTGGATTCCTAAATCATGTTTATCTAACCCTAGTATTGAGACACATCGTTCTTTTGTTCCTTGATTTTCAAGATTATCGCGGAAAGGGGAAGAACACGTGGTTCGTTGACTCCGGATGTTCACGCCACATGACCGGGAACTCAAAATGGTTCACCTCTTTCACGCGAGCAACAGGTGATGACTTCATCACCTTTGGAGATGATACACAAGGCGAATTGAAGGAGCAGGATCAATTTGGGTGAACAACAAATTCATTCTAAAGGATGTCGCTCTTGTGGACAAGCTTAGGCATAATCTCCTTTCTGTTTCTCAGCTTCTTGATGATGGCTATGAGACGGTTTTTAAGAAAAATGCTTGTCGTGTGCTTGATTCTACTGGTCAGCTTGTGTTTGGAATCTCTAGAGTTGGTAGAATTTTTGGGTGATTTTTGAGAATCTCTTCTTTGGATCTCTTAAATGTTTGCTTACATCTTCTTCGATTTCGGCTTTGGCATCGGCGTTTGGGGCACATTGGTTTTGATCATCGGCGAGTTAGCAACCTTGATCTTATGAGAGGTTTGCCCAAACTCAAAGTCATCAAAGATGCGATATGCGCCTGTAGGCATGGCAAACAAGTTCTTGCCTCACACCCATACGTGACTATGGTTATGATTGTGGACCGGGGCGGTTGCTTCATATGGATCTTGTTGGTCTGCTAGAGTCCGATCGTTGGTGGAAAATGGTATATTCTAGTCATAGTCGATGATCTTTCAAGATATACTTGGGTGTTCTTTCTTACTTCAAAAGATGAAGCTTTTGGTTATTTTCATGACCTTATTCTTCGTTTGGCTTCGAGCTTCACGGTGCTTTGAGAGTGATTCGCGATGATAATGGCACGGAGTTCAAAAATGCTTCTTTTGCTTCTTTTGTCTTTGGCGTGGTATTGAGCATCGATTCTCCTCTCCACACGTCCCTCAACAAAATGGCGTGGTGGAAAGGAAGAATAGGACCTTAGTCGAAATGACTAGGACGATGCTAGACAAGTATAACACACCGAGGAGATTTTGGGCCGAAGCTATTGCTACTGCTTGCCATATTGCCAATCGTGTCTTTTTGAGACCTTCTTTAGGCAAGACTCCTTATGAGCTTCGTTTTGGTAGAAAACCCTCTGTTTCGCATTTTGAGTTTTGAATCAAAATGTTTTATCCTTAAGGCAGGCAACTTAGATAAATTGGAATCAAGAACTTTTGATGGGGTATTTACAGGTTATCCTGCTCATTCGAGGGTTTTCAAGTTTTTATCTTGAGACTAACATTATTCGGAGACTTGTAATGTCACTTTTGATGAGACTTGCCACAGGCTAGATCAATTACTCTGAGATGATTTACTGGTGATAGAGAGCATTTTTGTGGAGGAAGATGAGGACGAAGCTAATATCATTCCTTCATCTGCTGCTACTGAAGCGCCCATACTGATACAAGAACCTGCTACGTCTACTTCACCTTGATTGAGGCTCTGTTTGCATCATCATCATCGCAGATACTGCGGAGGTCGAAGAAAGCGACATCTCACCGGGCGCTCCGCCGCATTCGAGACAAAGCATCCTCCGAGCGGATAATAGGTAATCTATATGGCGAGTCACTCGCTCGGTATAATGATCCAAATCTCTACTCTCATTCGGCTTTTGTTGCTTCTTTTGAACCCGCGATATATCACATGCTTTATCGATTCTATTTGGGTAAATGCCATGCATGAGGAGTTAGAGAATTTTGAAAGAAACAAAGTTTGGAACCTAGTAGAACCTCCTAGTGGTCATAATGTTATAGGAACCGTTGGGTGTTTAAGAATAAACAAGGTGAGGATGGTTACGTGGTTAGAAATAAAGCAGTTAGTAGCTCGGGGTTTGACCAAGTTGAGGGTTAGATTTTGATGAGACATTTGCTCATGTTGCTAGACTAGAAGCCATTCGCATTACGCTTGCATTTCTTTGCATCAAAGGTTTTAAATTATATCGGATGATGTTAAAAGTGCCTTTTAAATGGTTTCATAGATGAGGAAGTGTATGTTAAGCAACCCCACGGTTTTGAGGATCCTAAATATCAAATCGTGTTTTCAAGCTATCAAAAGCATTATATGGTCTTAAACAAGCCCCTAGAGCACAGTATGATAGACTTAAGACCTTCTTGCTTAAAAATAATTTTGAGATGGGTAAAGTGGATAAAACTCTATTTATTCTTAGGCGTGACAATGACTTCTGCTTGCTCAAATTTATGTGGATGATATTATTTTGGTGGTTCCTCTAATGCTCTTGTTTCCACTTTTACGACACTATGTCCGGGAATTTGAGATGAGTATGATGGGAGAGCTTAATTACTTTTGGGACTTCAAATCAAGCAATGCAAGGAAGGAACTTTCATCCATCGACGAAGTACACTAAAGATCTACTCAAGCGCTTCAACATGGGTATTGCAAGCCAATTTCCACTCCCATGGCAACCATTGTTTTGGATCGGATGAGGAAGGAGAAGTCGTGGATCAACGCGAGTACATGACATGATCGGCTCCCTACGTATTTGTGGCCTCGAGGCCGGACATTCACTTCACGGTATGCCTTTGTGCAAGATTTGAGCGTCTCGAGAACTTCCCATCGCCAAGCCGTTAAGCGCATATTCGGTATTTACACTCTACCCTCCTATATGGCATTTGGTATTCTGCTCTTGACTTTGTCCATTAGAGGTTTTGATTCGATTTTGCGGGTGTCGGTTAGATAGGAAGAGTACCTCGGGCACTGTCACTTCTAGGCACTTCTCTTGTATCTTGGTCTTCTAGAAGCGGTCTTACATTGCACAATCCCTTCTTGAGGCGGAGTATGTAGTCTTTGCTAGTTCTTTGAGCTGATTTTGTGGATAGCGTCCACTTTGAAAGATTATGGGTTAAACTTTGCTAGTGTTCCTCTTTTACGTGATAACATACGCTATTAATATTGCTAAAAACCCAGTGCAACATTCTAGGACTAAACACATAGACATTCGCTTTCACTTCCTTAAAGATCATGTTGAAAAAGGTGATATTGTGATGCACTTCGTAGAGTCCGAAGCTCAATTGGCAGATATTCTTACCAAGCCTTTAGATCAAACCAGATTTTCCTCCTTAAGAAGCGAGTTAGGCGTAATTTATCCTTATGGGTTGGTTTGAGGGGGAGTTTGATTTTTTTCTTATCTTTCCTTGTTCTTTTGATCTTTTATTGTTCTTTTTCTGAACTTAGTGATCTTTTCGAACTTTTTAGGTTTTAGGCTTTTTAATTGCATCTCATTGTGTCATATTGCATTCATATGAAAACTTCAACAAGTGGTTACAACAAATGGTATGAAAAATTCAAAAAAAATGCATTGTAATATAAGGTTTTCTGCTTATTTTTTAAAAAAATTGATGAAGCTTTGCCTATTACCCTTTAGAGCTTTTGTATTTCAATTCTTGCTCAATGTCATGTCTAGTTCTTTGACTTGCTAGAATTATCATGCTTTTACATGTGTAGCTAAGTCTTTGCTATATGAGCTAGAACCTTTTAAACAACTCAAACTAAGAAATTGCAATTTGTGGATGTTTTAGCGAGTTGCGCAATTAGTGCTCCTCTTGTGACATTGGCCCTGTCAGAATTGCTTTGTTAGCTCTTTGATCTAAAATTGACCATTACTTGAGCTTTTGTGTTCTTGAGATTCTAAAACTGCTCATGTGAAAAATGAAAATCAAGATTGTCTTATGCTTAAATTGTGCCAAACTATTCTTACGAGGACCGCTTGTCAAATGACATGAACTTGGAGATAGTTTGATGAACGAACGATCTCATGGGGACTGCTTGTCAGAAATGACATGAACCTCAAGATTTGTCGCCCCGGTAGAAGCTTAGAAAGAGTTTGTGGATGGCTCCTAGTCCATGATCTTCTTTACTAAGATATACCTTTAATCAACTTTTGGTCGAAGCTTAGGATGAGTTTGTGGATGGCTCCTAGTCCAGGATCTTGTCACTAAGTTAGATCATTAGTCAACTTCAATATTCAATGTATATGAGAAAAATCTTGACAAATGGGCGTTTACAAAAAAAAATTTGAGCAAAATGATTCAATACGGGACTTGATTGACTCTTAATGTGGTTTTTGTTAGATTTTTGATCTCACTTTGACATTTTGACATGGCCAATTTCACTTTCGGATCCTGTTGATGAACTTCTTTGAATTTGAGCGTTGCTTAAATTGATCAAATCTCTTGCTTTACTTTTGAGCCTTTGTGCTTAGCTTTGATATATATGTCTTACCATGATCTTGCTATATTGTCGGGCTTGATATCTTTGTTTGTGCAATATTAGAGATACTAGATTGTTCTTTTGGGTAATCTCCAAAGCTTCTTGTAATCAAAATTGAAAAATACAAAAAATATGAAGCCACTCCATTGCACTTCATGCATACTCCTCTTTATGCTTCTTTTGTTTCTGCTTCTTCCTTTATTCTATATTTATTATCTCTGGATGAGAGGAAGGCGTGATTCCTTAATGAATCCATTGTCAAAGGGGAGAAGATCGTTAAATGAGAAGAGATGTGTTAATAAGAAGATATTTCTTTATTGGGGAGAAGTTTATATAAAGGGGAGAAACGAAAATTTGAAAATTGAGGATCATAGTGAGGGGAGTTCTTGAGTTGCATTCTTATTGTCTTATTGAATATTCGAACTTGAATTGCATTCTTTTATACTCACAATGATCATAGGTCAATTGAACAATTGTTCTTTCATATGGACCTCATGTGAGAATTTTGACCCTTTTCGGAAATCAAAGTTTTATGCTTACTTTTGCCTTGTCTCACATGCCTATACTATTACGATGCTAGCTTGGTCATTTACATTGCTTTTTCTTGCTTATGGACCAAGTTGTGCCTTTGTCGAAAGCTGCGAGTAAACTCGTTTTCAAACCTCTTACTTACATTTTACGGATAATTGCCAATGTGTTCATCAAGGGAGATTGTGGATTTCATGGGGATATGCTCGGATCTTAGGATGATGTGACAATTGGCAATGGCGTTTACGGTTTGTCGTTTCATGTGTTTTCGACAAAGTTCTGAGCTTCTTCGACGAGGCGGTCCGGCCGGTCCTTGCACGCGGTCCGAGCCGGTCCCAAATCGGTCGGACCGGCCATGTGGGGCGATCGGACCGCGATGACAAAGTGGTCAAAACAGTGGGCCAAAATAGGTGTTGTAGGCAAGTGAGGGGATCCCAATGCACTTGTTCTCTTGATTTTGGAGTCTCGAAGAAGTTCTATTGGTTTAAAGTTTCGAGAAGGTTTGAATTTGGGGCTTGAATTTGGCTAAGTCCCAAGGCGGTCCGGCCGGCTCACGAGGGAGCGGTCCGGCCGCCAAGAAGCGTCCGACCGCTCACTGGGCGGTCGGACCGGTTTCTACTTGAGCGTCGGCCAACCGTGGCGATGTTGATTGGTTAGGTCAAAGTCATTGGTTTCATGGCATATGATTTGCATGATGCATGTTTTGACTAACATGGGTCAAGTTGTGAAGAACTTGTTCCCGAATTCGTGTTTTCTTGTGCGTGGTTGTGCGGGTAGCTTGGTGGTCAACGACGGTCAGCGGCGAGAGAATCGGGACTAGACTTGAAGAGTTGAGGTCCGAATGATCGGCGATGCGGGTGGGTCAACGACTCAAGCGTGACACAAGATGGACAAGGGTGACCTATTGGCAAATCCATGATGCATGGTGAAGCGGTTTAGGTCAAAGGTTAAAAACGATGCTTTGCGGCGTGCGTGTGTGACCCGTTTGTTAGTGGGCCTTGCGGAGCCCAATTAAGTCAAACCCTAAGAGTTTTAGGCCTCCACTATAAATAGGAGGAGATGGTGGCTGCACCTCTCTCTCTCGCCTTTTATGTTTTAAAACCCTAATTGTCTTTAGGGAGTTGAGGTGGAGGCAAGGGCTCTTGATGGTTTGTGGTGAATTTCGTGATCTTTGATTGTCCAGCGATCCATGATGGTGTGGATGTAATCCGGCAACAATCACGAAATCAATCTATGCAAGGTTTGCTTGAGATAAGTCTCTTTTCGTTCTTGCTTTCAATTTCGTGTTTTTAGGGCTTTCTTTGATCCGCGAGTTTGTGATTGATTCTTTCATGTGAATTAGCTTGCTGTGATATGTGTGAATCTATCTAACATCATCTTGATCATCAATCCTCACAAACAAGCTTTAGGATCAAGTTTTCGTTCTTGCGGTTTTAGACCTTACGTTAATCAATTGGCAATTGCTCAAGATCGTTCCAAGAATTATCATAATATTCGATTGGAATAGGTCCTCAATAGCATATAGAAGGTGTGTGCAAAGTTTCATAAAGATTAGAGTTGAGAATCAAAAGTTTCACCTAATTGCAACTTTGTCATCGGTGATTTTCTTTGTTGCAGATCGGTTACGAGTCGGCGGTCGGACCGCCCGTCATCACCGGTCGACCGATTTTGGGCGGTCCGACCGCCTTGACTAACGTCGGTCGGACCGCCCGACAATCGGTCCGATCGATTAGGTCAATGATCGACCGCCCGACAATCGGTCCGTCGATTGGGTCAGTGATCGACCGCCCGTCTTTGTGAGTCTTTGCAATCTTAGTTGATTTTGTAGCATTGCTTAGGGTTTAATTGGATTCAATACTAGTCTTCATTTGTCTTGGTATATTGATCTTCATAGCTTTCTAATAGCTACTGGAGTGAAATTGTATTGAGTTCATAATTTGTGAAAAAGTGAGTGTGCTCCTATTCACCCCCCCCTCTAGTCGCCTTTACGGTCCAACACTACGGTTTTGATTTGCTTCACTTTGATTTTGTGGATTTTGGTTGCTCATGCAAGGTGAAGAGAATGGTGGGTTGCTGGCTGATATGCGTGGTGAATGTTGTGTTGGATGCGGGCTACTACCACCAAGGTTGCCGAGGTTTGCACTGAGGTCTATATTTGCCTAATCTCTCTCTCTCTACTCCTCCGCCCATTGCTCTGTGATGTGAATGGATTGAGGATACTAC
The DNA here is from genome assembly GCA_036346395.1 of Hsuehochloa calcarea. Classification (NCBI taxonomy): domain Eukaryota; kingdom Viridiplantae; phylum Streptophyta; class Magnoliopsida; order Poales; family Poaceae; genus Hsuehochloa; species Hsuehochloa calcarea. The sequence continues at coordinate 10,846,476 of CM070612.1, read as the reverse complement.
TATGGATGGGTTACCTCTGCTGGTTTATCAGTTTTTGGGGAAGATGGTCGGCAGTGGTGGCCGGTGGTGGTCGAGATGGTGATGCCGGCAGTGGGGGTTCAATCGTCCTTCTGCTGGTCCCAGCATCGTCCTTGCTCCTCGCGCTTCTTCCTGTCTCCCTTGCTTCCTTCCTCCTCTTGCTCCCTTCCTGCGGCTGTGGTCTTGACTTTCGGCTGAGAAGAAGTGGTAAATTTGAATGGATTGTCTTCTTTGTGTTAATGGTAGCACTTTGCCAGGGGGAATGAATGGGGTGAGGGAAGTCTCTGGAGGTGGCTTTGTTGCTCGTGAGGATGAGGTGGCTCAGAGGAACAGAGGAGGGGAATGCAATTCTGAGCGAGGGGGTCGGCTTCGGCTGTGCTGGGGTTGTGCCTCTTGTGATCTGCAGAGGGGAATGCACATGTTAAGCGAAGGGGAAAGGCTCATTGTGGCCTCTCTATAAAGGTAGGTTGACCTTATCATTTTCCTATGCCTAGTGAGTGTGGACTTGAATAATCAACTGGGTTGAATCGGTTCGAAGAAGGTTGAATGAAAATGCAAGGAGGGCTTCAGCGAATGCGAAGATTTAGATTGTACCTTGAGTTTAGATAATGTAATTTCTATACTTTGATTGGTTGCAAACTATTCTTGTAAGCAATTCGGATATTGAATTATTGTTCTAATGTTGCTTGCAATGAATTCTTGTGTCTTTGCCTGGAAGAATTATTGTGATTTAATTATAATATTACTTTTACCGCTATTAGAATAGGTTTAATTACTTGGGTTCTCACATCCCCACCCCCTTGGAAACAATTTAGCCCCAAATTAATCTCTCACTTGAACAAGTTGGGGTAGGTTTCGCATGATTTTCCTCCTTCTCCCACGTAGTTTCTCGTATGGGGTGATTCTTCTATAGTACCTTGCGTAGCGGATCATCTGTTTCTTAACTATCGGTCTTCCATTGCGGAATTTTCTTGGCGTTCTTCATAAGTCAAACCATCTTCTTTGCGGGATGTCAAAGTTGGTTATGTGTTGTGAGGGCTCCTTAGACATTTTACGAAGTGGGAGACATGAAATACATCATGAATCTGTGATAGTTGAGTTGGTAGTTTTAGTTTATACGCTAGGTGCCCTCATGCTTTAAAATCTGGAAGGGCCCAATATACCGTGGACTTAGCTTTCCTTTTAATCCGAACCAGCGTACTCCGCGCATAGGTGATATCTTTTGATATATGTAATCCCCAACTTCAAACTAGAGGTCTTTTTTATGCTTATCGACGTAGCTCTTTTGCCTACTCTAGGCAATCTTGAGGCGTTCTCGAATTAGCTGAATCTTCCCGTCGTTCTCCGTCTGAGTTCAGTCCTAATAGCGGTCTTTCTCGACTTCATATTAGCAGATAGGTGATCTACACTTTCGACCGTAGAGGGCTTCGTATGGGGCCATTTGAATGCTGGACTGGTAGATATTATTTTATGCGAACTCCTCCAGGGCTAGATATTTCTCCCATGATTCTCTGAGGTTCAGCACACAAGCTCTTAGAATATCTTCTAAGATTTGATTTACTCGCTTAGTCTGTCCATCAGTTTGTGGATGATAAACTGTGCTAAAATTGAGGGTGGTGCCCAAGGTGGTGTGTAGGCTCTTCCAAAAACTAGAGGTGGACACTGATCCTCTATCTTAGGTGATAGTTTTTGGTACTCCGCGTAGAGTAACTATTTATTCTATATAGAGTTCAGCGAGTTTATTCGTTGAATACTTCTGGTTAGTGGCAATGAAGTGGGCTGATTTGGTAAGGTGGTCCACGATAACCCAAATGGCATCCTTCTTTTTTACTGTGAGGGGAAGACCTATTATGAAGTTGTTGGACCGAAAAGGCGACTAGAGGGGGGGGGGTGAATAGGAGCACGCTCACTTTTTCATAAATAATGGATTCAACACAAATTTCACTACAGTAGCTATGGAAGCTATGAAGATCAGTATATCAGTATAGCGGAAGACTAATATTGAATCCAATAAAAAACCCCTAAGCAAAAATGACAAAATCAACAAAGATTAATGCAACTCAATACTGCTAATTCGAACCATTGTATTCTTGTGATCGGACCGATTTCCTACCGATCGACCCGGTGATCTTGGGTGGTCGACCGGCCTCCGAGCAGATCAAACAGCCCGATGACGAAGTTGTAAATAGATGAAACTTTTGATCTACAACTCCAAACTTGGTGAAACTTGGAACACATCTTCACTATGATATCAGGAAGCTATTCCAATCGAAGATTGTGATAATTCTTGGAAGAATAGCGATCCCTTTCGTTTTGATTGAAGAGAGGTTCAAAACTGGGTCAAAACAAAAACTTGATCCAAGATCTTTCTCGTGGGTGATTGATGATCAAGATGATCCTAGATAGATTCCCACACGTCACAGCAAGCTAGATCACGTGAAGAAACCAAGCAAAAACTCATGGATCAAAGAAAGACCTAAAATCATCAAATAGAGAGAAAGAACGCAATGAGACAAAACACTGATCAAACTTTCCTTTGATTGATTGATATGATATGGGCTTACAGTCTCTCCATCAATGGAGGACAATGCTCAATCCAAGAGCACGAAAATCACATCAAACTATCAAGAACCCTAGCCTCCACAAAACCTCTCCCTAAGAAAATTAGGGTTTACAAGAAAAGCAAAAGAGACGAAGAGGAGATGCAGCCACCTCCCTCTCCTATTTATAGTGGAGGCTTAGACCTTCTAGAAGTTTAACTCTATTGGGCTCCCATTAAGGTCCAAAACAAACAGGACACATACGCACACATTTTAATGCGCCATCTTTATCTCCCCTTGACCTAACTAGCTACACCTTGCGCCATCTTGCGCCTTGGATTAGCCAATAGGTTACCCTTGTCCATCTCACACCACACTTGAGTTCATTGACTTCACCGGGCATCGTCGATCGTTCTGGACCTCAACTCTCCAAGCCTAGTCCCGATCATTCTCGCCGTTGACCGTCGTTGACCACCAAGCAACCTGCACAACAATAGACAAGTAAACTGAATTTGGGAACAAGTTCTTCACAACTTGACCCATGTTAGTCAAAACATGCATCATGCAACATAATGCCCTGAAACTCATGACTTTGACCTAACAACCGAACAACGCCGCCACAACGGGCGACGCTCAAAGTGGCGGTCGACCGCCCCTAGTCTGGTGCGATCGCATTCACCCCTACAACGATCGATCGCGGCTATAGGCGGTCGGACCACGATAATGACTTAGCCGATTTTCAACCTCTGAAAACCGAAACCTACTGGAAATTTCAAACCAATAGAACTTTTGACTGGAGACTCCAAAAATTATGGGACCAAGTGCAATAGAATCCCCTCTCTTGCCTGCTATCTCTATTTTTGGCCCAGCTTAATTCAACACTATTTGATATTACCGGTCTTACTGCCACCAGGGCCGGTTTGACCGCCGCATGGACCGGTCGACCCGCCGCGCGAGCCGATCGGACCGGTTATAACTCAACAAAGATCGAACCTTACCGAAAACACGTGAAACGATAAACCATAAACGCCTTTGCCAATTGTCACATCATCCTAAGATCTGGAGCATATCCCCATGATATCCACATAAGTCCATACATATATCCTCCCATTTCCATTCGGGTATTTCTAATGGTTTTAGCAGTCCTGCTGGACGTTGGTGTTCCACTTTGACCTTCTGGCATGTGTCGCATTGACTTACGTATTCGGCTATGGTTCTTTTCATGTTTGGCCACCAAAAAGTTTCCTTCAAATCTCGATACATCTTCGTGTTGCCTGGATGTATAGTGTATGGGGTGTCATGAGATTCATATCGAATAGTCTCCTTAAATTGGGGGTGGTCGGGAACGCAGATCCTTGCTTGTCTCCATAAGATTCCGAAGTCGTCTATCTGGAACTCAGATGGTTGGCTTGACTTGATTCGTTGGGTTTCTTCTATGATGAAGGGATCTGAGAGTTGGTGCTCTTGGATTTGATCATGAAGGGTGGGATGGATTACCATAGAGGCAATGGTAGCTTCAGAGGTAGTAGTTTTCACTTCTATCCTCATTCTGGCGAAGGCTTGAATTAGGTCAGGTGTGTGGCTTTTGGCAGAAAGATGATAGCATTGAAATTTTCTACTAAGGGCATCGGCTACCACATTAGCTTTTTCAGGGTGGTAATTTATGGTTAGATCGTAATACTTGATTAGTTCTAACCATCTTCTTTGCCTCATTTTCAGTTCCTTCTGGGTAAAGATGTATTTAAGGCTTTTATAATCACTGTACAGGGTACACTTAGACACATACAAGTAGTGTCTCCAGATTTTTAGGGCAAACACTACGGCTCCCAATTCTAAATCATGAGTGGGATAGTTCATCTCGTGGGGCCTCAATTGTCTCGAAGCATATGCGACAAGTTTCTCATCTTGAATTATTACACATCCCAATCCATACTTCGAGGCATCGCAATAAACCACGTAGTCAATTTCTTCCTTGGGTAGGGATAAGACTGGTGCAGTGGTTAAGCGTTGCTTCAGCTCTTGGAAGCACTTTTCACACATTTTTGTCCATACGAACTTTGCATCTTTCTTCAAGAGTTTTGTAAGGGGCAAGGTGATTTGACATAATCCCTTTATGAACCTCCGATAATATCTCGCGAATCCCGGGAAACTCTGGATTCCTATGGTACTCGTTTGACGTTTCCATGAGGTAATTGTTTCAATTTTGGAGGGATCTACTTCGATTCCTCTCCCAGAGATGAAGTGTCTGAGAAATGCTACTTAGTCTAGCCAGCATTCACATTTACTGAATTTGGCATAAAGCTGTTTTCACGGAGAATCTCTAGGGTAATAGTGAGGTGCTGCAAATGTTCTTCCTGACTCTTGGAATAGACAAGGATGTCATCTATAAAGAAAACGATGAATTTGTCTAGATATTTCATGAATAATTTGTTCATTAGATTCATGAATACGGCAGGGGCATTGGTCATTCCGAAGGGAACGACAATGTATTCATGATGCCCATACCGTGAGACAAAAGCAGTCTTCTCAATGTCACTAGGGTTGACTGATCTGATGGTACCCAGATCTTAGGTCAATTTTCGAAAACAACCGTGCTCCTTTTTATTGGTCAAAGAGGTCGTCGATTCGGGATAGCGGGTATTTATTCTTTATAGTGACATTGTTTAGCTCCCAGTAGTCTGTGCATAACCTTACTCCTCCGTCTTTCTTCTAAGCAAAAAGAACTGGAGCTCCCCATGGTGATGTACTTTCTCTAATAAATCCTTTTGCTTCAAGTTCATCCAATTGCCTCTTTAGTTCTACTAATTCCTTCACATTCATTCGGTAGGGTCTTTTGGAAATTGGTGTTGTTCCCGGGATTAGGTTGATTGTGAAATCGACCTCCCTAGTCGGTGGCATACCCAACAACTCTTCGGGGAATACATCTGAGAAGTCTTTTACAACTGGTATGTGTTTTTGTTCTTTTACTTGAAGATTTGCTAAGCTGGAGTCAGGTGGTTTCTGTTTGGTTCTTGCCCCAATGTATTGAAGTCGTGTCCCGTTAGGCTTTCTGATTAAGGCTTGTTTGGTCTCACAATCTATGTTTACCTTATCGGAGGATAACCAGTGTATACCCAGGATTACTTCTAAACCACTCAGGTTAATGATAGAGATTTGCTAGGAACTTGGTATTGTGTATTACAACAGCTTGATCTTTTCTAATTAACGTTACTTCTAGTGTCCCAGCAGGTGTACTAACCCCCATTGGTTTTTCCAACGGTTCAGATGTCAGTTTGTGTTCTACTAGGAACTTATGAGAAATAAAAGGATGAGTTGCTCTAAGGTAAAAAAGAACAGTACCCATAGCATGTGGAATTAACAACTTACTCGTGATCACATCGGAGGCTTCTCCAATCTGTTCGGCCGTCACGTGGGTCAAACATGCTGGTCCTCCTCTTCCAGTTCCTCCTGTGACGGGTTGGTTGCCCCTGGGTTGGCTCATGTGGTTAACTTGAGGCGGTGCAGGTGCAGGTAGTCTGGATACAATTACAGCTTGTGGTAGAGTCCCATATGTTCTTTCTGGGTGAGGGCAATCGATTTTACGATGACTAGGCTTCCCGCAGTTGAAGCATGCCCCTGTGCCTCTCAGGTAGTCTTTCGTTAGGTGCCCTCCTCCACACTATGCACATCTCAGTGCCACCACTACTGGCTGTCTTGGGGTTGCTGGTCTTTGAAAAGATGGATTGAAGGGTCTAGGCCTAGGTGGCCCAAATCGAGGTGGTGGTTGCTGCTGCTGGTAGGGACGAGGCCTCTGTGTGTTTTGTGGACGGTGATCTGTCTTAGCCTTCTTTCTTCTCTCCTCGGTCAGGTTGGAATGTTCATTTTCTAAAATTATCGCTCAATTGACTAGGTCCTGGAATTCAGCTATTTTGTGGATGGATAGAAGTATTTTTAGATAAGGTTGCATTCCATCCAGAAATTTCTTTATTTTCTTCTCTTCAATGTCAACGTCGGCTGGAGCATAGCGGGAGATCATTGAATCAACTCAAATATTCAATTATGTTTTTCCCGCCTTGAGTAAGAGCTCTACATTCTCATTTCTTTAATTCCATTCTTCCCGTAGGCACATGCATTTCTGTAAAAACGTATTTTAAATTCAGCCCAAGTGATGGGTTGCTCACTGACACGGTTACGGTTGTAGTTGAGCTACCACGTGGCTGCGGGTCCAATTATCTGGTGCGAAGCATACTGAACCTTTTCTACATCAAAGCATCCGACCATGTCCAAATTATTCTCTATCTCCACCAGCAATCACTCGCGTCCAGTGGATCAGTGGCCTTAGCGAAGGTGGGAGGGCGAGTTTGGAGAAAGTGTAATACCCCGGCCTGCTCATAGCGTGGCCCATGTGGCCCATGAGGAATTGTGTTCTGTGATTAGTCCCACATTGCTTGTCTCAAGTGAGTTGTAGTAGTATATAATGCCTGTTGGATCCAAACGTAGCACCTCCGGGTTAACCCTTTTACACGGCGAGGACGAAAGTGTAAGTGGGGTGCTATGTGTGGCGAGTCCGCCACGGTGTGGTGGGCATTGAGCCGAATTTGGGTCGGTGTTACAGATGGTATCGAGCATCAACTCATTGCGGCGCGTGCGGGGCGTGGGCGGGCATATGGCGCATGGCGCATGTGGGCGGAGTGGACACATGGCTCGGCATATGTCGCGAGACTGGACGCACGGACGTGTACCGAGGGGTGGTTCGGGCATTTGTTGCGTATGCGGTATCTTCGCCGAGGGTCGCCCCTTGAGGGGTTAGTGTAATACCCCGGCCTGCTCATAGCGTGGCCCATGTGGCCCATGAGGAATTGTGTGGTGGGATTAGTCCCACATTGCTTGTCTCAAGTGAGTTGTAGTAGTATATAATGCTGTTGGATCCAAGCGTAGCACCTCCGGTTAACCCTTTACACGGCGAGGCGAAAGTGTAAGTGGGGTGCTATGTGTGGGCGGGTCCGCCCCACGGTGGGCTGGGCATTGAGCCGAATTTGGGTCAGGGTGTTACAGAAAGTCATCTAGACTAACCCTGCGGGTTAATTGTGAGGTGGTAGGGACTACTCGGGTTAGGAGTGCCTCCATAAAACGGTTTTGGTTTTCCTGAGCTTCCTTCCTGGAATTCTTGAGGAATCGGAGAACATCAACCATTACTCCTAACGGGTATGTGGCTCTCGTGAGTGTCAGTTGGCTTGTTCCTGGTAATGCTGTGGTTTTGATTGGCGGTCAAAAGTGACACGTTGGGGTCTACTGGTAGATCTCCCGTTGGTGTATCTTGTGGTAGTAATCCTAGCCTTAGTCCCAGTTCTTGATCTTCATGTCCTTGACCTTCCATCCTATGGGGGGAAGATGTTGAAAAGATGTTATACTAGTTGTTGCACTTTTGGTAATTCTTATTTTGGTGAATCTTTCTGGTGATTAGAGTAGTCATTCACAATTCAGCCGTAACTTGTGGTAGGGAAGGAATTATCATATGTATCTGACAGAGTTACCCTACGGGTGAGTTGTGCTAAGCGATACACAGATAATCAAATAACACCAAGAAATAATGAAATACAAAAAGATCCAAATCCTATACTGGATGAGTCTCTCGTGCTCAGTCACACTCGAGATCCTGTTCTCAAGACAGCCCAAATCCATAGGTTTGGAACTACTCAGAGCTTGCCTCTGAGTGCGACCTACACTACCATGGATCCATGCACCCAAGTACGCTCGAGATCTGGCTCGAGTCCACCCAAATCACATATTTGGGACTGCTCAGGGTTCATTCCTGAGTACGCCCAAGACTTCTCTCCTAGGTAAGGTAGAGCTACACGCTCGGAGTGCCACGGACCACTTGTCCAAGAAAACTAACATTTAGAAGTGGGATAAAGCATCTTTTTACACCGTCAACCACTTTCTTTACTTTCTTTAAGTAGTTACAGATTACTTTGAGATGTTGACGGGTCATTCTAGTTATAAAGATGAAAAGGTAAGGAAGCTAATGGGTAGGGTCCAGACTTATCCATAATTGGAACAGCAGGTCCATACCAGAGTTCTACCACATGCCACTAGCCCAGGCAGCAAAATCTATGATCTTATATTGATGCCCTGCGCCTATAGTCTTAAATCTTCTATCCTAGGTTGAACTGCGAAGTTGAACATTCATTGGAACATAAAAACATACTAGATCCTGATACAACTCCAACTGACACAATATACAAATGAACGGTAAAAGCCAGTACAAAAATTAAAACTCTCGACTAAAACCAGACTACTCCTGACTCGACATGACATAGGGGTCTCTGACTACCACTCCTCTGGGTCACTCTCCTCCTCACCCTCGGCTCCTTGACTAGGGGTAGCGCCTCCACCGGCTGCTTGGCTACTACCACTAGGGTCTCCAAAATGAGTGCGGAAAATATCATGAAGAAGGTCAGTATCTCTAATAGGGTCTGGGTGTACCGTGATGCGAGGACCACGAAGCTTTGGTCTCAGTTGGTGGGGGAGTGGACAACAGTGGTGGGTGAGATATCTCCTAAGTCTCCCTGAGGTGGTGGGGGTGGGGACATGGAGATAGGGGAACGATGGAGAGGGGATGATGGGGTAAGGATCGTAGGGTGGGTCGGGGATAGGGACTACTGGAGGTGCTGGGACAAAGTCGTCAACTATAAAGGAATAGAAGGTGGAGGATGAAGGTGCCACTGAATAAATGGGTGGATCTGGTGGTGGAGCTGTGGGTGGAGCTGTATAAGAACTGGGCCCTGGATCAGAGGTGGGGTAAGTGGGATGGTAGGGTGGAGCATCAGGAGTAGGGATATGACGGGTTCTCGAATAGCCTCCAAGGCATGGTACCACTGTCGCCAAAAGTCGGAGCTCTCCTCAGCTCTTGTTAAAGCTCCCCGGGTCGAGTCATACAAGATAATGCTAGCGAGTAGCATCGTGTTGATAGTATCCCGCTGCAAGGCTAAAGTAGTTGGGGTGACTGATGGGTATGGGTACCTAGAAGTATGGCTGGGACCAAACTGCAAGCCAAAATTCCCTAGAGCTATGGATGGAATCACTCCAAACTGCGAACCCCTCAACTGCTCACTAAAGTGAGCTCTAAGGGTAAAAATAGCCTTACGAGCTGCCTCCTGCAATGGTACGTAGTCATCAGATGAATGCTACTCCGCAGTAAACTCTACGTAATATACCGAGTTCAGGGGAATCCCTGTGACTATGACTCCTACTAAGGCAGTGCCGTCCACAGCGCTAGTATCCTGGAAGAACTCCGAGAAGGGTGCCCCCAAGTGGTGCAGTAGTCTCCCCAGAAGTAGCGCGTGCTCCCCTCGTACTCTCTCAGGTGGAATTCTGGACCTAGTCATCCTGCAAAAGGGGATGGTTCTACGTTAGCATGGCTATCACTTAAAGAAAAAAAGCTTTTAACATAGTAATTTTGACAAGAGATTGGAATAGAAATGACCCCGAGATAAGGATTAACAAGATACATAGTGCAATATAGCAAGCAAGAAGGACATACTTAGCTTCTGCAACAGTTTCTATTATATTAGCATGGCCCAAACCTATTGCTCTAATACCAACTGTGACGCCCCGTGTCAATACCCCAAGGGTAATTACACTTAGGCATATAAATTACTATTCATTTGCCTGGTAGAACACCGCTCCGACGAATATCAAGCCATTATCAGAGTAACGCAGCCAAACAATAGGATAGAAACTATTCTTTATTACAACAGTTAGCCACGCAAGGCTAAGGTCTTACATTATACATAGTTATTTACAAGTACAAAATGGGACTATGTCCCTCTCTTGCCTGCCATGCCCACTCAGACCCCTAATCGTCCCAGTGTCGGATAGGGCATCCACTTCGCCCTGCTCCTCACTGTAAGGATCCACGTCTCCTGCGGCCTCATCTGCACCTGCACGTCCCTCGTCCCACTAGGGATACTTCCAGGTCAGACTAGGATCTAACAAAGGAAAATACTAACAAGATTGAGTACAAAGTACTCAGCAAGCATTAGTAGCAAAAGATGCACTGTATGACATTATCTGTTATTGTTATCACATTTTCTATATCATCTCATTTCTGAAAATAAATCATTAAAGCGTTAGGTGGCGGATTTTAATCTTGAAAATACTACGATCACTCGAGAGAAGATAGACACCAGTGGTTCCGTAGACTCCAATCCAGAGAGTGACATGAATTAATGATTTGTTTAGCATTGTGCAGGCTTTGTACTACTTTACCCATAGCTATTCTGAACTCTCTATGAACTGGGTCCACCGTATTTCCTTTGATGCGTGTTCAAGATCATAATACATAATATTTTTCAGGTTACGTGATTAATTTCTCCACCCATTACCTTCTGTCGGTGCTGACCTTGTCACACAGCGAGTTCTGGTAATGTTGGTTGAGGCAGTTTCTATCCTGCACTCAACACTCCACCTTAGCACTATAGCGCCTTGGATCCCCCACTTCCGGACTTCTCCTACTGGTCCTAGGTTGCTCCATCACACTCACACATATTACTTACCCAACGTGGAGAACATGATCACGTAGCAAGATAGCATTTTCTGCCCGCCGAAATGGGAAAATGGTTGGTACTGAATTTACAGCCTCTGACCGAGTAAGAGTTTTATTGGTCCTTATATTTTAACCATGTGTAAAGGGTCCCACCTCCTGCCTCATTTCTTACCTGCCACAGGCCCCTTTACTAGCCATATAATTCCTATCTCTTACCTTTTCCTTTCTCTCTCATCTTTCTCTCATTCATGTTCATCTCAATCAATTGATTTGAATTTTGAGAAACATTTTTTGATGCAATACATATAATACAACAATATACGGTTTACATTTAATATAACTATATTTATGTTCAAGAGGATAGTTTGCCTTTGTAGATGTAGAAGAGGTCGGCGTCGACGAGTCCCTGGTTAGCTACACTAGTCTGCTGGAGTTCATCCTCTATAGCAATGTGGCAGTACGAATAATACATAAATAAATACTTAGTGGATTTTATGTGATAGTAGGCGTATAAAATGTTAATGCAAGTCCTTTTTGTTAGCCAATTTTAATTTAATAACATTTTTCGGATCTCGGCCCATTTAGCACTCTCCCACTATAATTGTTCTACGGTTTACTCGTTCTATAGTTGTGATTGCCGAACTCCTTTTCTCCCGGCGCCGCCTCTTCTGAGTCCCGACTCGACCTCCTCTCAGCTCGCCCTGACCTTGCGCGTCTTGGCCGGTGGCCACGACTCCGCCACCGCCGCCAAGGCTCAGATCCGCGCTTTCCCCTTGCGGCGCCGCCACCGCCACCACTGTCTACTCTGGTTGCGCCTGCTCCACCGGCCCGGCCCTAGCCCGGCGCCTCCTCCACCCTCGGCCGCCTCGCTCACCTCAGACGGCTCCTCTCGGTGCCACGAGCCCGCTCCCTTCGGTCCCCAACTGGTGCGATCCGGCTGGTGGCTTGGCCTCCGGCCACGGCCGTCAAGGCTCGGATCCACGCGCTTTCCCCTTCTTGGCCGCCGCCACCGTCGCCGCTCTGGTTGCGCCTGCTCCATCGGCCCGGCCCTAGCCAGCGCCTCCTCCAGACCCTCGGCCGCCTCGCTCGGCCTCCAAGACGGCTCCCCTCGTGCCTGAGCCCGCTCCGGCTCGGTCCCACTGGTGTAGTCCGGCCCGGCTGGCTCGGCCTCCCGGCCACCGGCGCCTTGGCCCGGTCCTGCTACTGTATTTGGTTCCCCCTATCTTCCTTTTCTTTTATCTTGGCTTCTACGGTTTTGATTTGGTTCACTTTGATTTTGTGGATTTTGGTTGCTCATGCAAGGTGAAGAGAATGGTGGGTTGCCAGCTGATATGCGTGGTGAATGCTGTGTTGGATGCGGGCTACTACCGCCAAGGTTGCCAAGGTTTGCACTGAGGTGTATCCTCACCTAATCTCTATCTCTCTCTCTCTATAGTCCTCCGCCTATTGCTCTGTGATGTGAATGGATTGAGGATACTGCTATGGATGGGTTACCTCTACTGTTTGTCAGTTTTTGGGGAAGATGGTCGGAAGTGGTGGCCAGTGGTGGTCGAGATGGTGATGCTGGCAGTGGTAGTTTAATCGTCCTCCTGCTGGTCTCGGCGTCGTCCTTGCTCCCCGCGCTTCTCCCTGGCTTCCTTCCTCCTCTTGATCCCTTCCTACGGCTGTGGTCATGCCTTTCGGCTGATAAGAAGTGAAGAGGGGCAATGGATTGTGCTGCTGCGTTAAAGGTAGCACTCGGCCAGAGGGAATGAATGGGTGAGGGAAGTCTCTGGAGGTGGCTGTGCTGCTCATGAGGATGAGGTGGCTCTGAGGAACAGAGAAGGGGAATGCAATTCTGAGCGAGGGGGGCTGGCTTCGGCTGTGCCTTTTGTGATCTGCAGAGGGGAATGCACGCGTTAAGCGAAGGGGAAAGGCTCTGTTGTGGCTCCTCTATGAAGGCAGGTTCAGCCTTATCATCTTCCTGTACCTAGTGAGGTGTGGACTTGAATAATCACTGGGTTGAATCAAAAGGCAAGGAGGGCTTCAGCGAATTATCATGCGAAGATTTAGATTGTACCTTGAGTTTAGATAATGTAATTTCTATACTTTGATTGGTTGCAAACTATTCTTGTAAGCAATTTGGATATTGAATTATTGTTCTAATGCGCTTGCGATGAGTTCTTGTGTGCTGGCCCTGGAAGAATTATTGTGATTTAATTATAATATTGCTTTTACTGCTACGAGACTCTGGTTCTCACATGAGCCGAGGACCCTGTCCTTTGCCTTGATTGCCTGAAATTGGAAACGTGAAGGAAAACAATCACATTGTCTGGGACAGAGTAAACTGTGCAAGGAAAACAATCACATTGTCTGGGACAGAGTAAACTGTGCAAGGAAAACAATCACATTGTCTGGGACAGAGTAAACTGTGCAAGGAACCAGTCGTGCATCCTGAGATAGTTTGGTAGGTGTGCTATATTTACGTCCTTTTCCCAGTCTATGAACCATGAGATAAATGCAAGCAATACCAGTTTGTTGAAGCTACCGCAAACTATGCCAAGCCAAAGGCCTTATTGAAAGCACATCAGTTTCAGAGTTCAGAGATATCCATGTGGTTTCATTCACTAAAACAATGTGCACATTTGCACGGGAAAGGTTGAGATGGAAGACGAATGCAGGCAGCACAGCCACTGGAATACCCGCCAAGTAGTAGGCGCCCAGATTCACGGCTGCGGCTATCTTCTGCTCGCCGTAGCCCGTAAGCACGCCTGAAATGATGACGAACTCAGCATAAATGGCTCAAATTTGAGCAGAGCAATGAATTAAATTCAAGGTTGACTGCATGGAGGAAAGTTACCAGAAAGAGAACAGTGAAATCCATCTATGAAGAAAGATATCCCGAGAACCGGCAGCATTCTAGCAATATGTGTCACGACTTCCTGCTCATTGCTGCACATGTACGCCCAAACATTGCGTAGCAAGACCATGGTCAAGGTTATTACCAATCCTTCACACAAGGCCATGTACATGACCACTCGCATTGCTAGCTTTGCAGCTTGGGGCTGCCCAGCGCCAAGTTCGTTCGAAACACGCGTGCTGTGGAGAAGAAAGCGAGAAAAATTGACTGATTAAATTAACATGAAATTGATATGAGAAATGCCCGATCTTCTCGGTGAGGAACCGTGGATAAATGATATAAAGCAGACGATGTCGCTAGCTGAACACTCACGTCAATGCACGAACCCTCAACTCTTTGAAAAACACCCAAAACTCACCGGATAATTGTTTATCGCGAGACCACAAACGACGAACGCCAAGTCCCTAATTCCCAATGGAACGACGGCTTGACCTTGAGTTGCAGAACGAATCAATGGATCGCCTAGTCTTCTCTCAAAGTTCTCGCATGAACACTGGTTTTAAACGAACAAGCAATAACTAGTCTGAGGTTACAATGGGGTCTAACCCTCAATATATAGTGCCCCTTCTGCTCCTCATGGCTGGCTAAGAGGCACTACTCCTATTCTAATTCGGAATTAGAACTCCTACTCCAATTCCGACTCAATCTAAAACATAAAGGAAACTCTAATTTTACAATTGTTATATTGTTTTGGTCATATCTTTTGACTCAGAAGGAATTTCGGAATGAGGAAGGATCCGTTGGATCGGGCTTGAAGTTAGCTTTCCAACAAGCCCACAAACACCCAAATCGAACTTCGTATGAGAAAGTTATGATATTTTTATTACGGACTGTCCTGCTGATTCCGAATCCGAATTTGAGGCTGATTCTGAATCCGAATTGAATTCTGAGTTGATTCCGAGTTTAATTTGGTTGGGCTTGTGGAAGTTTTGAATTTGACTTGGATTCTTGGGCTTCTCTCCCCTTGCTTGTCTCCCACGAGCTTCTCCTCCATTGCTTTGGCTCCGACGTCCCTCTTGGATCCAAGGCTTCAAAATGTTCAAACCTTAAAATGCACAAAACATTTGCATGAGGTAGCACCCAATTATGATCAATGACAATAGAAGATTCATTAAGAAACAAAAGCACCTGTTGATTTAGAAGTTTAGCTTTAGCTCTTGTTAGTGGACCAACAAGCACTTCTGCACTTGTATTACTTGTAGCCTCACTGATGGCTTGGAGATCAATATGTGTATCACCACCAATAGGAGGAAATGTATAAGTGTTAGAGATGCCCTCATCATCCTCCCCCTCTTGAAAAGGCGTCGACCTCGACGCTGGATGGTCACCACTAAAGAAAGGTGATAAATCAGCGACATTGAACGTAGGGCTCACACCATAGTCATCGCCAGGAAGCTCTATCTTGTAGGCATTGCCGTTGATCTTCGCAAGCACCTTGAAAGGCCCGTCACCTCGTGGCATCAATTTGGACTTGCGGCGTTCTGGAAAACGATCCTTGCGATAGTGTACCCACACCAAATCACCTGGTTGAAAAATCATCTTCTTTCTCTTCTTGTTCGCCTTCTCAGCATAGTACTTAACCTTGCGCTCTATCTCTTCTTTTGTCTTGAGATGCAACTTCTTCACAAATTCAGCTCGCTTGGATGCCTCCATGTGAGTACGGTGTTGACTGGAAAGCGGCAGCAAATCAAGCGGCATAAAGGGTTTGAAACCATACATTACCTCAAAAGGACATATCTGCGTAGTGGAATGCACAGCCCGATTATAAGCGAATTCTACGTGCGGCAAACAATCCTCCCACTCGCGTAGATTCTTCTTGATCTTGGTCTGAAGTAACATCGAAAGTGTGCGGTTCACCACCTCCGTTTGACCATCAGTTTGGGGATGACAAGTTGTGCTGAATAACAACTTCGTCCCTAGTTTACCCCAAAGTGTCTTCCAGAAGTAGCTCATGAACTTCACGTTACGATCCGACACAATAGTTCGCGGCACGCCATGTAGTCTCACGATCTCCCTGAAAAACAAGTCAGCAATATGTGACGCATCGTCGCTCCTATGGCACGGAATAAAGTGTGTCATCTTTGAAAAACGATCCACAACGACAAAAACAGAATCTCTCCCGCTCTGTTGAGGATTAAAATATTCATCTATTATCTTAATATATGATAAAGACCATACGTCTTCGTGGTCGTAACTTCTAAGACCACTGACCTAACTGGTCGTAGGTATTACAGAAGTTATATAATAAATACCCGGTGCGACAAAGTTCCAAACCTAGTCCACGACTGTAAGTGCTCGTAAAGCTATGAACAGCGCCTAGGTCGAATCTCCGACCACGCCACTCACTATGTGATGAATGGACCACGGTTTCATATTCCGCATAATACACCACTATCCCTACCGATGATTTAACGCCTCCTAAATCATTAACCGCAGAACAGTTGACGTCTTCACCAACCGCCTCTGCAGTTGGTGGAACCGTCAAACTGCCGCCTCTTCCCGACCAGGTCCGTCGCTCCCCAACGGATGTCTCCTCATGGGATAACTGCCACCGCTTCATCAACTATTTAAGGAGGATCATGGAAGGACGAAAAACACAAGACACAGAGGACAACGAGACATACAGAAGATATCAAGCAAGACTTAGCAAAGTGTTGTGTTTTTAGATACTCTCTGTGTTTGTAATCGTGAGTTCATAGCAATAAAGAGCAAGTCAGATCCACTCCCTGAAGTCACGCACATTTTTCCTCTTTTCATTTACATATTCATAAGATCGGCGATTTGATCGCCGATACCGGCGCCGTCAGTGGGAAGATAGTGCAAAACTTCTAAGAAGGTTCTTTGTTCGACTCATCCGCTTTCTCCATTTTCGTAACTACAAGTATGGCAGAACTTGGGATGAAGAAAAGCTGTTCGATTTGGATGACTACTCCAACCTTGACATGGAAGCTCGCATCCAAGCCATGCAACATGGGGAATCTTCCTCCTCCTCGATGGTTCGCGCCGCCGCCGACAAATAACTTGAGCGGATGGATGAAGATACACCGCTGCGCCAAGAGGCGCCGAGGAATGGGTTGTTCCGATCAGTTCGGAACGTCCGAATGTTTTTCCAAGACCGGTTTCCCCGACCGGCGAAAAAGGTGACAATACATCACCCCCACAACCCGAGGGTCAATATACCCTTGACACGATCATGGCTGACAGGTATTCACCAACGGCCTCTGGAAATTCCAGGGACCAACCGGCATCTCGTAACGGTGTCGATGAGACCCTCACCGGTAATGGGCCAAGTGAGGACGATAAGACTCAGTATCCGGTCGGCAATCCGCCGAATCAGGCTGAGCCCGCCGCGAAGACCTCCGGAGGTTCTCATCTCCGACCGGTCTCCGTCGTGGAAGTCTCCGGTAGAAGCACCGAGAAGTTCTCCATTAGTCACGGTGGAAGCTCCTCGTAAGATCGCTTCGGAAGCATGAGGTCAACACGATCGGTAATGCCGATCGAGATGCCACTCGCAGCCTCGCACACCCCGCCGCCACCACCGCTAATGGAGATGGCGCGGCAATCAAGCACCACCTATCGGAGGCAACGGAGCCGATGGACGCCCATCGGCTAATACGCGTGGTGCATTTCACCAAGGATGACAGCATGACGGGGTTAGCCAAAGGTCCAGAGGAACTTCGGGTCTCCAACACCAACATCTTCGATGAATCCTCCGAGACCTTCTGTAATGATTCGTAACTTGTGTCGATCCAAAATATTCTTAATAATATCGACTCGCTCGTCAAGCTCCGGCTTTACCCAATTGGTGGAGCAGTATCGGAAATTCTTCAACGACCGCAACGCACGGAAGCGTGCAGGGGCAAGGGATGTCGCAAAGTCTAACGGTGACTTCATCTCAACGCTCCTCCTCAGAGAGGGCAGCATGGTCATCCACCGCACCTAGACCTCCTCGCGATTCCGACCAAGAGGTCATGAAGGAAGAAGGTTGTTTCAACAACGCCTCTTCCCAGCCAAGGAGAGCACTGATTGGCCCGATGATCTCCGCCATCATCCGAACTATGCTAATGGTCAAAGGCGCCATGATAACGCCCACGACCGGATCGGACGACGAGCCTCTGCTCAAATAGAAGAAACCGATCTCCCATCGATCCTAATCCGCACCTTCTCCAAGAAGGCGCTATGAATCGCCATGTGTTGTCGAGCCTTTTCGCAGGCTCCAAGTCGCACGCTGGCCTAATGGGTTCCGACCTGCCAACTTGGATAAATTTGATGGATCTCAAAATCCATTAGAGTTTCTCCAGATATACACCACTGCCATCAGAGCAGCTGGTGGTGATCAAAACGTGATGGCTAATTATTTGCCCACTGCTCGAAGGATCGACCGGCCTTGGTTGCTTAACCAACCGGTCGGATCTATTTATACTTGGGAACAGCTCTGCGATCTGTTGATTGTAAATTTCCAGGGTACGTACGATCGCCTTGGAAAGGAGGATGATCTCCATCGAACTCGGCAAGAACCAAAGGAAACTCTCCGTGAGTACATCAAGAGGTTCAGCCAGGTTCAAAATTCTATTCCAGAAATTGCAGAATCTTCTGTGATTCAGGCATTCAAGGCAGGTTTAAGGAATCGGCGGTTTACGGAGGGCATTGCTATGAATCCTCCACGAACAACCGCCGAACTCTTTGACATGGCTGATAAGTATGCGGCCGCTAGTGAGGCGGTTGAATGGACTGAAGCCATTGATCGAAAAGAGAAAATCCCTCAACCTGGCCTTGAGAAGTCAGAAAAATCCCAATAAGGTTTCCAAGAAGAAGAAGCACTGCAAAACGGGCACTAAAGAAGTCCTAGCGGTTCCAGATAAACCGTTCAAGGGTAAGAAGGACTATACCGGTCGGGGCAAAGCCAAAGTTCCGACCGATGGCCATAATAAAGGTAAGAAGTGGTGTCCACTTCACCAACAGCGTGGCATGACTTACGACCGCCGTGGTCCGCAAAAGAAGCTGGAGGATTTCTATGCAGGTAAAGGCCCACTTCCCGCAATCCAGGAGTTGGGGGAAACAAGTTCCAAAAAGGACAAGGATGGCGACGAAGAGATGGAGTACCAGGAGCCTCAGCGCACGGTCAATATGATCTTCAGAGGTTCTTCTTCATACGACTCACGCCGTCATCTGAAAGCCATGGAGCGAGAGGTCAACCTATCGGAACCTTCGATCATCACCCAACCATCAAGGTGGTCGGATACCGTGATCTCCTTCAGCAAAGAAGATTGCCTCGTCTCATCAACTCGACCAAGTAGGTTCCCTATTATCGTAGAACCTACTATTAATAATTGCAAAGTCAATCGAGTTTTGATAGACGGTGGTAGCTCTTTAAATATCTTATTTTTGGGAGCTTTAGAGGATATGCAGGTTCCTAGATCAAAGGTAAAACCGGTGAAATACGCCTTCCATGGCATAGTTCCTGGTTCTACCGCCAAACCGATAGGACAAGTGTCCTTACCGGTTACGTTTGGAAGCCCTGATAACTTCCGAACGGAAAAAATTTCATTTGACGTGGTTGATTTCGAAACCGCATATAATGGAATTCTTGGTCGTCCGGCATTAGCGAAATTCTTGATAGCCACGCACTACGGGTATCAAAGTTTGAAAATGCCAGGACCAAAAGGGGTGATCATGGTTCGTGGAGATCGCAAAATGGCATACGCATGCGATCGAAGGTCTTTAGAACTGGTCGATGAGTTATCGACCAGAAATTCTGACTCATCATGCATGCGTGTCAAGCACCTGCACTCCAAGATAACGCCCAAACCGTCCGACCAGACCAAAGAGGTTCTACTCGACAAAGGCGCTTCTTCAGGGAACGCCATGTCAAGCAATGATGGTGGATCCTCACCAAAGGTGCTGATCGGAGCAGGACTCAATCCTAAATAGGAAGAGTCGCTCGTCTCCTTCCTCCGAGCAAACAAGGATGTGTTCGCATGGTAGGCATCTGACATGCCCGAGTCCCTGTGGAGGTGATCGAGCACAAAGCTAGCGCCCACCGACAAAAATCCGGTCAAGCAGAAGCTCAGACGTTTCGCCCCACCGGAAGGACGCCATCCAGTCTGAGATTGACAAGCTCTTAAAGGCTGGATTTATTCGTGAAGTACATCACCCTCAGTGGCTCGCTAATCCTGTAATGGTTAGGAAGAGTAATGGGAAATGGAGGATGTGTATAGACTTCACAGATCTTAATAAAGCTTGTCCGAAGGACGATTTTCCCCTTCCTCGCATTGATCAACTTGTAGACTCTACCTCCAAAAGTGCGAGTTATTAAGTTTTTTAGATGCCTACTCAGGGTACCACCAGATTAGTATGAGTAAAGAAGATGAAGAGAAAACTTCCTTCATCACTACATTTGGCACTTACTGTTATGTAAAGATGCCCTTTGGTCTCAAAATGTGGTGCCACTTTTCAAAGATTAATGCAGAAAACCTTCAGCCCACAAATAGGTCGAAATTTGGAAGCCTACGTTGATGACTTGGTAGTAAAAAGTGTCAACTCCGGCGATCATATGCTTGACCTTAAAGAGACTTTAATAACTTGAGAAGGCATAACCTCAAGTTGAATCCGAGAAGTGTGTGTTCGGGTTTCACTGAAAGTCGCTCGGTTTCCTAGTTTCGCTAGAGGTATCGAAGCAAACCCGCGAAGATATCGCCATCCATCGATGCGCCCCGACCACGAAGAAGGAAGTCCAGAAGCTAACCGGTTGTATGGCAGCGCTAAGTCGTTTCATAGCCAGGTTGGGGGAAACATGGAAGTTTCGAGTGGACGACGGAAGCGAATGATGCCTTTGAAAAGCTCAAAGTGTACCTACGAGTGCCCGGCCTTAGTTTCTCCAAGACCGGGAAACATCGTTGATTTACGTGGTACGCAACGCCACAAGTCGTTGTCGTGTGTATCGTCGTAGAACGTGAAAACGCCCAACGACCGAGTGTATTACGTAGTTTAAGTCTTACACGGGCCAAAGGAAAGATACCCACAGTGCGAAGTTGCTTTATAGTCTCCTTATGGCTTCAAGGAAACTAAGGCATTACTTTCGTGCCCACAAAGTGGTTGTGCCATTGGATATCCCTTAGGTCAAGTCCTTGAAATAGGGAATCGTCGGGACGAATAGCAAAATGGGCGGTGGAACTAGGGACGCTCGATCTCCATTTCATCTCACGAACGACCATAAAGTCTCGTGCAATAGCGTAATTCATTCACGAGTGGACAAACCTGAATCTAAGCAAGGACACGAGTACGAGCACCACAACGAGTGGACAATGTACTTTGACGGTTCCTTAATGCTTAAGGGATCGGGGTCGAGTCGCCTTGATATCCCCTACCGCGAACACATCAAGTATGCCGCCTAGTTTAACTTTCCGCTACAAACAATGTGGCGAGTACGAAGGTTTGCTTTGGCAGACTTCGAGGCTCGTTCGCTTCGGATTTGCAAATTGTTAGTGAAAGGTGATTCTCAACTAGTAGCGAATCAAGTAGGGAAAGAGTACCAATGCTCAAGTACCAAGATGTCTTCCTATCCGCGAAGTACGGAAATTCGAAAAGCACTTCTTCGGTTTCGGATCCAACATATTCCTAGAAAGGAGAACTTTCTAGCAGATCAGTTGGCACGGATGGCCTCTACTAGGTCAACCGTCCCGCCGGGAGTTTTTCTCGAGCAACTCGATTCACCCTCGGTGGTCGAGCATTCCGAGAACATCGATAGTTTACATCAGGTCAATCCTATTGACTCTGATAACTTAGATGCTCCACGGATCGGTGACGATCAAGGTAGAGACCGCATGACGCCGATCTACAATTATCTTCAAGATGACCTAATTCTCGAAGATGATGCAGAGGTCGATCGATAGCACGAAGGCCAAATCATACACTCTAATCGAACGCACCTTGTATAAACGAGGATCTCATGGAGTGTTGATGAGATGCATATCTCAATCGGTGGCATTAAGTTGCTAACCAAATTCATGAAGGAGTTTGTGGAGCACATCATTCCTACTGTAACCTCGGTCGGTAAGGCCTTGAGCAAGGATACTATCGCCAATCGCCTTCATGATGCAAAAGAGCTCGTGACGGCGCGCATAATGTCGCTTCATAGCCGACAAGTACATCAACCGCACAAGCTTTGCAAACAATCCTCTTTCTTGGTCTTTTGCAACCTGGGATCGACATTCGGGACCATTCCCAAGAGCACCCGGGCTTCAATTCTCGTCGTCATGATTGACACGTTTACAAAATGGATCGAAGCCGAGCCGCTTGTAAAAGTTACAAGCAAGCCGCTAAGAGGTTCATAACAAAAATGTGATTACACGATTTGGTGTACCCGATCATCATCGATAATCTGTACCAGTTCTCAAGCGGTAATTTCCGTGAATTTCGCAAGAACTAGGAATCAAAATCCATTTCGCTCGTGGCTCATCCACGAGCAATGGAGCAATGAGCATGCCAATGGTATCCTAATACTGAGGATAAAACGCCGAGTATTCACCGCTTAATAAAACGGTCGGGGCTTGGGTTCAGAACTTCCTTCGCTTTATGGGTCGTCGGACCACGACGATCGTGCGACCGGTGAAACACCTTTCTTTTGGTTTATGGGGCCAAGCTATGCTTCCTCCGTAACTGAAAATTGGCTCTGCAGACCGATTGTTTTAACTTAAGCAATCGGGAAGAACATCGACTCGACGATATCAATTTCCTTGAAGAACGAGCGTAACCAAGCCTTGATTCGCTCGCAATCTACCAACAAGCCATGCGAAGGTACTACAATCGTAAGGTGCAACCTCGCAACCTATCAGTAGGTGATCGGTTCTCGAAAAATTCAGAGCTGCGGGCGCAATAAGCTTTCCCTAAATGGGAAGGTCCTTACACCGTGGTCGGTTACCCGACTGTGCTCGACGATTAGCCATGTCGACGGCAGGTTTTGTCAAATTCATGGAACATTGACCAATTGCGTAAGTTTTTGTTTAATCTTTTCTTTATTTCTTTCATTTCATTTCGTTTCATTTCATTTAAATTCCTCTAAATTGAATAATTAATTTTGGAGTAAGGGTGATGTTATTTATATGACGCTGCCTAATCTCGGTCGATCGCGGTTCGTATGCTCGGATTATAAAGTGTATAGTTTATGTTTCAAAATTCATTTCTACTCTTGTTTGGCTATCGGTGGGACACGGAAAACCTCCTAGTCGAAGTCTCTCCTTTTCGCGACGTGGTTCCGCCTAATCTGGAAGGAGCTTCCTAGCGACGGTCTTTTCCTACGATCCCCCGCGGTCGGACTAAGAGCATGAGCACGCCTTGCTAAATGTATTTTATACCTTTATTTCCTAGCTAGGTACATTCCACCCAGATTGAGCATCGATAGAAGTAAAACCACTGCCTCCTTTTAACATATGTTCTTCATGTTTTTTCCTCTTATCAAGGAGAATTCTTTATTTTTCCGACCATATGTTGTTTTGGTAAAGTACTTCGATCATTAAAAACAGATTTACAACTAGCCGAAACCTACACGGTTCCGACCATAAAGGTTTCCTAGTATTACCACGATCAGTTTTTTACCGATCAGTACATGCTTACAAGTAATGGTTGAGATTTGGATTTATATTCTTGGCCTCAGGTAGAACTATTATATAGTAAAGATCTTCTACTATATAACAGTCGGGGGCTAGGTAATACATAAATTCACAAGTCGACCGGATAAATAAAAGAATTTTTTCCATTTTGATGAGAGAAAGGTAAGTCTTTACACTCTATGCTTTGTTTTTCCTGCAGCTAAACTACTAAGAGAATGCCTAAGCTAACTACTGCTAGATGGAGATCCGACTTCCATCTCTTCTGCGACCTTTTCGCCTAGAGGTTTCATCTCTGCGAGGATCCGATTTGCCTCTGCGGTAAGCGGCTGAAATCCTCTTCGATGGCTTGAAGGTTAGTTGATGGGTGGAAGCTTTCGCTTTGCCAAAGCAAGACCGACTCACAAGCAATAGACTCCTTAACGGAGTGGGCATAGTTCTCCCTAGTGGTCTTGAGCAAAACCTTGAGCTCTTCCAACAAAGAGCCAAGAAAGTTGACCTTCTCTATTGGGTCACTCAAGGAGGGCAAGCTTGATCCCGCGCCCATGTCAAAGAGCATTTTGTTTAGCGAGGTGATTTTCTCGTCCAAGCTAAGCACGAGAGCCGCCCCCTTGTCTTGCTCAAATTCCAGAGCCTTCTTCACTCTGGTCAATGCTTATTTTTGTTCTGCATAGACAAAGCAAGTATTAAGTAAAAAGATTGGAAGATATACTGAGTCATGGCTACGACCAGTTACCTTCCTCTCTCTTCCTGGAATCATCCAGAAGCTTTTTATTATCTTGGTCGCCAAGACTTCGATCGACCGGTTTTTAGCCCAAGTTCTTCTTCAAGCTTTATTCTCCGGCCTTTTCAATTAAAACATCTTCTTTTATTTTCTAAATCTATCAAAAAATCTCGATAAGGAGAATGAATAAAAGGAAAGTCTTAATAAGGAAAAAGAAGAAGAACTCTTACTTTCTATCTCAGAGTGTTTTTCTTCTAACATCCTAACTCGCTCGGTTAGTCCTCCGACCGTAGCGAGGTTTTCGATCATATGCTGCATAAGTAGCGTTTCTTCCATAAACCTTCTTGAAGTAACTTTGAGAAAGGAAAATTATGGAGAAGATTGAAGACACTTACCCGAATTACGGCATCATTGTAATCGGTAAATATTTTATCGGGCTCCGCCTGTGTTAGGCGATCCGATATTCTCTCCCAGTAATTTTCAAGCTCCTTGCTCACGGTAAATCGAGGAAAGAAAGAGAACTTGTTATACTGGGAGGAGGTACCTTCAGGAACCTGTGGAAGTTCTGCAGAAGTTTCTACCTCTGCTGATGGCATATCTACCATCAAAGGATCTAGCTCAGGTTCCGGTACCGAAGTTGGCTCGGGGGCTTTCCCGACCATTTCCTCCTCTGGGTTATTCCCCTGAGGAAAGCCTTGGTCGGAACTACCCTCGACCACTTTGTCTACTGGGTTCGACTAGTTGGAAGCAACCGGAACTCCAGCAGATCTGGACAAAAGAAAGCAAAAAGGGGTTCAAATTCATCAGGGATTACGAGGTATGTTTTCATATGATTATTTATTTAAACATACCTAGTTGTCTTTTTTATCTTAACCTTGTAGCGCGTCGGCTTGAAGTCCGTTGCGCTCGCTTTTCTTTTCTTTTCAACCGGTTTCACCAGTTCAGAACTGGTAGGTACGGTTGCAACCTCTACACTTCCCAAAGAAGAAATCGACACGGTGTCTTCGCTATCCGTCGAGAACACGGTCCCTGACTCCTGGATCAGAAAGTGTAGTTTCACTGGTCTCAGGAACAGCTGTCTCATGGACAACTATACGAGACTCAGTAATTGCCGCCTGATTCAACAAACCAAGTTAATCAGGTGAAGAATATACTTCATCTTGCAGAAGTTATTTCTTTCAGTTGCTTACCTCAGCGTGACCGCTGCTCTCAGCGATCACAAGGCTGGTTGGATAATCAATAGGCTCACACGTCTCCGTAGCCTCATTGATTTTAAGTCCGACCAACTACACATAAAGAGGATTAAAACTGATCGAAAATAACTACAAAGGTGAAAAGAAGTTAATACACTTACCTAAGTCTTTCGGTCCTCTCCTCAGCACTAACAAGTGCTAGGATAAAAGGAAAACTGGCCTTGTCATCAGGTTCGCCAGCACAGATCATTTTGATCCTGTTTCTGACGTCCTCAGAAGACAAGACTGCAAATGCAAACGAAAGGTCTTAATTTTTTGCGAAAATAATCAACTCCCAAAATAAACTGGTCGGTATTTTCTAAAAAATTACGGATCGTAATCCTCGTAGCGCTATCGCCACTCAATAAACCGAGCATCGAACGTGTTCTCGGTCTTTAAAGGACTAATCCTCCTAAAGGAAAAGTCTCTTACAACGTGCCAGGAGGTTAAACCCCTGACACTCAAGAGATGGATAGCCTCAACCCATCTCCCAACATTTCCCTCCTTCTTTGAGGAGGAACGCCAACGCGAGTTCTCGACCGCCTTCTTACCGCTGTAATACAGGCCGTCTTCTCGCGTAACCTTCATGTAGAACCAGCTTTTCTTCCATGACGACCAAGAAGACTTCGAGTACATACGAATGTACTCGTCGGCCTTGCCGTCATGAAGCCTTAGGGTACATTCCCCAGGGGTGCTGGTCGTTTTCTTCGTGTTCGCCATCCGGTAGTAATACTTGAAGAGTTCCATCGTCGATGGAATCCCCAAGTATGCTTCGCAGAGGTAGACGAAGATACTTAGGTTCGCAATGGCGTTGGGAGCGAGGTTGATCAATTCGATCTCGTAGAACTCCAGCACTTGAGAAAGAAAAGAATGTGCTGGAAGCTTGAGCCCGCACTCAACGTACGCGAGGAATACCGGGATTTCTCCCTCCTCGCCACTTGGGCAGTGCTCTCCAAAAGCTGATCTCCAAGGGATCAAACTCCTGTCGGGTAGCAACCCAACTCTCTCCAAACTCTCCAATCTTCTCTCGCTCAGATCGGAGATCGACCAGTTTGCGATAAGGTCCGACATGATGCTTTCCTTTTTTGGGTGAAGAACTCAAGGAAGATTTTCTTGGAGATAGAAGCGTAAAGGTTTAAAGCACTCAGCCGGGGTCGTTTTATAGACATTTTCACTGTAACCGACTCTTCGAGAAGTCCAACGGGCAAATACCTTTTCGCCTGACGGACAGAAAGGCTTTTTCCTTTTTCCAAAGCAGTTTCTCAACTTTAAAATGAATACAGACCGCCTCGAGTCTCACGGCATTTAATGAGAGGTCTGTTCGATATGATTGCATCGAAGAACGTGTCCGCACGACCAACATTCATTTAAAAGTTCGGGGGCTAGCTGTTGAGGATTAAAATATTCATATATTATCTTAATATATGATAAAGACCATACTTCTTCGTGGTCGTAACTTCTAAGACCACCGACCTAACTGGTCGTAGGTATTACAGAAGTTATATAATAAATACCCTGGTCTGACAAAGTTCCAAACCTAGTCCACGACCAGGTAAGTGCTCGTAAAGCTATGAACAGGCGTCTAGGTCGAATCTCCGACCACGCCACTCACTATGTGATGAATGGACCACGTGTTTCATATTCCGCATAATACACCACTATCCCGGCTGATGATTTAACATCTCCTAAATCATTAACCGCAGAACAGTTGACGTCTTCACCAACCGCCTCTGCAGTTGGTGGAACCGTCAAACTGCCGCCTCTTCCCGACCAGGTCCGTCGCTCCCCAACGAATGTCTCCTCATGGGATAACTGCCACCGCTTCATCAACTATTTAAGGAGGATCATGGAAGGACGAAAAACACAAGACACAGAGGACAACGAGACATACAGAAGACATCAAGCAAGACTTAGCAAAGTGTTGTGTTTTTAGATACTCTCTGTGTTTGTAATCGTGAGTTCATAGCAATAAAGAGCAAGTCAGATCCACTCCCTGAAGTCACGCACATTTTTCCTCTTTTCATTTACATATTCATAAGATCGGCGATTTGATCGTCGACACGCTCTTAGTTCTAGGCAGTCCTAAAACAAAATCCATACTAATATCCTCCCATGGTGCATTGGGAACAGGTAGAGGGGTATACAAACCGTGTGGATTCAACTTCGATTTCACTTTGTGGCAAGTAATGCATCGCTGCACGTACCGTTCCACATCTCGCCTCATCTTAGGCCAATAAAATTGATCGCTCAGCATAGACAATGTCTTCTCACGTCCAAAATGTCCCATCAATCCACCTGCTTGTGATTCCTGCAATAATAGCAAACACACAGAGGATTCTGGAATGCATAATTTGTTAGTGCGAAACAAAAACCCATCATGGATATGAAATTTATCCGAGCCTTTTCCCGGTTTGCAATGTCCATAAGGAACAGAAAAATCATGGTCATGAGCATATAAATCACGTAAACTCTCTAAACCAGGAACTTGCACTCCTAATTGAGTTAAGAGCACACTTTTCCTCGAAAGAGCATCAGCTACCACATTTTCCTTTCCCTTCTTATATTTCACAATGTAAGGAAATGACTCAATGAATTCGACCCATTTGGCATGTCTACGATTCAGGTTTGCTTGGCCCTTTAAATACTTCAATGCCTCATGATCAGAATGAATAATAAACTCTTTGGGCCATAAATAGTATTGTCAAGTTTCTAACGCACGCACTAACGCATAAAGCTCTTTGTCATAGACCGGATAATTCAATTGAGCATCATTCAATTTCTCACTAAAATAAACTACCAGTTGACCGTCTTGCTTTAAAACACCGCCAATACCCAATCCACTGGCGTCACACTCAATTTCGAAATTTTTAGTGAAATCACCTTGAGGGGGTGGTAAAACAAGCAACGTAGTGCTTCACTCCCGCAAGCGCTTAAGTTCACGGTGCTTCATCAAAAGTTCAGAAAAGCATTTTCTTGCGCTACCCCCATACAAATTCAACACCCTTTTAGTAAGGTTATTCAATGGGGCGTGGACGGTGCTAAAATCTTTAACAAAGCTACCGATAAAACCGCGAGACCATGAAAGCTCCTAATCGACTTACGTTTACAGGAGTTGGCCAATTTTTAATCGCTTCAATTTTAGACTCATCTACTTCAACTCCTTGCGCAGACACAACATAGCCCAAGAAAATAACACGATCTTTGCAAAAGGTGCACTTATCTAAGTTACCAAAAAGCCTAGCATCGCGTAAAACTTGTCGAACTTGTCTAATATGGTCAAAGTGCTAAGACTCGGCATCAGAATCGTAATATCATCAAAGTACACAACCACAAATTTACCAATGAAATGCCTTAAAACATGATTCATTAAGCGCATGAAAGTACTAGGTGCGTTAGTTAGACCAAAAGGCATGACCAACCACTCATACAAACCAAATTTCGTTTTAAATGTTGTTTTCCACTCATCCCCTTCATGCATCCTAATTTGATAATAACCACTACACAAGTCTATTTTAGAGAAAATAACAGCACCACTTAGTTCGTCTAGCATATCATCTAAGCGAGGTATTGGATGACGATATCGAATAGTGATATTATTAATTACTCTACAATCTACGCACATACGCCATGAACCATCTTTCTTATGAACTAAAATAACAGGAACATCACAAGGGCTTAAACTTTCATGAACGTACCCTTTGGAGAGAAGTTCGTGTACTTGTTTTTGAATTTCCTTGGTTTCTTCGGGGTTGGTGGTGTACGGTGGTCGATTTGGTAGCGACGCTCCTGGAATCAAGTCAATCTCATGTTCAGTCCCGCGGATTGGTGGTAGCCCAGCTGGTACCTCCTCTGGAAAGACGTCGCCGAATTCCTGCAAAACACAAGCAATACCACTAGGAAGAGAAGTGAAGTCATTAGTTGAAAGCAATATGTCTTTGTACAGTAGTACAAAGTGCACCAAATTGGGATCCTCGCTGAATTCTCACATCTCGGATTTGGTAGCTAACATGACCATGTTCTTCTCTCCCTCGTGTTTCTTTGATTGATTGGCTCGCTCTTGCGGACTCTCCACGTGCATCTCAATTTTCTGCATTGAAGAGTTCACAATCTGTCCCGGGGTAAGCGGTTTCAAGATGACTCCACATTGTTCCATCTAAAAGTGTAGCGACTTGTACGTCCATCGTGCACAGCGGAACGATCATATTGCCATGGTCCCAACAGCAAGTGACACACCGTGATGGGCACAACATCGCAATCCCATAGACGAGGCCGTGCTGGCTATAAAAAACGTCACACGCACCATATATTTCACCTTCACTTCCTCTTTGTCACTCAACCATTGCACATGATAAGGACGTGGATGCGGCAAATACTTCAAACCCAACTTATGACGCATGTCTTTACTAGCCAAATTGTGACAACTCCCGCCATCAATAATCACTTTGCACACCTTACCCTGATCAAGCTTTGCCCAAATCTGAAATAAATTGCACCGTTGTTCGAGTGATGGCGATGGCATCGCACTAAGCACCTTAGGTGTGCAAACAATGGAATACTGTTCAGTGCTCGGAAACTCTATATCACATTCACATTGTTCTATGTCATCACTGTGCAAGACTAGCTGCGCATCAGGCGACTCATCATCACTAGCTGAAATATAACCGCCCTCCTCTGTTATAAGCATAGTTCTGACATTCGGGCAGTCCCTCTGAAAGTGGTCAATGCCCTTGCACTTGTGGCAAATTTTATCTCGTGAACGGCCTGTCGACCCCATAGACGAGGCCGTGCTGGCTATGGGAACCACTGGTCGGCGCGCTGGTGGTGGTGTACTCTCCGGCTTCTTACTTGCGGAACTGCGCATCGCTGAATTACTCCCGTCCGGAGTGCTTTTACGATATGAATGTACCGGACTGGTTGAAAAACGTGAACAAGCAGCAAACCGTGCATCTTCAATCACTTGGCGCTCAGCTTCGCGTGCTTGGTGTAGCAACTCGATCATATCATGGTAGGGATGGTGATTGCCAATGCGCTTGACAGCATAATTCATGCCAGCTAGAAATCTTGCCATTGTCTGCTCTTCATTTTTGCGAACATCTGCATGTATCATGACGGTCTCCATCTCCTTATGATATTCATCAATTGATTTCAAACCTTGTCGCAGCCCGGTCAACTTTTCAAATAGGGAACGCTTGTAATGGCGGGGGACAAAACGTGCCTGCAAATGCTGCTTCATCTGCTCTCAAGTAATAACTGGTAACTCGTGGCGCTCCATACGCTTACAAACAAATTGTTCCCACCAACGTGTGGCATAACCATCCAAACCATTGGACGCAAGTACGAGCTTCTTCTCATTGGAGTAGTTGTTCATCCGAAACAGCTTATCAATTTTCAGCTCCCAAGTGAGGTATTCTTCCACATTAGTACCACCTGAAAATATAGGAAGAGTAAATTTGGGCTTACCGATAAAATCCTCAGTGTCGTCATGTCGACGTCGATCCATATTGTTGTGGTGATGGGGCTGTCGGCCGTCATAGTTGTTGACCGGAAAATCGTCGTCGCCCCAAAGCTCGGCCTCATCAGCCCAGCTACGAGGTGCACCATGCACACCTCCTCCTTGGGCACCCAGTGGTGCGCCCCGACCCTGGGCCCCATTGTGGTCGCAGTTGCCGCGACCATGCCCCTGTGTATGAGGGAGAACCACGGCTGCCACTCCAGCGTGTGATGGCACTGCCATGTGACGCGCCTGGTACTGGCGACGCTCCTCATCTCCGCGAATATGTTCTTCCTCTCTTTTCTTTCGCAAAAATTATGTTTTTGCTCTCAGTTTTTTATACTATTTTTATTTCAATACCGTGACTCTTGCTATTGTGCGGCTGCCTTTTTTTTGCTTTTCTCAATGGCCGAGAGTGTTTTGCTACCCTCGTGGGTGCATAAGCCCAAAAATTCAGCAAGGTGTAAACAATGTTCAAAAAGCAGCCCTAATACAATATCAAAAGCTAGTCTCACAAGATGAAAGGATATAAGTGAAGCGGAGTTCGACGCAAAAGTTACGACCAAATTACAAACAGTGTACCAATTGAACTCGGATTTAACAAAAATTGAGTCAGGGACTGAATTTGAATTTTTGATTTTTTTTTGAAGGAAACAAGGAACACGGTACGCAAAGAAAATACTTAGATCAGCACTAAACAAAAAATTCTAATTGACTAAAACCTAATAAAACTCACAAGAAATAACAGATCGAAACTAGGGTTTGGAATTTTTGTGTTGCAATTTTTGGTTTAATGGACTATAGGACAGAAAAACGAAACTAAACTAAGGGTAAAAAAGCTCTCACCGAGTAAACCTAGAATCTGATACCATATGATACGGGGGATGCCCGATCATCTCGGTGAGGAACCGTGGATAAATGATATGAAGTAGACGATATCGCTAGCTGAACACTCGCGCCAATGCACGAACACTCAACTCTTTGGAAAACGCACAAAACACACTGGATAGTTGTTCATCGCGAGACCACAAACGACGAACGCCAAGTCCCCAATTCCCAATGGAACGACGGCTTGATCTTGAGTTGCAGAACAAATCAATGGATCGCCTAGTCCTTTCTCAAAGTCCTCGCATGAACTCTGGTTTTGAAAGAACAAGCAATAGCTATGTTTATATTCTTATGCATAAATCGGTCTGAGGTTACAATGGGGGTCTAACCCTCAATATATAATGCCCTTTCTTCTCCTTATGGCTGGCCAAGAGGCCCTACTCCTATTCTAATTCGGAATTAGAACACCTACTCCAATTCCGACTCAATCTAAAACAAAAAGGAAACTCTAATTTTACAACCATTATATTGTTTTAGTCATATCTTTTGACTCATGATGAATTTCAGAGTGAAGGAGGATCCGTTGGATCGGTCTTGAAGTTAGCTTTCCAACAAGCTCAAAAATACCCAAAACGGACTTCGTATGAGAAAGTTATGACCTTTTTACTCCGGACTGTTCTGCTGATTCCGAATCCGAATTTGAGGCTGATTCCGAATCCGAATTGAATTCTAAGTTGATTCCGAGTTTGAATTTGGTTAGGCTTGTGGAAGTTTTGAATTTGACTTGGATTCTCGGGCTTCTCTCCCCTTGCTTGTCTCCCACAAGCTTCTCCTCCATTACTTTGGCTCCGGCGTCCCTCTTTGTTTCGAAGGCTTCAAAATGTTCAAACCTTAGAATGCAAAAAACATTTGCATGAGGTAGCACCCAATTATGATCAATGACAACAGAAGATTCATTAAAAACAAAAGCACCTGTTGATTTAGAAGTTTAGCTTTAGCTCTTGTTAGTGGACCAACAAGCACTGCTGCACTTGTATTACTTGGAGCCTCACTTATGGCTTGGAGATCAATATGTGTATCACCACCAATAGGAGGAAATGTATAAGTGTTAGAAATGCCCTCGTCATCCTCCCCCTCTTGAAAAGGCGTCGACCTCGACGCTGGATCGTCACCACTAAAGAAAGGTGATAAATCAGCGACACTGTACGTAGGGCTCACACCATAGTCTTCGCCAGGACGCTCTATCTTGTAGACATTGTCGTTGATCTTCACAGGCACCTTAAAAGGCCCGGCGCGGTGAGACCCTGCTGCCTGTCGTCCGCCGCCTTGCCAGGCTACGCCACGACCAGCGGCTCATGGACGGCGGCGCCTAGCTTGTTGTCCATCAATCGATTTCTCCGCGCGCGGCCGCTTTGCGTCGCAGGAGTACCGCCTCCACTCACCAATACATGTCATTCGAGAGACCGTGCAATAGTATTTTTCTAACTTGGTCATATGAAAATAATTGAATTGAAAGACCTATCAAGATTCCGAAATTAATAACACCGTCTCGGAGAGTTTGACCAAGCTTAATCTTCCAATCTTTGCTCAAGTTGCCCTTAAGTTGATATGCACATGATGCTGCTCATGTCATGTGACGGAGCTATTATAACTTCTTATAGCCTCCAAGGGCACTTCTTTTTCCCCGATGGCAATCCTCGGGGATATTGAATTATTGATTGCATTCAAACCACTCTTCTCTTGGCTAGACATCCTTGACATCACTAAGCAACTAGACATTCATGAACTACAACGTCGGATGTTGTAAAATCGGATACGACAATCAGAAGGGGTGAACGATTGTAGTGTCTTTTTTAACTTACCAAAGAAGATCTTCTCTTGATTCAACCGACAACTGAATACTACATGCTCGTACGAGTTGATCTCCTTGTCGTAGTGGTCAAAACTGCTGTGATCAGTTCTCCCAGTCAATGTTATTATTGACAACTGGGAGAACAGCATAGTACCTAATCGAAGAAGATAAAAACGATATGGTCAAGAGAGTTACGACCACCTAGTCGAAAGAGTTCGACTATTAGATTTCTTCCACCCTCTGTCTCAGGAGATTTACGCACTGCAACAAACAAAAACAAATCGAAGACGATGGACGAGAATAAATCGAAGACCTCTCGGAACAAGAACTAGTCGAAAACTAATCAACACGAGAGTTGGCCGAAGACAGAAGAACAAATCGAAGACAATGAACTAAAACAAGTCGAACACAGTGCCGAGAAGCACAAACAGCCAGCGATGACTAAAATTCTTTGAAAATGACCTGATCTATTATTTCTCAATCATGTTCTGTGTCTAAAAAGTGCTCTCACGGCACCCCTCAAACTCTATCAAGAAAGCATCGAAAAGCTCTCTCTGCTGAAAGTTGTTGTCGCCAAAAGCCTCAAAAGCCTCCTACCAGTGCATGTTACTCTTAATCTCTTCGACCTTTATATGATAGGACCCTAAACCGTGGCCTTATAAATACGGACACGTAATCATATCTCTTCCGGAAATAAGAGAACTGAAACCCCTCAAATCATGGTAATA
The DNA here is from genome assembly GCA_036346395.1 of Hsuehochloa calcarea. Classification (NCBI taxonomy): domain Eukaryota; kingdom Viridiplantae; phylum Streptophyta; class Magnoliopsida; order Poales; family Poaceae; genus Hsuehochloa; species Hsuehochloa calcarea. Next base: position 10,812,032 of record CM070612.1, on the reverse strand, counting down.
TCTCTAAATCTTCCAGTTATGAAATGCCTTCCATAACACTTCACGGGTCGAAGCCGCCAAGACGGCACCTTCTGTAGCTTCGACCACGTACGCATCATGCATTGACTTTTGATCTCTATGTGCCCCGGCGTGAGCACGAGCATCCCGTGACACCCACTACCACCTGAACCTTGGATTTCCCCCTCCAAGTTCTGGTCTTACTCGTCATCGACCATGACCGTCTCCACGCTCAACCTGCATAAGCAAAGACTAAAGAACATTTTCCTACCACAAGTTCTCCAACTTAACCAATATCAGTTCACACATGCATATCACACTCACATCTATCAATAAACATGAATCAGATCATACACGACCATATATTTTAACTTTCAGAACACAAATCGAGAAAACTCTGTAAAACCGGTCGTACCGCTGTGTATACGCCAGTCATACCTTTGGCCAACCAGACATAAGTACTCAATGTACTCGAAGGAAACAAGTATTGAAGCACTCAAAGCCTATGACCACTTACCCTAAGTGTAGAACCACTTAACAGAAGTGTATGACTAGCTACTATAAGCGTACGACCATCGATCAGGAATCTACGACCACTGATTGCAAAGCCTACGACCACTTACCATAAGCATACGACCACCGATCAAGAACCTACGAGCACTGATCACAAAGCCTATGACAACTTACCAGAAGCCTACAATCACTTACCAAAAGCCTACGACCATCGAGCATGAAGCCACGACCACTACTACACAAAAGGTCATCACAGACAGTTCGGAACCGTCATCACAGACGGTTTTTGAACCGTCTGAGTTTATATGTCTGTGATGATATGAGGTCATCACAGACGGTGTTTGAACTGTCTATGAAAAAGCTATCACAGACGGTTCTAAACAAGAACCTGTGGTAGTGTTTTCTATTGCAAAAATTGCAAAAACGAGCGCTAAAACTTCATAGACTATTTTGAGGCTCTAAACGGCCCTTTTGGGGGTTTTTACTTTGTTTGGAGCCTCGCGAATGAATTTGATATGGACTTATGAATTTTCGGATTAAAATTTTCGTTAGCTTCCAACGAGCCAAAGAACGTCACAATCCGAGTTCGTATGCAAAAGTTATGGCGGTTTTACTGAATAGTGCGCGATTTGCCATCTATATTTTTGCCAAAACAAAATAACTCAGCATGAACTACACATGCATAGAGAGCTTCCCACAATAGCCACAGCATCACCCACATCACAGTAACATCAACTCAATTCATTCACATAGCACTAACACTAGCTCTTAGTAATCCACATCACAGAGCAAAAGGGAGAAATAGAGAGAGTGAGGTCGTGGGAGGCCGGCGACGACGAGGCTGGGGTGAGGTGGAGGAGGCCGCGGGCGACGAGCTCGGGGAGGATGAGGCGATAAAGTGGAGGAGACCGGGGGTGATGAGGTCGTGGGAGGCCGGTGACGACGAGGCTGGGGCAAGGTGGAGGAGGCCGCTGGTGATGAGCTAAGGGGAGGCTGGAGTGCAATGCAGGGTTAGACGGCGACACTCGGTTAGAGGAGAAATGGCAGGGGAGGAGATGGAGGTGTGAGGAGACTCTGTTAATATAAAGCGAGTTTCGGCAGCCCGCCCATTAAGTCCAAAATATTGTTTTCCCACCCAACAAAACAAAAGTATCATGGATGATTTTATCTACAAAACCGTGTGTGATATGATTATAATCACAGACGGTTCTATTCACGAACCATCTATAATAGTTACGTACCGTCTGTGATGGGGCGTCTAGTATAGCATGTTTTGTAGTAGTGGACTACCAACCAAAAGCCCGCGACTGTCGATCACGAAGTCCGCGACTATCAACCAGTCACTATAGGTTAGACCATCGACCAGTCACTGTAGCATCGACCAGTCAGTATAGCTTCAAACATCGACCAATCACTGTGGCTTCGATCATCGACCAGTCATTGTAGCTTCGACCAATGACAGTGCGCCATAGCTTCCCAACATTCGACCATGCAACTCCGACTATCTTTCGTACTCGTTACACACCTCGACTTACGACTGACTACATTACTCGGAGTTCTACCACTCGGTACTCGGATCTACAGTACTCGAAAAACAAACACTCAGTACTCAGAGCTACATTACTTTGTACTCGAAGCTACATTACTTGTAGCTACAATATTATGAGTCTAGTCGAAAAGGATCATCGAATATCAACGATTAGACCACCCGATACATTGCAAGATCTGACCACTCACACTGAAAAATCCAACAACCGAAACTCTCACAATGGCAAATGTTAATCCAACCCAAATGTCAATTATTCATCATCACAAAGTCTATGACCAGTTTACATGATTTTTTACGACCAGTCCACATGGTCTAACAATCTCCCCCTTGATGAATACATTGACAACACTTCAAAAACTTGAGTTGAATTTCGAAAGAAAAGAAACAAAGAAAGTTCCAAAGCTCAAAGCAAGGAATTTTGATAGAAAAACAGCAGCAGGATTAAACACAGCAGCAGTAAAAAAATAGCAGTCGTAAAACACAACAGTCGTAAGACTCGTCCTTAACACACAATCACGACAGAAAACTCTCCCTCAACACAAGCAGATTGATTTCTCTAATTTTCCTCCCCTTTGACAATGTAATCATTAAGAACTTCAGAGAGGAAAAAATTCTCAAGAAGGGAGCAAGTAGAGTAAAAATCAAGAAGCTTTGTATATTATCCAAGTCACTGCGCATTGATTTAATAGATTGACCAAGCTATCTTTTTAGTAGAGCTATCTAGATCATATCAAGGCATATACCATATAGCAATATCAGAACAAGTCTTTTAAAATGATTAAGCAATTTAAATTACTGATATATATCTCAATAGTGACCAAACCGAATATAAATAACACAATGAGATCTCACAAAGAGAAGTTAAAGCCTAAAAAGTGAGGTAAACTTTAAATCTAGAAGAGCTAGCAGTCACATGTAATAACCTATTATTCTAACTCAAGTCTTAAGCACGTGGCATGCTTGCAGCATACTTATTTTCAATGGTGCGTGTTTGTAGCATACTTCTTTCCAATTTTGGCATGCTTGAAGCATACTTCTTGTCATTGGAGCACATTTGATGCTCTTTTTGTATACATATATATGAATGGCATGCTTAAAGCATACATATTTTCAATTTTCAATTTCTCATTTTTTTTATAACATGCCAAATTGAGTGAACATAAAAGGATTACAATAAAAGACATATGAGCCTCAAAATCAAGATTTAAAATAAGATTCACAAACAAGCTAATCCTTGTCGATGAACATCACAAATTAATAATTATAATCAATCTAGTTACAGTATTCCGCCATGTCAGTTTTAGTTCAAATGTCACAAAGTAATTATAACGAGTCATAATCAAAGCTACACAACACACGAGTAAATATGGTAAAGAGGGCTCTACACCTCAATTGATTTCAATGGCTTGGACTTGATGAATTGTTTGACAAGTATAATAAACAAAACTTCTAACAATTTAGATAACAAGCTCCCCCTCAAAATAATCCCATAGGATGCAACACAGCCAATTCACTTCGCAAAAGAGCAAACCGTGCAGAATCAAGCGGTTTTGTGAGAATATCAGCAACTTGAGAATCTGTATCAATAAAATGCACAACATCTCCCTTTTCCACATGGTCTATAAGAAAATGATACCGAATATCAATGTGTTTGGTTCGAGAATGTTGCACATGATTTTTAGCAATAAAAATAGCACAAGTGTTATGATAGAAAAGTGGTGCACTATCCAATTCTAAGCTAAAATCCTTAAGAGTAGCTGTCATCCAAAGCAATTGTGAGTAACAAGAAGCGATAGCTACATATTCAGCCTCAGTAGTAGAAAGAGCAACAGACAATTATTTCCTAGAAGCCCATGAAATAAGATATGTGTCTAAAAAGTGACATATGCCAGAAGTACTCTTCCTATCAATTCTATAACCCCCAAAATCCGCATCTGAATAAGCTCTAAGGGTAAGGCAAGATGAAGAAGAATACCACAGACCAAATACTAAAGTTGACTGAAGGTACTTGAAAATGCGCTTAACTGCCTGACAATGTGAAGTGCGTGGGGGAAGCTTGTAAACGAGCACACAGACATACAGCAAAATGAAAGTCTGGCCTTGAAGCAATGAGATACAGTAGTGAAGCAATCATACTTTTGTATTCTTTTTTATTAACAGGCTCTCCATCTTCGTCAGGGTTTAACACTGCAGTAGATCCCATTGGTGTGGAGACTGGTTTTACTTATCCCCATGTCGAAGTGACGAAGGAGATCCTTAGTGTACTTGGTTTGATGAAAAAAAAATACCCTGTTGTGATTGCTTGATCTGAAAGCCTAGAAAGAATGTGAATTCTCCCATCATGCTCATCTCAAATTCCCTGCTCATTGTATGTGAAAACTTGAAAACAAGAGCATGAGAGGAACCACCAAAGATGATATCATCCACATAAATCTAAATGAGTAAAAGATCATTGCCATGCTTGAGAGTAAACAAAGTTTTATCTACCTTGCCCATTTAAAAGTTATTTTTAAGCAAATATGATTTAAATCTATCATACCATGCACTAGGTGCTTGTTTTAAACCATATAAAGTTTTAGATAGTTTGTAGATATGATCAGAAAATTTAAAATTTTCAAAACCAGGTGGTTGTCTGACATACACATATTCCTCAATATAGCCATTAAGAAAAGCGCTCTTAATATCCATTTAATACAAACTGAAGCCCTCAGGTGCAGCAAATGCTGAAAGGATTCTAATGGCTACTAATCGAGCAACAGGTGCAAAAGTTTCACCAAAATCAAGACCTTCTACCTGGGTAAAACCCTGAGCTACAAGTCTAGCCGTATTTCGAACAACAACACTATCCTCACTTTATTTATTTTTAAAAGTTCATTTTGTTCCAATAACATTATAACCAAGAGGAGGTGAAACTAAGGTCTAGACTTTATTACGCTCGAAATTTTTTAATTCCTCATGCATAGCATTAATCCAAGACTCATCGGATAAAGAGTGACTTACATCTTGGTTCAAAGAGGAAACAAAATTAGCATGAGCATATAAGGCATCGGGGTGATACTTATTGCGAAGAACTCTCTCATCTAACTTACCAAACATTTGTTCAGGAGCATGACGTCGTTGAATATGAAGAGGAGCCTGTAGTGTCATTGGTGACATAGGTGTAGCAGGAGTGGCCTCTACCTCACTGGAGGTAGGAGTAGAGACACTATATACCTCTTGTAAGAGCTCGTCCTTGAGCATTGTCCCCAAAAGTGATCATCTCATCACTGGTGGCACGAGTGGGGAAGGAGAACCATCGTGAGTGTCTGGTCATGTGGCGAGAGCAACCGAAGTCAATGAACCGTATGTTCTCCTTTCACTTGCGATAAGCTTACAAAGTACGAACAATCGTCGATATCTTAGTATTGGGGTTAGACAATAAAGCTTTAGGTAACCAGTACTGATATACGCAACGAACAAAAGCAACAGCCGACAAAGAAAAAGAATTTTGACATTCTGGATACTGCTGGTCAGACCGCAGTTGTCGTGTCCGTCGGACCGCTAGCCGGTACGACCGCATGACAGGCGCCGGTCTGATCGCCGGCCGGTATGACCGCATGACAGACGCTGGTCTGACCGCCCGCCAGTATGACTGCATGACAGACGCCGATCGTACCGATCCAGTCGCAGAAACTCGAAAACCTGCAAAAAAATTTAGAGGGAGCAAAGTGATGATAAGACGCTTGATCAAACTCCACTCCAGTACGATAAACATTCCTTAACCTTTCTTTATTTTCTTTCTTTGCTTTTCAAAAGCAAAATTCAACTAAATGACTCTCTCTACCACAATGAGTACATTTATATTTGTCTTGATGATAAATCCTATCAATTGCCTTTACAGTACCCACTTGGGTAGATGAATCCTTTGTAATACCAGCTGATTTAAAAATACTTTTTTTGGTTTAAATTTTACTTCAAATTTTCCATGTTCAAAAAGCTTGACAATCTTAGGAGGATTATTCTTGGTATGCTCAACAGAATTAAATCCTATACCCTAATATTTAACACTCACTTTTGACTTGTCCAGGAACATATTCAAAATTTTCTTGCCAAAAGAATATCTCTCTAAAGTGTCCTTGAGATATACATTGTCTTTAGTTACAGTGAGATAAGTTGTGCATTTAACAAATTCATTCACAGGTTTCTTAGAAGCACTAGACTGAACCATATTTTCTTTTAAGCAAAATCATTAAGTTTCTAGTCAAAGATTTTATTTCTATGGTAAATTTAGGATAGTTAGAGTAAGAAGATATCTAATGATAAAGCATTTGTTGAATTATTTTCTGAGATGAATTTAGTCTAGCTTCTAGTAAACCACAATTAGAGCAAGTTTTAGTTTAAGTATTTGAAATACTTCACTCTAAACATGTAGAAGGACCAAACTTGATCTTTTAAATTTTATCATTTGTAAGTTTTCACTTTTCATCACAGGATTCATGAGCCAACCTTAAATCATCAAATTTAGCATTTACATTCTTAAGTTGGATCATGTTTGATGCATTTAATGATCTAGCAGTCTCCAACTCAAAATGTAAAACTTGACAAGACTCACATGATTCTTTATCAGGAGTAACATGTCTAAGTCTATTGATTTCAGAAATTAAGCTTTCAACAAGACAATTATTTTCTTTCAGTTTATTTTTTGTATTTTTCAATTCAATAGCAAGTTAAACCAAACCATCTTCAAGCTTATCATATGATGGTCTTACCACATCAGGATCACTGTCATCGTCGTCGTCGTTTCTTGCCATGAAGCACATACCCGTGAAGTCGTCGTTCTTCTTCTTCTTACCTTTAGAATCATCATTGTCGTGGTTGTCGTCATCGCAACTATAATATTTCACATCACTCAAATCCAAGTGCTCAATAGCTGAAAGAACCTTTTCAGCAAATTTTCGACAAAAAATTTCACCCTTGATATTGTTGTTCTTGGATGGCAGATGATGGTAATTCTTGTCTTTCTTGATCACTTCCCCCTTGAGCTTGGGACACTCCACCTTAATATGGCCTGGCTCGCCACACTTATAACACTTGATCGAACTTGACACGCCACCTCGCTTCCTCATCGTCATGTTGTTGAGTGCCTTGTATGCCCATAAGGAGATCAACACCAAATCCTCTTCAGGGAGCAGTTTGAATTGTTCCACTAAAAAAGAAGACAAAGTAGACACAAGAAAAGAGCTCGACGAAGCAGCCTACATGGGGTTAGTCACAAGTGCTAAAGATAAAGATTTATCAATCTTTGATGGCAAAGCTTCCATCTCATAGGTTTTCAATCGAGAGAAAAGATCATCTATGGTTAAAGTATCTAGATCGGCAGTTCGATAGATAGTTGTGACAACCATCAACCACTTAGAACCTAAAGATCTCAAAATTTTAGTTGCATTATCTTCATCAGTAGGGATAACATTAACACCACGTAAATTACTCAATATTTTTTTAAACCGAGCAAATAGATCACCAATAGCTTCACCGGGCCTCATAGTAAAATCAGAATATTTTTATTGATAAAGATCTTTACACACTTTCTTAATTTTAGTGGTTCCTTCATGATAATTGCAAAGAGTTTTAGTGGGCAGAATTAATATGAGCTACACGATCAAATTCCTTGCAAGAAATCCCTTGAAACAACAAGTTACGTTCTTGAGCATTTAAATCAACATCCATTTTATTTAGATTAGTAACCGGAACCGGAACCTCATATGGTCTAGAAATCTTATTACAAACATCACTACCTTGAGCCTCAATATATGCTTACATACGACACTTCTAAAAGGCAAAATCGGTACCATATAGCATGGGGGACGATTCACATACCTCTCTTATGCCATAGCAACCCACTCTGATACCACTTGTAGGATCGGATACGACAATCAGAGGGAGGAGAATGATTGTAGTGCCTTCTTTTGACTTACCAAAGAAGATCTTCTCTGGATTCAACCGACAACTAAATACTACGTACTCCTACAAGTTGATCTCTTTGTCGTAGTGGTCGAAACAGTTGTGATCAGTTCTCCTCTTTGTCGTAGTGGTCGAAACAGCTGTGATCAGTTCTCCCAGACAATGCTATTGTTGACATAGTACGTAATCGAAGAAGATGAAATCGACCTGGTCGAGAGAGTTACGACCACCTAGTCGAAAGAGTTCGACAACCAGATTTCTTCCGCCCTCCGCCTTAGGAGATTCACGCACTGCAACGAACAAAAGCAAATCGAAGACGATGGACGAGAACAAGTTGAAGACCTCTCGAAACAGGAACTAGTCGAAGACTGATCAACATGAGAGTTGGTCGAAGACAGAAGAACATATCGAAGATGATGAACTAAAACAAGTTGAACACAATGCCGAGAAGCACAAATCGCCAGCGATCACTGAAATTCTTTGGAAATAACCTGATCTGTTATTTCTCAATCATCTTTTGTGTCTTCAAAGTGCTCTCACGGCACCCCTCATACCCTAGAAAGAAAGCATCGAACAGCACTCTCTGCTGAAAGCCGCCGCCGCTAAAAGCCCCAAAAAGCCTCCCACTAGCGCGTGTTACTCTTAACCTCTTCAGACTTTATATGCTAGGGCTCTAAACCGTATCCTTCTCAACACAGATACATAGTCTTATCTCTTTCCCGAAACAAGGGAACCGAAACCCCTCAAATCACGGTAATATCTCTAAACCTTCCAGTTATGAAACGCCTTCCATAACTCTTCACGCATCGCAGCCTCCAAGACGACGTCTCCTGTATCTTCGACCACGCATCATACATTCACCTTTAATCTCCTTGTGCCCTAGCGTGAGCACGGCCATCCCGTGACATGCACGACCACCTGAACCTTGGATTTCCACTCCAAGTTCTGGTCTTCCTCGTCATCGACCATGATCGTCTCCATGCTCAACCTGCACATGCAAAGATCAAAAAACATTTTCCTGGCACAAGTTCTCCAACTTAACCAATATCAGTTCACACATGCATATCACACTCACATCTATCAACAAACACGAATCAGATCATCCACGACCATAAATTTTAACTTTTAAAACACAAATCGAGACAACTCTATAAAACTGGTTGTACCACTGTGTACACGCCGGTCATACCGCTGGCCAACCAGACACAATTACTCAAGGTACTCAAAGGAAACAAGTATTGAAGCACTCGAAGCCTACGACCACTTACCAGAAGCGTACGACCATTTTCCAGAAATGTATGACCACCTACTATAAGCGTATGACGATCGATCAGGAAACTACGACCACTGATCACAAATCCTATGACCACTTACCAAAAGCCTATGACCACTTACCATAAACGTACGACCACCGATCAGGAACCAATGACCACTGATCGCAAATCCTACGACCACTAACCAGAAGCCCGCGACCATCGAGCACGAAGCCCACGACTACCGACCACGAAGCCCACAACTATCGATCACAAAGTCCACAACTATCAATGTAACACCCCGGCCCAACGCTGAGCCTGGAATGCCACTAAACTACCCTTAACAACTAATATACATTAACACACCATGACATTTCAGCAAGTAAAACAATAATAAAACCCGTCCACGTGTCACAACAGAACATGAATAAAGATTGATCACACATGAATAAATAAGCGAGGGAAACAGTCTAAAACAGCACCAAACCAATAAATCCAAAAACCTTGGAACAAATAGACTAGTCCAAAACCCTAAGACAATAGTTCTGGACAAAACAAACTCTCACCTGGATTAATTTAACAAGTACTCTAAGATAGCAGTTCTAGACAAAATAAAATTAGGAGAAAATACGAACTCGCTATAAACTCCAGAGCAACTCTAACTCCCAAAATCCTAAATACCGATATGTCCCCTCGCCAGACAGTCGTACTCAAAAATTCATATTTTTTTGTCCAGAGATCCAAATGAGACGTTCTTAGACCCTCTAGAAATCTTATCAAATTCCCCACCTAAAACTAGTTGGCGAGCTTTCCAGATTTGGCCATCTTCTACCCTTACCAAACTGATTAACAGAACATATAATTATCGTCAGGGTTTCTGGACAGCGGCACTAAATCAAACATAACTTTCAGTACACATGGCCACATTTTATGGTCTTTAGCTTCCTAAAAATCTTATAAAAATTTCTATAATATTCGTTATGGTGAGATCCCATAACTCATCCATCAACTATTCGCTAACGACCAATTACTAATATCTGTCAGAATTAAGACAAAACTGCAAAACAGCAGCGCTACAAAAATCATATCTGCCAATCCGCTCATCCAAACGACCTGAACCAATACTCTAGAGAAAACTAGCGATGTCGCCCACAACTTTATAGGAGGCTGCCAGGCCAGGCCAGAAACCGCACTTAACTTCCTCAAAACCATCGGCCATTACTGACTATCCTAAACAGATTTATTACCGACGTCGCCAAAAAACTCAATTAATCTACCAATCGAATGGGGATCAGGATTACCCTTGAAGAACTACTGAGGAACAACAAAATCACCACGTGATCCCTCTCCTTCCTTTCTCCCTTCTTTCCCTTCCTCTCTTCTTCCTTCCTCTTGGCCGGCCTCTGCAATGGTGATCTTCTTCTTCTTCCTCCCAAATGGCAGCAGCAAGGAGCTTCACCAGGGGGGTAATGGCGCTACTGGAGACACAGGGAAGGAGGTACAGGAGGTTGGGGATGGCAGCCAAGGGAGGGTGGAGATGGCGGCCAGATGGGGAGGGGAGGGGAGAGGGGCAGCCGGGTGGGGAGTGAGGGAAGAGGGGGGAGGCGGCTAGGGTTTAGGGGAGAGGGCACCCCCTTTGGCCGGCCCCCCTCTTGGGCCTCTTGGGTTGTGGCCCAAAGCCCAGGTTGTCGGGAAAACATAGAACCCCGAAAAATTGAAAACTCTGATTTTTTTTATTAGCTCCTTCTCTCGAATTCTTTTCTAGTTTTCCGATTCAATTTCGGGGTATTACATCGAGTTATCTTGATCCTACGTCGAGAAGATCGGGCATCCCCGTATCACCTTGGTATATGTATCTATCATTCATTTTGTCTTTCTCTTTGTTTTGCATATCATGAATGGCACAAAAACAGCAAACACTCACTAACATATATAATGTATGTATGTCAGCACTCCTTTCATCCACATCATTCCCCCACCCATGAAAAGAAGTCATCCTCGACTTTTGCAAGCATGTATGCAAATTATAAATGGATAGACAAAAATCATTTTCTAATTTATACAAGTGGCTCATATAATCATTGTAACACCCTGGCTATTCGGAAGCCAAGATGTCACGCAAAACTATCAAACTACTAAGAATAGCATTAAAGCTGGATTATACAGATTCAATCAACAATAATTTCTAAAGAATGACAATAAACGATCACCAGATTCATGGAAAAGAATGGATAAACAGATATAATACCACGAACAGTCAAGCAATACCAAAGTTGGATTATTACAAATCTGGAAATTTGTTTAACAAGTTGGCTTGACTGAAAGGTAATAATAATTATTCTGATTGGATAAAAGTGAAGTGCAGTGCGCCGAACTACCCCACCAAATCACCTTGTCTTCTCCTCAATTATCTAATTAAAACATACAAAGCAAGGGTGAGTCGAAGACTCAGCAAGTACATACAAGAATAATCAAACATAGAGTGAACAACACAATCCAGTTGAATTACGAACAAATCTTGGAACACATATATGATTGAATGGAATGAATACATGAATGGATGGAATGAAAGAATGCATTGAAGGAATGGACTAATCACAGCTTATACCGGTATAGCGAGCGATACACCGTCGGTGTTCACTTAAGCCCGTACTTCACAAAGTACGGACCCAATCACCGTATGAAGAACGTTTCATACGGTGTCCAAGTTGCCACATTGGAATGGTGGTCAACACTACCCACATTGGAATGGTGGGTTTTCAAATGCCCATGCCGGAATTGATGGGTCTTTCAAATGCCCATACTTGGAATTGATGGGACTTACCAAAAGAATCCACTCCCGTGGTCATAATGAATTTTATGAATGAATATGATGATTTCTCATGGTATGAATGAATAACACACATTAGTGGAAAAGACACATGGCATTCAACAACATGTGTAAACAAGTATGAGTATGCATTCCCACACAACATAATATATCAAGGATGCCACACAAGTTAGTTGCATGTAATGGAATGCAACAACTGAAATGAATGCTAATTCTTTAATCACAAGAATCATCTTCTTGAAATGAAATAAACATCAGGATGGATAGAAAAAGGCATTCACAATTTATCCCAACATCAAGCAAACAATTGGAAACATCACCAAACAGCATAGGGTACTTGCCTTCCGCGATGTGACGTAATAGGAGGACACGAAGATGCCCCTCCACTCACCGCCTCACCGTCTACACAAATGTATAATCGAAATAAGAATAACAAGGTATGACATTGCTATAAGAGCCCTTCCATCCCCTCTATCTCTCCCACCCAAACAACGAGATCAATTTTACCAAGTTTACCCAACAGCCCGATTACCGCTAAACTGGCAGCGATACTAGAAAAATCACCATTACTTATCTGTAACTCCAAAAGACCTGAAACTAGTGCTCACTGAATTTTAACAGATCAGGCTACAAAACATTAGTTGGCGGAATCCCCTGATTCGGCCAAAACAGAGGGCTAATTAACAGCTAAACACAACCCATCTACGTCTGTCCAGAATACAGATCAGAGATAAAGAAAATGGCGTAACTTTCAACCTATTGATCCAATGAGAATGATTCTTATCAGCTTGGAAAGATAATTTTAAGGGCTAAAATAACTTAGTTGGGTGAAGGTTCTGATTCGGCCCCTAATTTGAACAAAACCGAGGGACAAACCTACTGACCTCAGTTTTCAGACAGACCGGACAGTTCATAATCAACAATTCATATCTCCTAAACTACAGATCGGATTTTCCTGATCTCAGTGCCAAAAGAAAGCTAACGTTCCTAGGAATAAAACTCTAGAAGGGCAAAACCCCAGATTCGGCCTCTACAGTAATCTAAACAATAGATGAAAACACTAACAATTATCTGCCCAAAATTCAGAACAGTGGTAAAGAAAATATCATAACTTTCATTATACAGATCCAATGGAGATGATCTTTATCAGATTTGAAATATAATTTAAAGGGCTACAATAACTGATTTGGGTGGAGGTTCTGGAAATGCCTCTAACTAAATCAAATCCTAGGATCAAGCCGACAGATCTTTCTCGTCAGACAGACAGAACAGCGCGCACTAAAAAATCATATCTCCTAAACCGTAAGGCGGAATCACGTGATCTCGGTGGCTATGGAAAGCTAAGAACAATACCTACAACTTTCTAAGAGATGGAAAGGACAGAAAACGAACGCATCTTACTCAAAATCGATGTACAAAGCGGTGCACAGCAAGGGGGAAGGGGGGGCGGCTCCAAAGGGGGGAGGGGGAGAGAAATGTGGAGTTTAGGGTTTGGGGGTGGGAACCCCCCCTCTTATGGCCAGCCACCACATGGTCCCCTTCTGGGCCGTGGCCCAGCCCAGTTGCCGTGAAATCACGAAAACCCCGGTGAAAAGATAATTCTGGTTTTTCGATTAGCTCCCTCTTCCGAAACTTTTTCTAATAAGCCGAATCACCTTCGGGGTATTACATTCTACCCCCCTTAACGGAATTCGACCTCGAATTCTAACCGGCAACTAATACTAGAACGAATTTCCAAGGAGTTGAATTCAACGGATTTAACATGTACCAGAAACAAACGGGTCTGGATACTGCTCGCGCATGCAAGACTCTATCTCCCAAGTAGCCTCTCTCTCAGAATAGAGAAACCACAAAGCAAAGATGTGAAGCGACGTCTGACCTAACAATCAACTTGAACTTTCTAGGTACACTCATCAGAAGAGGATCGAAGGTAAGACCTTACTCGATGGTCAACGTGTTTAACTTAATCTCAAACTTTGAATGGTCTGCTGCTCTCAAGACCAAAGACGCACCTTACGCTATGCATTTCGCGTATGTACCGTGACGGTCAAAGCGATAAGCCGACTTCCTAATTTCTTCTCTGCGGAAATGAAGAGAATCCAATCGAAAAATAGAGAGTTCTCATCGCAACCACGCAATGTTAACTCTTCACCAAAAGGTTAAATCCCAAATGTGACTATTCATCAAGAAAGCAATTCCACTTCCCATGAATCGATTTATAAAGAACACCACGAAAACTAAAAGAGAAATTTGCTTGAATACTCAAATCAAATATTTCTTTTATCCGATCGAATCGAAAGATTCACCATGCCAACACGCCCCAACTCAAAGTGCGTAAAACACTTATCAACAAAGACAAAACCCAAACGAGAAGCAAGGAAACGATCATTTTCCGAGGAAACATCCTTTCTTCCTTCTCTCTTCGAGGAGTAAAACTTCTCTCCAATATTGGAATTCGAATTCATCGCATACCTCAAGAGATTAAACCTCTTAATTGAACATTATCAAATTATGCTCAAACTGAAATACAACATCCACACCATGGTGGAGAGACTCCATTGAATTTTTTTTTTTTGCTCTAGACATCTCGTTCTACTATTCAACCTTAATTTGATTAAAGGCACCCAAAGCTCCACAGGATAGATACCACACAATCACATTACCTCAAATTTTCAAGAACAACTCAGAATCGTCAGTACGCATGCTAATGTACTGCTTCAAAAGGGTCCTAGCATAAACAAATGCAAGGCCCAGATTTAACTTCCAAAACCTCTACAACAGATTGCTCTTATAACTGATAGTGAAATCATCGAATTAAATCTCCAACATTACCACCATTCTAACATACTCACTCATTGACATCATCAGAAATCACCCACACCATCTCGCAATGCTATCCAATTGCGTTACTCTATAAATTCAATCAAGGTTTCCATACCTCCGATAATCACCAACCTTTCAATCCTGAATTGAAGTTCTTGAATTTCACTATACCAGGTGTTAATCAGCCGTAACACTTTTCAGACTTACTTCGAAGCCAAACATTCCATGTGAATCAATATATTTTTTCCTCAAGAGATACAGATCAAATCAATTTCACATTCTTCTACTCCTCCAATAACTTGGTAGCAAAATATCACCACTACCAAAACTTAACCACCACCAAACAGTTGCCAATAAACGCTTTGTAAAACCCTGCAATAAAACTTTTGGGTCTTTCTCAAAAGAAAGAGGCGAATAAGGACAAGCTTCGTCACACAGAAAAACGTTGTTCATCACGGCGAGCAAGAAACCATAAGAAATATTCTGATAAAAGGTGACTTTAGAAAACGGAAATTGAGTTCACAGTTGAGGGAACACATTCCTCAGAAGATAATAGCAAATAACAACCGATAAGAAAACGGCATTACGATTGAAACTCGAAATCTTTTGAGTGAAAAGGGCAAAAAAATTTAGGTAATGAACTCATTGAACCTAGGTGGAGTCCACAATTGAAAACATGAGCCTCACAAGAAGAGAATGTCGGATCTTTACAGATAAGAACAACGAGCATTCAAGAACAAAACGCCGATCATCAAGAACCATTATAACTCTGCAACAAATCGTTTTACGTGGTAAACTTCGTTTATCATAATTAACTGGGACCTCCAATAGGTCATGAACACAAAACTCGAAATTGAATCATTTTGGAAATATCAAGAAAGGTGGTCAAACTTCTTTCTCTATAAAAGAATCAACCTTACTCTCACATTACTGATCGTGTCAATAAACCTTCTAAAAGGAACATGACAAATCGGGTCATAAAAATTTTCAGCATCAAATGGAATTGTAATAACAACTTATTCTAGAAAAGAATTTCGCACGAAACCACAAAGTTGAACAAACGTCACACCCAAAGACTGCAAAATTCTAGAGAAAGGGGATTTCGACACTTTTCTTTCCAAAGGGAGGTTCTAAACTCCAACACTCCAAATATTCCAAAGAAATGAACATAGTCGAAATTTTCTTCAATGAACTTTGTGAAAGGAAATTTTCATTCTCCGAACTGTCAAACGGATAACCAAGCTACCCTTATCAACAAGAGAGATAGGGCTAACATAAAGAGAACGATCTTGTCAAGAATAACGCTCACAAACAAAGAATGAGAGCTCCGCATGATGTAAAGGCAAGAAACTATTTTGAAAAACAAATAGGGTCTAATAGAAACCCGTAGCCCACAATCTTTGTTTGGGTGCAACCCCCGACTTAAGCATAACCAAGCACTCCAAAAGGGTTTTAACGTTTTCTTCGTAAAAGAGATGCATCAAATTTCAACAAGCAGAGGGTTCCAAAAGGAATACATTGAGCCAATGCTTTCGTGTTAACGATCTTGCAACAAGAATTCTCATTAGGCAAACCATCAAACGAGTAAATGAGTCGCTCTTTTCCAATGAGAAAGAAAGAACAACTATGAAAATATCAATGTTGCCAATTTACAAAGATCATTCGTAGTAAAAACAATTCGACAATCGAAAAACAATAATGTTTTCGGAGTACCATTAAAGGCCTATTTAAACAAGAGAAATTCATCAATCGCCACCGGACAAGAATTTGTCAAATTCGAAAATCAAGGAAGAGAACGACGTACTAAAGCATTTCAAGAGAAATATGCAAGATCAATACACACTTGATAAAGAACTTGCAAAAGAAGTCTTCCAATACCGAGATTCCAAACGAACGAATGAGTTAAATTTCCCCAACAGGGGTAAAACAAGTCTTTTGTGAAAAGAGAAATCTTGCATTTGAACTATGCTCACGTGGAGCAGAAATATCACAATAGTCGAAAGGGCAATATTTGTTTCAAAGAACGAATCGTAGAACTCGCTGGAGCTTGCCTTCTTCATTAAAACCCCAATTTCAAAAGAATTCACGAACCGCCAGAACCACAACCAGAAACCCGATATCGCCGAGAAAGGCAACAAGTTCATCAATGAGCTCATGCTCAATACTGAGCTTATGGAACAGAGGTAAGAAGTTCTCTAATATCATACTACAAACAAGGTGTAGCCCGCAAAACCTGTGACATCAACCACGAACTCAATCGATCAACGCCGCTAGCTAAACGCATAACTAATGCAATCAATTATGAATATATATATTTATATCGGATCATCTCATGACGATCATAGAATAATTTCATAGATAGAGGTTATCCCATCATATCATGGATTAACACGTCATAGCATAACACAATTTAACAACGACTCAATACTCGAGTCACCACAATTGAAATGCGGAAGCAACAGTTTACCCAACCCCTCCTAATGTGCACAGTGTGTCAATTTAATATGTTTGAATGAACCACGGACCTAAAGCCCGCTCTGATACCAACTGTAACACCCTGGCTATTCGGAAGCCAAGATGTCACGCAAAACTATCAAACTACTAAGAATAGCATTAAATCTGAATTATACAGATTCAATCAACAATAATTTCTAAAGAATGACAATAAACGATCACCAGATTCATGGAAAAGAATGGATAAACAGATATAATACCACGAACAGTCAAGCAATACCAAAGTTGGATTATTACAAATCTGGAAATTTGTTTAACAAGTTGGCTTGACTGAAAGGTAATAATAATTATTCTGATTGGATAAAAGTGAAGTGCACTGCGCCGAACTACCCCACCAAATCACCTTGTCTTCTCCTCAATTATCTAATTAAAACATACAAAGCAAGGGTCAGTCGAAGACTCAGCAAGTACATACAAGAATAATCAAACATAGAGTGAACAACACAATCCAGTTGAATTACGAACAAATCTTGGAACACATATATGATTGAATGGAATGAATACATGAATGGATGGAATGAAAGAATGCATTGAAGGAATGGACTAATCACAGCTTATACCGGTATAGCGAGCGATACACCCGTCGGTGTTCACTTAAGCCCGTACTTCACAAAGTACGGGGACCCAATCACCGTATGAAGAACGTTTCATACGGGTGTCCAAGTTGCCACATTGGAATGGTGGTCAACACTACCCACATTGGAATGGTGGGTTTTCAAATGCCCATGCTAGAATTGATGGGTCTTTCAAATGCCCATACTGGAATTGATGGGACTTACCAAAAGAATCCACTCCCGTGGTCATAATGAATTTTATGAATGAATATGATGATTTCTCATGGTATGAATGAATAACACACATTAGTGGAAAAGACACATGGCATTCAACAACATGTGTAAACAAGTATGAGTATGCATTCCCACACAACATAATATATCAAGGATGCCACACAAGTTAGTTGCATGTAATGGAATGCAACAACTGAAATGAATGCTAATTCTTTAATCACAAGAATCATCTTCTTGAGATGAAATAAACATCAGGATGGATAGAAAAAGGTATTCATAATTTATCCCAACATCAAGCAAACAATTGGAAATATCACCAAACAGCATAGGGTACTTGCCTTCCGCGATGTGACGTAATAGGAGGACACGAAGATGCCCCTCCACTCACCGCCTCACCGCCTACACAAATGTATAATCGAAATAAGAATAACAAGGTATGACATTGCTACAAGAGCCCTTCCATCCCCTCTATCTCTCCCACCCAAACAACGAGATCAATTTTACCAAGTTTACCCAACAGCCCGATTACCGCTAAACTGGCAGCGATACTAGAAAAATCACCATTAATTATCTGTAACTCCAAAAGACCTGAAACTAGTGCTCACTGAATCTTAACAGATCAGGCTACAAAACATTAGTTGGCGGAATACCCTGATTCGGCCAAAACAGAGGGCTAATTAACAGCTAAACACAACCCATCTACGTCTGTCCAGAATACAGATCAGAGATAAAGAAAACATCATAACTTTCAACCTATTGATCCAATGAGAATGATTATTATCATCTTGGAAAGATAATTTTAAGAGCTAAAATAACTTAGTTGGGTGAAGGTTCTGATTCGGCCCCTAATTTGAACAAAACTGAGGGACAAACCTACTGACCTCAGTTTTCAGACAGACCGGACAGTTCGTAATAAAATATTCATATCTCCCAAACTACAGATCGGATTTTCCTGATCTCGGTGCCAAAAGAAAGCTAACGTTCCCAGGAATAATACTCTAGAAGGGCAAAACCCCAGATTTGGGTCTACAGTAGTCTAAATAATAGATGAAAACACTAACAATTATCTGCCCAAAATTCAGAACAGTGGTAACGAAAATATCATAACTTTCATTATACAGATCCAATGGAGATGAACTTTATCAGCTTTAAAAGCTAATTTAAAGGGCTACAATAACTTATTTGGGTGGAGGTTCTGGAAATGCCTCTAACTAAATCAAAACCTAGGATCAAGCCGACAGATCTTTCTCGTCAGACAGACAGAACAGCGCGCACTAAAAAAATCATATCTCCTAAACCGTAAGGCGGAATCACGTGATCTCGGTGGCTATGGAAAGCTAAGAACAATACCTACAACTTTCGAAGAGATGGACAGGACAGAAAATGAACGCATCGTACCCAAAATCGACGTACAAGGCGGTGCACAGCAAGGGGGAAGGGGGGGCTCCAAAGGGGGGAGGGGGAGAGAAATGTGGAGTTTAGGGTTTGGGGGGGTGGGAACCCCCCCTCTTATGGCCAGCCACCACATGGGCCCCTCCTGGGCCGTGGCCCAGGCCCAGGTTGCCGTGAAATCATAGAAAACCCCCCGGTTAAAAGATGATTCTGGTTTTTCGATTAGCTCCCTCTTCCGAAACTTTTTCTAATAAGCCGAATCACCTTCGGGGTATTACATGGGGTGAATGTAATACCCCGGTCTGCTTGTAGTGTGGCCCATATGGCCCATGAGGAGTTGTGTGGTGGGATTAGTCCCACATTGCTTGTCTCAAGTGAGTTGTACTAGTACATAATGCCGCTTGGATCCAAACATAGCACCTCTGGGTTAACTCTTTTACACGAAGCGAGGACGAAAGTGTAAGTGGGGTGCTATGTGTGGGCGGGTCCGCCCCACGGTGGGCTGGGTATTGAGCCGATTTTGGATCAGGGTGTTACAAATGGTATCAGAGCATCAACCTTCGCTGCACGGGCGCGTGCATGGGACAGCGCGGCATATGGCGATGACACATGTGGGCCCGAGTGGACACATGGCATGGCATATGTGCGCAGACCGGACGCACGGACGTACCGAGGGGTGGTTCGGGCATTTGCCGCAGATGCGGTATGTCGCCGAGGCGCGCCACTTGAGGGGGTGAATGTAATACCCCGGTCTGCTCGTAGTGTGGCCCATATGGCCCATGGGGAGTTGTGTGGTGGGATTAGTCCCACATTGCTTGTCTCAAGTGAGTTGTACTAGTATATAATGCCTGTTGGATCCAAACATAGCACCTCCGGGTTAACCCTTTTACACGAAGCAAGGACGAAAGTGTAAGTGGGGTGCTATGTGTGGGCGGGTCCGCCCCACGGTGGGCTGGGCATTGAGCCGATTTTGGATCAGGGTGTTACAATCATATTTCAACTTTACAACATCATTTTCATGTAAGAAAATTGTTTGTGTCTTTCATGCTTCTATTGCATTACTCTGATTACTTATACATGATTGTTCAACAAAAGATGACTGAGAAGGCTTTATAAATCTTTCTAAACAGTAGACACTCATATTTAAACCCATCTCTGAGTGGTCATAACATTGTCCAAAAGATGGTTTGTCCAAAACATGCATTTTCAATTCATCAAACTTATCACAGGTATTGCATATCGATGAAAATGAAATCAAACTTATCACAGGTATTGCATATCGATGAAAATGAAACTTGTTGTCTACACCATAATCTTCAATAAAATTAAATTTATATGTGGAGGTGTAGGTACTAGCTAGTGATTTTGAACATGCAATTTCAAAAACTCTCTCAATCACACTAGATAGCTTTATAGCATCATCGAACATGATATAGTATAAATAATCATTAGGGGGTATTCTAGTAAGCACTTCATCAAGAGTAATCAACTCTACATTATGTAAACTAAGCATATCAAATTCAGAACGTAGAATTTCCAATTGAGCACAAGAATTCTCACTATTACTCATAACTTATTCACAAATTACCAATTCAACACCATTATTGTTACCTGTAACGTCTTCCCCAGTTGATGTAGGTGTTGTAGGTATTGAATCTCCATGATCTATCCATAGGGCAGCAAGCATCCCATCTCCATCCATGGTTATCTCCTCATTCTTCTTGTCCAATGGTGTGGGTTTTTTAGCGTTCAACTCCTCCAATTCGTTGTCAACCTGAACAATGTGAGAAACAACACTAACAATAGAGAGTAATAGGTTAGTCTCAATAATAACTTCACTATTCCTATTTTCTACCTCTCATTTTTCTTTTGACGTATCTATCACACTATCAATTTGAATGCTCTCAACCTTGTATATGGTGGAATTGCACATACTCTCCTCTTCATCAAGAGCACAAATCACAAGTTCTTTCATACTACGTACTAAAATATTTATGCTTAAGTGCAGCAAGCATGTTAGAATTCAAACCTTCTTTGAAGTATGCCTTCTGTTTAAATGTACTGCTGATACTAGCACGATGCATTGCACTTTATAGGTCAAAGTAGTACTCTTGGACAACTTTCGGCTCTTGTGTAATGCTCTCCAAGTGGTGAAGTAGCTCTTGCTCATAAGAGGATGGTACAAATTCTCTTCGCATGACCCTCTTTAAATCTAACCAAGAAGTAACGAGTAGTTTCCCAACAAATTGTTGTCACCAACTATAAGCATCGTCTTCATACTCTCTAGTGGCTCTCATCACCTCTTGTGTTATGGAAAGCTTCTGAAATTTAATCAACTTATCCATTTATCCTTCCCACTCAAGATACTCCTTCGGATCATAACGTCCATAGAAAGTAAGTTCCACATAGTTGTAACCTGCTATAGTTAGTAGTGCAAAAACAACAAGAAACAAGTGTATATATATCTGGAAATATGTTGCTCTCTCCCAACCTCACCCTTTCTTACCACCGAAGTTCTTATATACCCTTTGTTGAAAATTGGTATAGCACACACTTTCGTAGTGTGAAGATAACACAAAGGTGATGGTTAAGCGAATTCATAGTTGAGTAATTGCACAATGTATATATATGGAGCTTGGAGGGTAAAGTGTATATCCTATCAATATGGATTCTTGATATTGTAATGATAAGTAAATATGCAAGCTAAACTCAATGCCTAGTTGCTGGTCTCAAAGTATAAGTGATGAAGAAAGCAACTCACACGCAACTACGCAAGGATATTGGAACTCAATGCAATCAAGGAGTGAGCAAATAAGATATAAATGATGAACAAACTAGCTCGTATTGCACAAGTTATAAAAAGAACTAGCTAGTTGCACAATTGATATGAGGGCACAAGATTTCACAACAATAGATGTATATTCACAATAGAACCAAAAATCCATGGGGTATAAAGCTCAATTATGGTTCAACCAATTTGAATTGTCTCTTTTGTTTTTTTATCTAATTTTTTCTTCTTCTTTCGACTTTTTTTAACTATGGTCGAACAACGATGAACACAAGCTAGCACTTTCTTCCCAAATTTGGTTTCACAATTGCAAAGTATAGAAATATCATGTATGCAGCCCTATGCAAATCAAAAGGCTAGTCTTGATAGGTCCAAAGTTTCCAGAAAGGATGAAACAGCGATCAAAGGATATAAGTGATTTGCATCAAGAAAAATTGCGCAAAACAATGATATAAGTGAAGAATACTTTCGGTTATTGCGCAATGAACAGGAAACAAGTGTATATGCGGCTCACAAACTCAAACCCAAGCTCACAACAACAACAAAGTTATATGTAGAATTTTAGGGTTTGGAGTGGAAAGCAAACGGTGCACACAACACAAAAAGTTTATTCTGCAATTGGGGAAATCCTAGCTTTTGCTCAAATACTTCAAACCGAACTAACAGCAAGCAATACTAGATAGATGCAATTGGCTAGAAGCAAATTTGCACACAAAAAAATGACTAAAACAAGTAGTAGATCGGTTTAGTATATTGGAACGAAAAGAGTAAAAGCAACGCAAAGGAAAACCTAAGATCAGCAAGCGACATACAAATCTAATGGATAAAAACCTAGCAAAACTCACTAAAATTTCAGATTGAACACTGAGGCTAAAAGGAAAATTTTTGGGGTTTTGTGTATAGGACTAAAAACAAAATTTAAAGGTAGCTACATAAAAATCCTACCGAGTCAACGGAGCACTAATACCAAGGTGATATAGAGGTGTCCGATCTTCCCGACGTAGGATCAAGATAACTCAAGTAGCCTGACAAATCGCATGAAACCAATACGCTGCCAATGTAACAACCTGCAACATATGAACTCGCCCAATCACACACTTAGATGCTGAATATCCATGAGACTACCAAGTGGATGCAATGCTCCTCTTAATCCTCAAGGACTAGAAAGAACAACAACGAAGAACACCAAATTTCCATCTCTAGATTTCGGTTGCAATAGCAAACCCTAGGAAAAGAATAAGTGTTGAAAAGAAAACTCAATATCTTTAGATAAAATGTGGTCTAAGGTTCATGGGGGCATGGTACACAAATATATAGGGGTCCCCCTCCCTTTGGCTCGGCCAAAACAAGGAAAAGAGTTGTATTCGGTGATCAAGCCGAATTGAGCTCTCAAACGCACACAACTCAAACTCTAACTGTCATGGCTAAAAGGCTATAAAGATAATTCAAAAAATTACATGTTTTTCGGTCCCAAAGTATTGGCACGCATGCCCATGAAGAGTCGTTCTCAAAATCCATTTTTATTCAGAATTTTAGGTGGACTTGGATCCGAATTCATGTGCTGAAATTTTGGAATCTGAAAGTAGGCATATTTCAGAGTTCATTGGATTTTGGATTTGGACTTGGATGTCAATGCAAATTGCTCCTCTTGGTTTGAAATTGACTTGGGCTCAACTTCTTGGCCCGAAATTATATAGGTTTCGACCCTTAAAGTATTGGCACACATGCTCATGAAGAGTCCTCCTCAAAATCCATTTTTAATTCAGAATTTTAGGTGGACTTGGATCCGAATTCAAGTGCTAAAATTTCGGAATCTGAAAGTATGCAGATTTTAGAGTGCATTGGATTTTGGATTTGGACTTGGATGTCAATGCAAATTGCTCCTTTTGGTCCGAAATTGACTTGGGCTCAACTTCTTGGGCTGCATACTTATCCATGTCCACGTTTAAGTCCTCCATGCGTCCCTCCTTCCCCTTTCAGCCAGCCCCTTATCTTCTCTTAGGCCGGCCTCCTTCTCTTCCCGCTGGCCCGCACTATTTTTAGGATGTCCATAATACCTACACTGACACAAGTAAAGCTGTAGCAAAATATAATTATGAACATTAAATTTAACTTTAACTTTGTGATAGTGTTTAGAATCTCGATGTGTATGTATGTACAATCCTTATCACCTGTTCTATTCTAGCAACTATATATAAGCGTCGTCTCAAAGAAGAAGAAAAACTAGATCCAAGCGTGAAAAGCCATAGCCATGGACTGTCACATGGTGCACTAAGAAAAGAAAGAAGTGGAGAAAGGAAAAACGTGGATCGTGCAAAATTAGACCTAATTGGAATGAGAGAAGATATATTCAAAGCACAGTGGGTAGATTTAGAAGGTGGCGCACACTGCAGAGACCACAGAGCACCGGTCCGATGATGACTACTGAGGAGATATCCTGTACTGATCCCGGGAGCACGCAACCCGCCTGCGCTCGATCCCGGGCAGCCTCACTATTTAAGTGGTTTTAGAGCAATTTAGGTGGTTTTTTAGTAGTATATAAGGATGCGTTAAGTGGTTAGAGCGTGTATCTACACTCTGTGAGGTTTAACTCCTACTCTAGATTAGATGTGTGTTAAGAATGCACCCAGAGTATATATGTGTGTATGTGGGTTGTGGTGTGTGTATCCGGTTTGTACTTAAAATGGGAGATATCTTGTATTCTCTGCCCATACTTCCGTCCTCTTTTCTTTAAAACACGGTAAAAATAGTCATAAATTTTTAAAAATAATTGGTTAGATATATTATGATATAGTCAAGTGTCCTAAAAAAATCATCCGCAAAGGTATTGTATATTAGGAGGAATAAAAAAAGATAAATTTTAGTGAATAGTGTCTTTTATCTTTATCTTTTCTGATCTTCCTTTCAGCAGAATTTGTTCTTTTTTTTCTCGATCAAACTTATGTTTGAAATTTTGTGGTATGATATCTTGATTTTGTATCAGTACTATGTTTTTTTCTGATTTTTTCATAAATATTTACACCATGTTTTGAGGAGAGAGTTGAGGAGTAACTAGATGGCATACTACTAAAGAAAGGGTTATCACAAATGGTTCTAAACAGTCATCATAAACGATTTCTCAACCGTCCGAATTTATATGTCACAGACGGTTCAGTCTGCGAAAAAGCTATCACATACAGTGTAAACAATAACCGTCTGTGAAGAAAGCTATCACATATGGTTCTTAACAAGAATCCCGAATATGATAATCAATTACCACAGATGGTTCTTGTTAAGAACTGTCTTTGATAGCTTTTTCACAAACGGTTATTATTTAGAACAGTCTGTCATAGTTTTTTCTATTGCAAAAAAATCAAATTTTGAGCCAAACCAATCAATTAATGGACAGTTGGACCCGAGTATGTGCATACGGTTGATTACACAATCTGGGGGTGACGAGGTTGGGGGGAGGCCGGCGACGATGAGGCCGGGGCGAGGTGGAGGAGGCCAGGGGTGACGATGTCGAGTGAGACTGGGGCGACGAGGTTGGGGAGGCCGACGATGACAAGGCCGGTGCGAGGAGGAGGAGGCTACGGGAGACGAAGTGGAGGAGGCTGGGGCGACGAAGTGGAGGAGGCTGAAAGCATCTAGGCCCCTAAAAATGTGTTTTGGTAATTAATGACAATATATGAATATAGAACTAACATGTGTGTTAAGTGTGGATATCGTGAGGATATGTGCACGATCTTAGAATGATGAGTCAATTGGCAATGGCTTTGTTGGTTTGCAAAATCTCGCGTTTTCGGGTTTGCTCCAAGGTTGCCAGTCACCGCGGTCGATCCGCCATGTCGCGGTCCGATCCGCCGATGGAATGGTCTGACCGGCAATGCTGGCCGGTCCGACCGCCAAATGGTGTTGATGGAATTTGGGGCTAGGCCAAAAATAGGTTGTGTAGGCAAGTGAGGGGAGTCTTCTGGATGTGGTCACATAATTTTTGGAGCTCCCAGTCAAAAGTTCTATTCATTTGAAAATTCCAGAAGGTTTCGGATTTTCGAGTTGGAATTTTGGCTAAGTCTTTTCGGGCGGTCCGACCGCCGTTATGGAATCGGTCCGACCGGCCTGAAATCGGTTGGACCGCCGATCACTTAAAGGCTAGCCATTTTGGCATTGATGTGATTTGGTTGTGTTTATTGTGTGAACTTCAATGCTTTATTGTTGCATATTGCATTGTGGAACTAACGTGGGTCAAGTTGTGAAGAACTTATTCCCGGAGACGATTTGTTTGTCTATTGCTGTGCAGGTGGCTTGCAGGTCAACGACGTCAACGGTGAGGTGGATCGGGACTACGCTTGGAGAGCTGAGGTCCAGAACGATCATGGATGTCGGGTGAGGTCGTGTGACTCAAGCATGGTGCAGAATGGGCAAGATGGATCGAACGGGTAGTTCGGTGCAGCTGGTTGGATCAGGCGGTGCGGAAGTCGGTGCAAGTCCCTGGGAGGTTCCGATGGGATTCGGACGGGAGGGACTTGGCGACGTGATGAGAGCCGCTGATCAACCTACACGTGGTGAAGCAGGCGATTGCTTCAACAGTTTGTTGTGTGTGTGGGTCCCATGTGTGAGTGGGTCCCAAAAGTGAAACCCTAGGCCTCTCCTATAAATAGAAAGGGGGGAGAGGAAAAACCCCCAAGCACTCTAAGCATTCATTTGGACTCTCCAAGTCTTTTTCTAGGGTTAGGGTGTGGAGTAGAGAGGAGAGGAGAGGAAGGGTGTGTGTGTGCTCTTTGTTGAGCTCTTGTCCTCCTTGTTGGAGTGGCTTTGTAAGCATCTAGTGAGATCAATCAATCTTGTGATGCTTGCTTGAAAGATCATTTTACTCCTTTGTGTTCTTCTCTCTTTTGGATGATTTTGGTGCTTCCTTGATTCAAGGGTTTATGCTTGGTCTCTTGACCTATTTTGTCTTGCTTTGATGTGTGGGAATACTCCTAGAATCATCTAGATCATCAACCCCCACAAGCAAGTCTTGAATCAAAGATTTTTGTATTTCTAGGGTTTGTGCACTTCTTTGGTAAAACCATTAGAGATCGATTCTACGAAGTGGATCTGAAGGATCGTCGCTAGAAATAGGTCTCTAATATCCTTAGGGAGGTGTGCTCCAAATTTGGTAAAGTTTTATTGGTCGAATCAAAAGTTGGACCAAATTTCGTTTTGAATTTGGGTTGTGTATTTTGGTACTGGACTAAATCGGTCTGACCGGTTTAGTAACGGCGGTCCGACCGCCCGCCTTTCGGACCGCCCGGTAGTGGCAGGTCGAACCGATTTCCAATGGTCCGACCGCCAGTTGGTAGACGGTCCGACCGCTCGTCAACCGTCGGTCCGACCGCCGGTCTCCAGCCGGTCTAATCGCCAGTACTCAGACCGATCCTCTGAGATCATTTCTCCACATTTGTGTCGTGTGGTTAACGGGGTTATCGAATTTAGCACAATGCTTCCTCTGTGCGCTTACTGATCTTCTTAGCTTTCATAGCTAAAGGAGTAAAGTTCATGTTGAATTTGTTTAAGGCGAGAAATTTGAGAAAGCACCTATTCACCCCCCCTAGTCGCCTTTACGGTCCTACATTAAGTGATTACAAGGTTTAGTCCTAATGACAATATCAATAACATGGAGATGCATGCTAAAGAATATCATGATGATGGATTTATTTCAAAGGCAAGGTACAAAATAGTCTAGGACCCCTTTTGAATTTTACAGGTCGTAGGAGAATGTTGCAAAATCGGTAGTATCGATGTGTTAACTGCGGAACTACCGCATTCCGGTTGTGCCGAAAATGTGGCGGCACGTTTTTTTTTCCAAAGAGACACCCTTTTGGATTTCCTTGATTTTCTAGCAGTGCAGTAGTACCGGTATTGTTAATGCGGAACGACTGCACATCGGAAGTACTATTTTTGGGCGAAACTTTTTTTCCAGAATGATGCATTTTTAGTCATTTTGCCCATTTGAAAGAGCGGAACTACCGCCATAGTTTTCACGGAACTACCGCTCTGCGGTACCTTTGAAAAATAGTGTGGTACATTTTTTTCCAGAAGGGGTGCATTTGTGCTTCAACGAAGAACGGTAGCACCGCAAGTTATTTGTAGAACTACCGATAATCGAAACTACCGCATGATAGTTGGCGGTGGTACGGCACCAAACTCTCAACGGCTATGTCAGACACATTTAATACCTCTGTTATAGCTGTTACTATGCTGAGGCTGGAGGTGCGGTAGTACCGACCATTACATGGCAGTACTACCAATTATCATGAAAATCTCTGATTTCTTCCTCCAACGGTCGTATTTGGTTGTGAGAGTATAAATACACCCCCACTAGCTTTAGGACATGTTGTCGAGCACTTATTGAACACTCTTGAGCTTAGAGAATTCATTTCACACCTTATTCTCTCTTGTTGCATTCTTTGTGAGGTTGTTGAGCAAAAGCAAGTGCATTCATTATAGTTTGAGCTGTAGCACTTGAGTGACATCAAGCGAAGTTCAAGGTCTATTACTCTTGGTGTTTGTCAACACCTAGACGGCTTGGCGAGAGTTTGCGTGGTGATCTCTTCAAGAAGGTTGTGAAGAGGCCCAACACCGATTGTGATTGGTTCGGTGTCAACAACTACGGAGGGGAGGAAGAACAACCACAAGTGAAATCGAGGGAAGGCTTAATTCACGGAGCCAACTTGATTGGGTCAAGCTTCTTTAACGTGGACTAGTGAAGATCGACAAATCTTCGATACCACAGGAAAACTCCCTTGTCTTCATTGTGGTTATTTATTATCCTTACTTATTGCATTTAAATTTGTAGCATATATCTTGTGATAGGTTGTCTTGTTATAGTTTATCTTACCTAGTTGTATAAATTGGTTAAGAATTTTAAAACCTCCTATTCACCCCCCTCTAGTCGGCTATCCTTGATCCTATAAATGGTATCAGAGCTTGATCTCTCTAATTTTAGACTTAACTGTCCAGGAGAGAAAGGATAGCTAGTGAGGGAATGTCAATAGGCAAGGCTCCTTTATTTGATAGAACAAATTATGCATATTGGAAAATTAGAATGTCCATTTATTTAAAGGCCATGAGTCCAAGTATATGGAGAATTGTTAGTGAAGGTTTCATTATGGCTCTTAATCCTACACACCCCACGGAACTTGAGGAATGAAACTCTCACCTCAATGCTCAAGCGATGAACACTCTATTTGAAGCTTTAAACGCGGATGAGTTCAATCGAGTGAGCAACCTTGAAACCGCTCATGAGATATGGACTACGCTCTCTAAAATTCATGAGGGTACATCCACGGTTAAAGAAGACAAATTGCATAGGCTTCGGATCAAATATGAGACATTTACATTGTTGCCTCAAGAAAATATCACCGAGATGTATTCTAGACTCAACAACATTGTAAATGAGCTCAAAGGTCTTGGCACTAACTTGCTTGATATTGATATTATGCGCAAGATGCTTAGGGCTCTACCCGACAAGTATGAGATGTTGGTTATATTATTTCTCAACTTTCCCGAGTTGCCAAGAATGACACCGACCAGGCTCTTGGGGAACCTTATCACAAATGAGCTATATAAGAAGGATAAGGAAGAGCCTTTGGAGGCCACTTCATCAAGAAAAAAAATACCACTTTCAAGGTGAAAGCATAATCAAGTGATGAAGAAGATGGAGATGAAGACTCTGAAAAAGAATTTCCTCTCCTTGTGACGAGAATAAAGAAATTCGTGAGGAGACGTCCACATCGGAGCTTCAACTTTTACAAGATTGTAAGGGGGCATTCTTCAAATGAAAACAAGTGTTATAGCAATATCCATTGTTATGAGTGCGATGAGAAGGGGCACATTGCCACTCATTGCCATAACAAGAAAGATGACAAGGGCAAATCATCAAGCAAGAATATAATGGCAAGAAGAAGCTATTTAAGACGCTTCACAAGGATGGCAAGAACCAAGCCATATTGGAGAATGGGACTCCGACAAGGAATATTCGGATTTCGACTCTAACTCCGATATTAAGGGATCCTCCAAGAAGAGTGGACTTGTCAGCATCGCCATCAAGGAGGCTCCATCGCTATTCTCCACTCCTACTTGCCTCATGGCACAAGGAGAAAAGTTAAAATCTTTTGATGATGATGAGCCTTCTTGTGATGAACTTATGGATATGTGTGGATATCATGGGGATATGGTCCTGATCTTAGGACGATGTGACAATTGGCAATGGCGTTAAAGGTTTGTCGTTTCACGTGTTTTCGGCAATGTTGGCATGCTGTCAGGTCTCAGGCGGTCAGACCGGCCGAAGCGGTGGTCAGACCGGCCACCCCTGGCGATCGGACCGGCCAATTACTAAATGTGGTTTTTAGGGCTGGGCCAAAAATAGAGGTCGTAGGCAAGAGGGGATTCTATTACACTTGGTCTCATAATTTTTGGAGTCTCCAGTGAAAAGTTCTATTGATTTGAAAATTCCAGTAGGTTTCGGATTTTCAGGGGCTGAATTTGGCTAAGTCCCAACTAGCGGTCAGACCGGCCAACAGGTGGCGGTCAGACCGGCCAGGGTGGGCGGTCTGACCAGCTATGGTGGAGGTCTAACCGGTTTTCACTTGGATCGTCGTCCTTCGTGGCGGCGATGTTTGGTTGTTAGGTCAAAGTCATGAATTTCAGTGCATATGTGTTGCATGATGCATGTTTTGACTAACATGGGTCAAGTTGTGAAGAATTAGTTCCCGGATTCGATTTACTTGTCTATTATTGTGCAGTTGCTTGGTGGTCAACGATGGTCAACGGCGAGGATGATCGGGACTAGGCTTGGAGAGCTGAGGTCCAGAACGATCGACGATGACGGGTGAGGTCAATGAACTCAAATGCGGTGCAAGATGGACAAGGGTGACCTTTTGCCAACCTGAGGCGCAAGATGGCGCAAGGTGAAGTTGATTAGGTCAAGAGGCGATAAAAACGGCGCTTTAAAATGTGTGCGTGTGTGACCCGTTTGTTTTGAGCCTTAACGGGAGCCCAATTGAGTCAAACTTCTAGAATGTCTAAGCCTCCACTATAAATAGAGGAGGGAGGTGGCTGCACCCCTCTTCAACTCTTTTATCGTTTTAAAACCCTAATTTGCTTAGGGAGAGGTTTTGTGGAGGTTAGGGTTCTAGAGACTTTTGGTTTGATTTCGTTCTCATAGATTGAGCTTTGTCCTCCATTGATGGAGTGGTTGTAAACTCAAATCAAATCCAAGGAAAGTTTGATCAAAGTTTTGTCTCTTTGTTTTCATTCTCTCTATTTGATGATTTTGAGTCTTTCTTTGATCCGTGAGTTTTTGCTTGATTTCTTTACGTGATCTAGCTTGCTGTGACATGTGGGAATATATCTAGGATCATTGAGAGACCATGTGAGAAGGTTCCCAATGCGAGTGATGAGTATTTGACACTTTTGTTGTCAAGTTTGTGATTTGGTTCATCTTTGTTGTCTTCTTTGCTTTGATTCTATCTTGCGCGAGCTTCATACAGGATTGCGTATACGATCATCGGAACTTCCGCCATGGAGAAACCGGAACTTCCGTTTGTGCGCAGAACTAAGCAGTGAGCGCATAGTTTTTGATTTTGAGTTGTGTGGTTCATGAATGGTTTTGAGTCTAATGCAAATGTTGATTCTAGTATCTAGAGCAATGCTATGTGATGTGTTTCTTGTTTGTGTTGGTTGCAGGATGTCGAGGCGGAGTCATGGTGAGACACGTGGAGACCGGACTAGACGCAGGTGGCGTTGAGGTCAGAACGGTCAAGGTGTGTCGAAGACGGTGTGCACTCGAGGTGGTTGCGAGTCGTGGACAACAAGGAATGCAGGACCTTCCAGAAGGTGCACGAGGGGCGAAAGGGTAATTTCGCAAGGCGGCACAAGTGGAAGTGGGATCTGTTCGGGTTTAGCCGGCGTAACGGGTTGGAGACCCGTTAGCCAAGGGCTTTAAATAGAGGTGAAGGCCTGGTTGTAAGGTGACCTTTTTGTGAGTGAGAATGAATTAGGGTTTGCTAGAGTCAAAAAGGGCTTTGGGAGGTTGTTTTGCTTTGTGACTTTAGTTTGTTGGGAGAGAGCAGAGATGTCTCCTGTTGCTCTTGTGTGTTCTTGAGTTGGAGAGGGAGAGGATGGATTGAGTTCCTTGTAATCATTTCTCTGTAATTGCCTCTCTGTAATCCATTGGTTCAAGGAATGGAAAATCTCTTATTTACTTTCCTGTTCATGCCTCTGTTCTTATTCTCTCGTAAGGCTTGATTCTTGAGATTTTATTTTTGGCTTGATTCTTGTTGGGAAGTACCAAAATGAGTTGCTCTTTGTTGGGATGATGCCACAAGATCATTTGATCGACTTTTCCCAAGAGCAAATCAACTGTAATCTCAGTTCTTCATTTTTGGTTTTCTCTGTTCTTCCTTCCCGTGCCTAGGTCTTGGATGAAAATCTTGTTTCCCTTCTTGAGATGGTATGAAACTTGACATGTTAAATCTATAGGCTATTAAGTAGCTACCCTCAAAGTTTCATCACTCAAGAATCCAAGAATCATGCGAATTTCAAGTTTTTGGTCTTTCTTGCTAAATATTCAAGAAATCCGATTTTGCTTTGATTAATGGATCTTTGTCTACGATTCCTTCTCAATGAGGTCCAGATGTTGTTTAGGATGATGTCCTGTGAGACTTGACCCGAGAAGAGCAGCAATTTGTGAGTATTTCGGATTTTTAGAAATTTTCAGTACATTCTGTTCTTCTGTCTGGGACAATCGAAACTTCCGCATTTTACACGGCGGAACTACCGCGTGCGGAACTTCCGCACTGGAAGACCGAAACTTCCGATTGTCGACAGAGCAGCCCAGAAATTTGGGAACTTCCGGCTGGGTGACCAGAACTACCGCAGTGAGGAACTACCGCCGGGATAATCGGAACTTCCGATTCTGACATAACCGCCCTGATTTTGTTTAACTTCTTGGATTTGATTCATTTCTCGTGTAATGATTATCTGAATGTATTTGGTTGATGTGTGGACGCTTGAGAGGGGAAGATCTTAATTTGAAAAAGGCACCATTCACCCCCCCCCCTCTATTGCCATTTCGGTCCTTCAATCATCTTGATCATCAATCACCCACGAGCAAGATTTTGGATCTAGTTTTCGTTTTGACTCGGTTTTGAACTATCCTCCTCTCAAACCGAAAAAGATCGTAATTCTTCCAAGAATTTTCACAATATTCGATTGGAATAGGTTCCTGACATCATAGAAAAGGTGTGCTCCAAGTTTCATCGAGTTTGGATTTGTAGATCAAAAGTTATATCTATTTGCAACTTCGCTCTTCAGGCTGTTTGATCTGTTCTTCAGGCCGGCGGTCAGACCGCCAAGGTCACCGGTCCGACCGCCAGGGGTCACCGGTCAGACCGCCATTGACCCAGTGGTCAAACCGCCCAGCACTTAGTTTTTAGCTTGTGTTAGTTTTCGTTGTTTTGCTTCGGGGGTTAAATTGAATTCAATACTAGTCTTCCGCTGTACTGGTATTTTGATCTTCATAGCTTCCATAGCTATTAGAGTAAAATCTTATTAAATCTATCATTTGTGAAAAAGTGAGCGCGCTCTTATTCAGCCCCCCTCTAGTCGCCTTTTCGGTCCAACAAGTGGTATCAGAGCCCGGTTAGTTCAATCTTGATCTTAACCGGTCACTTAACTTGGCGATGGATAAATACTCCACCAACCCGCATATCTTCGATGGACCCGACTATGCCTATTGGAAGAATCGCATGCGAGTCTTCCTTGAGAGCGAAGGACAAACTATATGGGAGGTTGTTCGAGCCCCGCTCGTTGTTTCCGAAGTTGCTACGCTGGCTTCAGCAGCCCTCTTGGCTAACAACAATAAGGCAAAAAAACCTCTTATATGGTGGGCTTGGTAGACAAGAGTATGACCGGATTTGCAATCTTGAGACTGTGCACGAGATTTGGAACACCCTCGAAACCTACCATGAGGGTTCGCCCCAAATCAAGAAAGTACGCCAAACAGTCCATAAGCGTGAATATAACAAATTCGAGACGCGTCTTTGAGAGAGCATCGATGATATTTTCAGTCGCTTTAATAAAGTGATTAATCAGGTGAAAGTGTTGGTATTGAATAATCTTAATCTGAAAATGCCACCCACCCCTTGGCTGCAATCAACATCAAGGAGTGGGAGATAAAGGCTACCGCCATTGAGGAGAACTTCAACCTCTCTGATCTGAATTTGGAGCTGCTCTATAGCAAGCTCAAGACTCATGAGATCGAGAGGATTGATCATCCCAAGAAGGAAAACATGGCTTTGGTAGCAAACCCGCTCAGGAGAGCTTCTGATGAGTCTTATGAGTCTTCTTATGGATTTTCGCTTGCTGGTTTATCTGCAATTCATGAAGAGAAGTTTGAGAGTCTCCCTAGAGCTGAGTTGGCCCTCATAGTCAAAAAGTTCACACGGTCCTATAACAATATAAGAAACAGAAATAGAGGAGGTCCCGTGACTTGCTATGAGTGTGGTGAGGTTAATCATATCCAGGCAAATTGCCCCAAGCTGGAAGGTAAGAGCAACCATAAGGAGGGAAACCCAGTTTGGAAGAAGCCTTAATGGAACAAATCAAGGTATGATGCTGCCAAGCTGACGAAGGCCGCTCACCGGGTTCTTACCACTTTTAGGGATCAATCCTTAAGCGATGTGGACTCCGGGAGGAGGAGATCCCTCAAGACAAGAAGAAGGGGAAGGCCAAGGACTTCACCCTCTTGTGCTTCATGGCCGACTCCGTTGACGATGACAACGATGAGTTACCTCCTTCCTATGATGTCCTTTCTGATAGATGCGAAACTATCTTTGAGCAACTCATGAGTCAGGATAAGGCTTTAGAGTATATCATGGCCAGGAACAAGAACTTAGAGTCACAAGTAGATAATTTGACTTTAGAACTTACAAATGCTAAGACCCTTGAATCTTATGAATGTTAATCCTGCCATGCTCTGCACTCAGAATTTGCTAAACTGCAATCTGCTCATGATATTGCTTTGCAACAACTTGAAAATGCTAGGACTTAGCCAGTTGAGGTTAAATTTTCTCCTTGTGAAAAATGCTTAGACTCTAGCAAGTTGGTTGCTTCTGGAGTGGTTGATTCTAGTATTGAGTCTGCTACAAGTGCTTCATGTCCAGCTCTTAAACTTGAACCTGCTTTATATAAGGAGAAATATGTTAGAGCCATTAAAGGGAAAACCTGTGAATCATGTGTTAATCTTGAAAAAGAAAATGCTTATCTTAAGGATACTTTAGAAAAATTCTCTAAAGGTAAGAAATAATTAAACATGATTCTGGACAAGTCTAAAACTCCTTATAAGAAGCAAGGATTATGATACAACTCTGTTCAAAATAATTCTAACCCAAAAGTTACTCAAGTCTTGGAAAATAGGTTAGTTGAATTCAAAACCCAACCGACAAAAACTATTTTTTTAATCTGCAGGTGTTGTCCAACCATCTGTTAAGTCAAAGGGTGCTTCTCCTAATGGTATCAAGTACCATTGCACCTATTGCAAGAAGGATGGGCATTTAGTTGAGTTCTGTTGGCGTACGTTGAAAAATGATAAGAAATTTTTTTGCTAGAATTTCATCCAATCAAGCTAGAGTTTTTATAAGACATGGTAACATAGAAAAGAAGAAACCTAGTTTAGGATTTGTGTCACATGCTCATAATCATGTTCCTAGACAGGATAACTCTCATGTCAGTTTAACCATTGCTCACAACAGAACTTCAAATAGAATCAAGGATAGCACTTCTACTTTGCATATTACTCGCAGACGTGTGTCTCAGTACTGGGTTCCTAAGTCTTGTTTAACTAACCCCAGTATTGAGTAACATCGTTCTTCTATGCTTTGATTTTCAGGATTACCGCGGAAAGAGGAAGGACACGTGGTTTGCCGACTCCAGCTGTTCACACCACATGACCGGAGACTCAAGATGGTTCACCTCCTTCACGCGGTCGACGGGTCATGATTTCATCACCTTTGGAGATGATAGACAAGGGCGGATTGAAGGAACGGGATCAATCAGGGTGAACGACAAGTTCATTCTCAAGGATGTCGCCCTTGTGGACAAGCTAAGGTTTAATTTGCATTCTGTCTCTCAACTTCTTGATGATGGCTATGAGAGTAGATTTAAGAAAAATACTTGTCAGGTGCTTGATTCAACTGGTGAGCTTATTTTCGGGATTACTAGAGTTGCTAGGATCTTTGGAGCTGATTTTTCTGAGTCTCTTACTGGTTCTCTCAAATGCTTGATTTCATCTTCTTCTTCTGAGTTCTAGCTTTGGCACCGTCATTTGGGGCACATTGGTTTTGATGATCTGACTCGAGTTAGCAACCTTGAGCTCGTGAGAGGTTTGCCCAAACTCAAAGCCGTCAAGAATGTTGTATGTGCGCCTTGTAGGCATGGAAAACAAGTTGCCGCCTCACACCCTTCAGTGACTATGGTCATGACTGACGGACCGGGACAGTTGCTTCATATGGGTACTGTTGGTCCTGCTAGAGTTCGGTCAGTTGGTGGAAAATGGTACATTCTTGTCATAGTCGATGATTTTTCTAAATACATTTGGGTGTTCTTTCTTGCTTCAAAGGATGAAGCTTTTGATCATTATCATGATCTTGTTCTTCATTTGGCTTTTGAACTTTCGGGTGCCTTGAGAGCGATCCGCAGTGACAAGGGCACGGAGTTCAAGAATGCCTCTTTTGCTTCTTTTTGTGCTGAGCATGAAATTGAGCATCAGTTCTCTTCTCCACACGTCCCTCAACAAAATGGTGTTGTGGAAAAGAAGAACAGAAATCTAGTCGAGATGGCTATGACGATGCTAGATGAGTATAGCACACCGGGAGGTTTTAGGCCAAACCTATTTCTACTGCTTGTCATATTACAAATCGTGTCTTTTTTAGACCGTCTTTGGGCAAGACTCCTTATGAGCTTCGATTTTGTAGAAAACCCTCTGTCTCGCACTTTCGAGTCTTTGGATCTAAGTGTTTTATTCTCAAGACAGGAAACCTAGATAAATTTGAGTCTAGAACGTTTGATGGTTTATTTCTGGGTTATCCCGCACATTCAAGGGGTTTTCTGGTTTTTAATACTGAAACTAACCTTGTTCAGGAGACATGCAATGTCACTTTTGATGAGAAAAGCCCTGGAGCTAGATCAGATATTTCAGGTGATACACAGATAACAGAGAGCATATTTATAGAGGAAGATGATGAAGGACTCGATGATGTTCTTCCACCTATTGCTGTTGACACTCCTATTCCAGCACAAGAACCTAATGTCATTACTTCGCCTTCAGATGAGGCTCCTACTGCATCTTCATCATCAGCAGTACCTACGGAGATTGAAGAGATACTTTCCTCTCCGGGTGCGCCACTTAACATTCAAAGGCAGCACCCTCCGGATCAGATGATATGTATTCTCCATGAGCGAGTCACTCGCTCCAGGTATCATGATCCAAACCTCTACTCTCATTCTGCTTTTGTTGCTTCTTTTGAACCCCGCGATATATCACATGCTTTATCGGACTCTAGCTGGGTCAATGCCATGCATGAGGAGTTAGAAAATTTTAAGTGGAATAAGGTCTGGAACCTAGTAGAACCTCCTAGTGGCCATAATATTATAGAAACCCGCTGGGTTTTCAAAAACAAACAAAATGAGGATGGTTCTGTGATTAGAAACAAGGCTAGGTTGGTAGCTCAGGGTTTTAGCCAAGTTGAGGGGTTATATTTTGATGAGACTTTTGCTCCTGTTGCTAGACTAGAAGCCATTCACATTCTACTTGCATTTGCTGCATCTAAGGGCTTTGGATTATATCAGATGGATGTTAAGAGTGCCTTTTTAAATGGTTACATAGAGGAGGAAGTGTATGTTAGGCAAACCCCAGGCTTTGAGAATCCCAAGTACCCACATCATGTGTTTAAGCTATCCAAAGCCTTGTATGGTCTTAAGCAAGCCCCTAGAGCCTGGTATGATAAACTTAAGACCTTCTTGCTTAAGA
This sequence comes from Hsuehochloa calcarea, assembly GCA_036346395.1. Taxonomy (NCBI): domain Eukaryota; kingdom Viridiplantae; phylum Streptophyta; class Magnoliopsida; order Poales; family Poaceae; genus Hsuehochloa; species Hsuehochloa calcarea. The sequence continues at coordinate 10,773,591 of CM070612.1, read as the reverse complement.
ATGATTTTGAGATGGGTAAGGTAGATAAGACTTTATTCATTCTTAGGCGTGGTAATGACTTCCTGCTTGCTCAGATTTACGTTGATGATATTATCTTTGGTGGTTCTTCTCATGCTCTTGTTTCCAGCTTTTCTGAGACTATGTCCAGGGAATTTGAGATGAGTATGATGGGAGAGCTCAATTACTTCTTGGGGCTTCAAATCAAGCAATGCAAGGAAGGGGTCTTCATCCATTAGACGAAGTACACTAAGGACCTGCTCAAACGCTTCGACATGGGTGACTGCAAGCCGATTGCCACTCCCATGGCGACTTCGACTGTTTTGGACCCATATGAGGAAGGAGAAGCCGTGGATCAACACGAGTACCGCAGCATAATCGGCTCCCTCCTGTAGCTGACAGCCTCAAGACCGGACATCCACTTCACAGTCTGCCTCTATTCGAGGTTTCAGGCGTCTCCGAGAGCTTCCCATCGCCAAGCCGTTAAGCGCATATTCAGGTATTTACACTCTACCCTCTTGTATGGTATTTGGTATTCCTGTTCTTCGTTTTTGTCCATTCAGGGGTTTTCTGATTCTGATTTTGCGAGCTGTCGGCTAGATAGGAAGAGCACCTCAGGCACTTGTCACTTCCTAGGCACTTCTCTTGTCTCTTGGTCTTCTAGGAAGTAGTCCCGTGTTGCACAATCCACTGCTGTGTTGCACAATCCATTGCTGAGTCAGATTTTGTGGATGGTATCCACTCTTAAGGACTATGGGTTAAATTTTGCTAGTATTTTTCTTTTCTGTTATAACACTTCTGCTATTAACATTGCTAAAAACCCTGTTCAATACTCTAGGACCAAGCATATAGACATTCGCTATCACTTCCTTAGAGACCACGTCGAAAAGGGTGATATTGTGCTGCACTTCGTGGAGTCCGAGGCTCAACTAGCTGATATCCTCACCAAGCCTTTAGACCCAACAAGGTTTGCCAGCTTGAGGAGCGAATTAGGGGTAATTTATCCTTATGGGTTGGTTTGAGGGGGAGTTTGATCTTTTCTGATCTTACCTTGTTCTTCTGATCTTTCCTTGTTCTTTTCTGAACTTATTGATCTTTTTGAACTTTTTAAGTTTTTAGGCTTTTTGAGTAGTCTTGCATCTCATTGTATCATATTGCATTCATATGAAAAATCCAAAAAGATGCATTGTAATATAAGCTTTTCTGCTTTTCTTTTAAAATTGATGAAGTTTTGCTTATTACCCTTAGGAGCTTTAGTATTTCAATTCTTCCTCAATGCCATGTCTAGTTCTTTGACTTACTAGAATTATCATGCTTTCACATATCTAGCTAAGTCTTTGTTGTATGAGCTAGAACTCTAAAACAACTCGAACTAAAAACTGCAATTTATGGATGTTTTAGCTAGTTACGCAATTAGTGCTCCTTTTGTGGCATTGGTCCTGTCAGAATTGCTTTGTTAGCTCTTGAATCTAAAATTGACCATTACTTGAGCTTCTTATGTTCTTGAGAATCTAAAACTACTCTTGTGAAATTTGAAAAATCAAATTTCAAGATTGTCTTATGCTTAAATTGTGCCAAACTACTCCTACGAGACTACATGTCAAAGACATGGACTGCATGTCAAAGACATGAACTTGGAGATAGTTTGATGATCCAGACGATCTCATGGGGACTGCGTGTCAGAACTAACATGAACCTCAAGATTTGTTGCCCAGGTAGAAGCTTAGGAAGAGTTTGTGGATGGCTCCTAGTCCAGGATTTTCTTCACTAAGATATACCTTTAATCAACTTCTGTTCGAAGCTTAGGATGGATTTGTGGATGGCTACTAGTCCAGGCTCTTGTCACTAAGTTAGACCATTAGTCAACTTCCATATTCAGTGCAAATGAAAAACTGTTAAAAAATGGGCGTTTGAGAAAATTAAGCAAAATGATTCAATTCAGGACCTGATTGTCTCTTAATGTGGTCATTGTTAGCTTTCTGATCTCACTTTGATATTTTGACATGGCCAGTATCATTTTAGGACCCCTGTTGATGAACTTGCTAGATTTGAAGCTTTGCTTAAATTGATCAAATGTATTGCTTTTTATTGATCCTTCGAGCTTAGGTTTGATATATATGTCTTATCATGATCTTACTAGCGCTGTTAGACTTGATATGTTGTTTGTGCAATATTAGAAATTCTAGCTAGTTCTTTTGGGTAATTTCCAAAGCTTCTTGTAATCAAAAATTAAAAAATACAAAAAGGAAGCAACTCCAATGCACTTCATGCATACTCCTTCCTATGCTTCTTTCTCCATTCTGCTTTTGTTATCTCTGGACGAGAGGAAGGCGTGATTCCTTGATGACTCCATTGTCAAAGGGGGAGAAGATATTTCAATGTTGTATAAAGGGGAGAAGATATAAAAATGTTAAAAGGGGGAGAAAATTGGAGAATTTGAAATTTTCTGAAATCTAAGGATCATAGTGAGGGGGAGCATTTAATTTGCATTTTAATCGTCTTATTGCCTTTTCTGAACTTGAATTGCATTTCTTAATACTCACGATGATCAAAAGTCAATTAAACAATTGTTCTTTCATATGGACCTTAAGTGAGATTTTTTACTCTTTTCTGGAATTTAAAGTTTTTATGCTTTCTTTTGCCTTATCTCACTTGCCTATGCTATTCTGATGCCATCTTGGTCATTTCCATTGCTTTCTCTTGCTTATGGACCAAGTTGTGCATTTATGCGAAAACGAAAGTATTTTACTTTTCAAACCTCGTAATTGCATTTTTCTGGATTATTGCCAATGTGTTCAACAAGGGGGAGATTGCGGATATCATGGGGATATACTCCTGATCTTAGAATGATGTGACAATTGGCAATGGCGTTAAAAGTTTATCGTTTCACGTGTTTTCAAAGAATGTTGGCATTTGTCGAGTCTCAAAGTGATCCGGTGGCGGTGGTGGTCGACCGACCATAGGCGGTCCGACCAAACCATAGGTGATCGGACCGCCACCCATGACGGCCGGATCGGCCATGGCGATCCGCCACCCATGACGATCGGATCGGCGATGGCGATCCGACCGCCATAGCGGCGGTCGGACCGGCAAATTACTAAATGTGGTTTTTAGGGTTGTGCCAAAAATAGAGGTTGTAGGTAAGAGAGGGGATTCTATTGCGCTTGATCTCATAATTTTTGGAGTCTCCAGTCAAAAGTTCTATTGGTTTGAAAATTCCAGTAGGTTTCAGATTTTCAGGGACTGAATTTGGCTAAGTCCCAAGCGGCGGTCGACCGCCAGCAGTGGTGTCGGACCAGACCGTAGGTGGCGGTCGACCGCCATGGTGGCGGCCGACCGTTTTCACTTGGATCGTCGTCCTTCGTGGCGGCGATGTTTGGTTGTTAGGTCAAAGTCATGAGTTTCAGTGCATATGTGTTGCATGATGCATGTTTTGACTAACATGAGTCAAGTTGTGAAGAACTTGTTCCCGGATTCGATTTACTTGTCTATTGTTGTGCAGGTTGCTTGGTGGTCAACGACGGTCAACGGCGAGGATGGTCGGGACTAGGCTTGGAGAGCTGAGGTCCAGAACAATCGACGATGCCGGGTGAGGTCAATGAACTCAAGCGTGGTGCAAGATGGACAAGAGTGACCTTTTGCCAACCTGTGGCACAAGATGGCGCAAGGTGAAGCTGATTAGGTCAAGAGACGATAAAGACGGTGCTTTAAAATGCGTGCGTGTGTGACCCGTTTGTTTTGGGCCTTAACGGAAGCCCAATTGAGTCAAACTTCTAGAAGGTCTAAGCCTCCACTATAAATAGAGGAGGGAGGTGGCTGCACCCCTCTTCAACTATTTTATCATTTAAAAACCGTAATTTGCTTAGGGAGAGGTTTTGTGGAGGTTAAGGTTCTAGAGAGTTGTTTTGTGGAGGTTAGGGTTCTAGAGAGTTTTGGTTTGATTTCGTGCTCATAGATTGAGTTTTGTCCTCCATTGATGTAGTGGTTGTAAACTCAAATCATATCAAATCAATCCAAGGGAAGTTTGATCAAAGTTTTGTCTCTTTGCTTTCCTTCTCTCTATTTGATGATTTTGAATTTTTTTTTTGATCCGTGAGTTTTTGCTTGATTTCTTCACATGATCTAGCTTGCTATGGCATGTGGGAACATATCTAGGATCATCTTGATCATCAATACCCACAAGCAAGATTTTGGATCTAGTTTTCGTTCTGACTCGGTTTTGAACCATCCTCCTCTCAAACGGAAAAGGATCATAATTATTACAAGAATTTTCACAATCTTCAATTGGAATAGGTTTCTGACATCGTAGAGAATGTGTGTTCCAAGTTTCATCGAGTTTGGAGTTGTAGATCAAAAGTTATATCTATTTGCGACTTCGCTCTTCGGGCTGTTTGATCTGTTCTTCAGGCCGGCGGTCAGACCGCCAAGGTCACCAGTCCGACCGCCAGTGGTCAGCGGTCAGATCACTATTGACCCAGCGGTCAGACCGCCCAACACTTAGTTTTTAGTTTGTGTTGTTTTTCGTTGTTTTGCTTTGAGGGTTAAATTGAATTCAATACTAGACTTCCGCTGTACTGGTATATTGATCTTCATAGCTTCCATAGCTATTGGAGTAAAATCTTATTGAATCTATCATTTGTGAAAAAGTGAGCGTGCTCCTATTCACACTCCCCTCTAGTCGCCTTTTCAGTCCAATAATATGCTAGAAGAATTAAATGAATATCTTGGAAAAGAGAAGGCAAAGTTTAAGGTCTTAAAGAGACAAGATATTTCTCTCAAAGATTCTTATACGGAGCTAAAGAAAGCTCATGATTTGCTTCTCCAAGATAAATCAAGCAAAACTTCCACTAGTGTTGGTATTACTTGTGATATTCATGAAAAAGTGTCTAGTGTAGTTATTGCTAAATATAGTATATCTACTTCATCTTGCCATGCCATGTTGCTCCATTATTGATTCTAAGGATAAAAATGCTAAATCATGTGATGCAAAGCTTGTTGTTGAAAATAATACGCTAAAGGAGCAAGTGACCAAGCTAAATAAAAGCTTAGAACAGTGCTTCAAGGGTAAGGCCACCCTTGATAAGCTTTTGAGCGAGCAAAGATGCTCATTCAATAAGGAATGACATGGGTATGTGCCCAAGAATGATAAGAAACTGATAAACAAGCCCACAAGGTTTGTTAAGCAAAATGGCAAATATTACCATAAGTGCCGAGAAATAGGACACGTGCAACAAAATTATCCTATTGGCAAGATTTCATCCATTGGTTTATATGATTCTTGTTATATGCTAAAGAAAGCAAAGGAAGGAAAGGTAATTGCTAGATTTGTTGGCACCTCAATTTTAATAGTTAAGAAAAATGCAATTTGGGTGCCCAAGGCTTTGATAACTAACCTCCAAGTACCCAAACAAATATGGGTGCCTAAAAGAACTTGATCTTCTTTCGTAGGTGAACTACAAAACCGGTGGAAGGCATTGAGTGCTTGATACTGGGTGCACTCAACATATGACCGGAGATCGAAAAATATTCACCATATTTGAGAATGGGATGAGAAATGAAAAGATCACATTTGGTGACAATAGCAAAGAAAAAGGTAATTGGTCTAGGTAAAATTGTTATCTCAAATAACCTTTCCATTTCAAATGTATATTTAGTAGAAACATTGAATTTTAATTTGCTATCTGTTGCTTAATTATGTGATCTTGGATTAATTTGCTCATTCTCTAAAGATGATGTAACTATTTTTAAAGAAAAAGAAAATGAGTTGGTTTTCAAAGGTTTTAGATTTGGAAATATTTACTTGGTGGATTTTTCTTCAAATGATTTTTGCTTAAAAACGTGTTTAATTGCAAAAACCTCTTTGGGTTGGTTCTGGCATAGAAGACTAGGGCATGTGGGCATGATCCAACTAAAAAAGCTTTTCAAACATGACTTAGTGGTTGGCTTGAAGGACGTGAAGTTTGAGAAAAATAGATTACGTAGCGCTTGCCAAGTCGGGAAGCAAGTAGCGAATTCTCACCCTTCTAAAAGTATCATATCAACCTCTAGGCCATTAGAGGTCTTACATATGGATTTGTTTGGGCCAACAACCTATAAGAGCATTGGGGGCAATAGCTATTATTTAGTCATTGTAGATGATTACTCGAGATATACATGAATATTCTTCTTATATAATAAAGGTGAAGCCTCCGGGATTTTTAAAAGTTTTGCACAAAGGGCTCAAAATGAATTTGATTTTAAAATAAAGAAAATCCATAGTGATAATGGTTCCGAGTTCAAAAACACTAAAATTGAAGATTTTTGTGATGCACTTGGAATAAAGCACGAGTTTTCCACTATTTACACTCCGGAGTAAAATAGGGTTGTAGAAAGAAAAAATCGAACATTAATTGAAATGGCTAGCACAATGCTTGATGAGTATAATACTTCCGATAGCTTTTGGGCGCAAGCCATCAATACCGCTTGTCATGCTATAAATCGTCTTTATTTGCATCGCCTTTTGAAAAAGACTTCTTATGAGGTTTAAATTGGAAGAAAATCGAACATCTCTTATTTTCGTGTATTTGGTTGCAAATGTTATATTTTGAAAAAGGGTGTTCATCTCTCAAAATTTGCAAGTCGTTGCGATGTTGGTTTCTTGCTTGGTTACTCTTCAAATAGCAAAGCATATCGTGTCTTTAACAAAACTAGTGGTGTAGTTAAACAAATACACGATGTTTAATTTGATGAAACTAACGGCTCTCAAGAAGAGTAAGAAGATTTTGATGACGTAGGTAATGGAGCTCTAATGGACGCAATGAAGAACATGCAATTGGAGGCATCAAGCCTAAAGAATATCCAAATGATCCATCATCTTCTACACAAGTTGAACCTCCAACCTCTTCCGCAACAAATCAAGTTGATCTAAATGAAGAGGATATCAAAGAAGATGATCAACCATCAAATCTACCATCAAGAATTCACAACGCAATAGCTAAAGATCATCCAATAGACCAAATATTAGGTGATTTGAGTAAGGGTGTCCAAACTCGCCCTCGTATTGCTTCATTTTGTGAACATTACTCTTTTGTTTCCTCTATTGAACCAAAACGTATAGATGAAGCACTAGAAGATCCGGATTGGGTGAATGTCATGCATGAAGAGCTAAACAACTTCATCTGGAATGATGTTTGGACAATGGTGGAAAGACCCAAGGAGCACAATGTGATTGGCACAAAATGGGTCTTTCGCAACAAACAAGACGAAAACGGAGTTGTAGTAAGAAATAAGGTAAGGTTGTTTGCTCAAGGATATACTCAAGTCGAGGGTTTGGATTATGATGAAACCTTTGCACCCGTAGCAAGACTTGAGTCTATTCGTATTTTACTTACCTTTGCATTAAGCTTGGATATTAAGCTATTTCAAAAGGATGTTAAAAGTGCTTTCTTAAATGGCAAAATAACCGAACTTATTTATGTTGAACAACCACCTCGTTTTGAAGATCCTAAGAATCCTAATCATGTGTATAAACTCTCAAACGCGCTATATGGCTTAAAGCAAGCTCCTAGAGCATGGTATGAGCGCCTTCGAGATTTTCTACTCTCTAAGAGATTTAAAATCGGAAAGGTTGATACTACTTTATTCACAAAAATTATTGATGGTGATTTCTTTGTTTGTTAAATTTATGTTGATGATATCATTTTTGGGTCTACTAATCAAGAATTTTGCAAAGAGTTTAGTGATATGATGTCTAGGGAATTTGAGATGTCTATGATTGGTGAACTCAGCTTCTTCCTTGGACTTCAAATCAAGCAACTCAAGGATGGAAGATTCATAAGTCAATCCAAATATATAAAAGATTTACTCAAAAGGTTTGGCATGGATGATGCGAAGCCCATCAAGATTCCTATGGCTACAAATGGTCATCTTGATCTCAATGAAGAGGGTAAACCAGTAGATTTAAAGCTTTATAGATCCATGATTGGTAGTTTACTTTATCTTACCGCATCTAGGCCTGATATCATGTTTAGTGTTTGCATATGTGCACGTTTTCAATCAGCTCCAAAAGAATATCATTTAGTGGTTGTTAAAAGAATATTAAGATATTTAAAGTATTCCTGAAACATAGGCCTTTGGTATCCTAAAGGTGCAAAATTCAACTTGATTGGATATTTGGATTCTGATTATGCGGGATGTAAAGTGGATAGAAAAAGCACCTCAGGGAGTTGTCAATTTCTAGGTAGATCCTTCGTTTCATGGTCCTCCAAGAAACAAAACTCTATAGCCCTATCTACAGCCGAAGCTGAATATATTTCTGCAGGTAGTTGTTGTGCACAATTGCTTTAGATGAGGCAAACTTTGATGGATTATGGAAGAAACTTTGATAAAATGCCTCTTTTGTGTGATAATGATAGTGCAGTAAAAATAGCTAATAATCATGTCCAACACTCAAGAACAAAGCATATAGATATCCGCTACCATTTCTTGAGAGATCATGTATGCAAAGGAGATATTGAGAATAGCCACATATGCACCGAAGATCAATTAGCGGTCATTTTCACCAAACCATTAGATGAAGGTCGTTTTTGCTTGTTGAGCAATGAGTTAAATGTCATTGACAATTCAAATGTTGATTGAAAACTTATCACATGCACTTTGGGTCTAGGTTGTGCTTTTTGATGTTTTAAAGATGCTACTTTTCAAATATTTTCTACAAATTTAATATGTTCATAACAATTACTTTCCTAGATAGACATTAGTCTTGTAATCGCATAATAATCTTGAATGGTATTTACCTGAGTGCAAAAGTAAGGATTATTTGTAAAATTAATCAAAATCCAGAGCTTATCCTTGGAGTTCCAAGATAATCGAAACTACCGGAGGCAAAAGTCTGGAACTACCGGCTTTCGGTACTACCTCAGTATAAATTGCGGAACTACCGCGTTTGGGTAGTAGAAGGCATTAACTGCCTTTTTCCCCTCTCTCGGGACTTAACTCTCTCTCCCCGTGTGGACCTACCTCTTCTCTCTTCCCACTCCCGTTCGCCTCCTTGCCTCCCGTGCTCCCTCTTTCTCTCAGCTCCTCATCTCTCTCACCCCAAAACCCTAGAACCTCCACCACATTCTCAGATTTCTTTGGTGTTTTTGTCGATCCCAAGTTCTCCTGTGCATCACTAGGGTTCTCCTCCCCCGTTCCTTAAGGTATTATCGTGATTCTTCCCCGATTTATCTTTCTCTTGAACCCTAGGTCTTAAATTTGGGAAAATGTGAATATATATGATTTTGTACTATTCTTTTGGGCAAAATTGTATATCCAGTGTTGTGTGATGTTTGTGCATCTATTTCATGGATTCAATCCATTAGAAACACTGAAAAACCCACAAGATTGCTTGCCCTGGAGTCGGCCCAGAAAAATCGGAACTACCGCAAGTCAAATAGCGGAACTACCTCAGTGCGGTCGTTCCAGCATTAGTACTGTGGTACTAACATTTTTCCTGACAAAGCAGAAAAATCATCTCTTTCAAAATTGAACCTATCTTTGATTGATCATTTGTTCTCCTAGTAATCCTCTCCTTTGTTTGAAGATGCTAAGAACACGGGGAACTGTTCGGAAGGTCTATAGAGGCTCTCAAGGCCAATCTTCTTCAAGAGAACCTGTTCCAGTTTTAGAAGAATGACGAAAAGCCAGTGAAGACCCAGGCAAAGGTCCTACTGATTCTAAATTTGAGGACAGCTCATCTGAGGCAGGCTATGCATCTGATGATGAGATGGGAGAACCTGCAGAAGAGCAGATTGATCTGAGAACTATTTCTACAGATGACTATGCTATTCTTAGGCATAAAAATCAATTTGTGCTGCCAAAAAGGTGTGATGATCCTACGTTCCACACAGAATTTCAGAAGGCAGTTTATGATCAGCTATATGGACCCAGAGGCCATTTGCAGATCATAAATGGGTAAAGTGGTCTCATCTGAACAGCTTGGATAAGAATGAAGGGACATACCGGCTTTTTCAAAGATCTGGTATTCAGGATTTGGTAGCACTTCGATGTGACTACAATGATGAGATCATTCGTCAATTTTATGCCACTCTTCATATAAATGATGACTTTACCTATATTTCTTGGATGACTAGGACATGCCCCTATGCATGTTTAAAAGGCGAATTTGAGTGTGCTTTGCGCACAGAGTCCAAGACTTATGAGAAGATCTATGATAGGACTACTCTCCCAGTTCTTACCTAGACCAAGTTCTATGATACAACTACACGGTATGTTCCAAGCAAGATTGGAGGACTTCTCCCTATTGCCAGCTTGGTCAACAGGATTATCAACCACACTATCATCCCCAAGAGTGGAAACTTCAATGCTATTAGGGCGCACACGTGGAACATAATTAACAATATTATGCATGGAAAAAAGTTTGATGTGATTGATGTAAACATAAGGGAAATTACCTCTTTGAAAAATGATCGCGTCAAAAGGATTAATTATGCACCCTACATTATGGCGTTGATCATTTGCCAAACCAATTACAACGAAGCATTGGGATCAGTACATAAGCCATATAAGCCTAGAGAGGGTCCACCCATCCCAGCAAACATTCAAGCTCAAAACCCACCAGAAGCTGCTCCAGCTGCTGCACCATAAGAGGGTCATGCCACTCTTGATCAAATCTTATTAGCTATCATGGCATCTTAGGCAGCATTTCAGGAAGCCACAACCTCAAGACTGGATGCTTTGACTGCTAGTATGGCATCCCTCGAGCATAATTTTTTGGCTCCTGCCCGCTATGGTCGTCGTCGTCTCAACACACCTCCTCAAGACTCCGTGGATTAATGTGCTATTTTTGGTCTTTGATGCCAAAGGAGGAGAGAGATGGTGTGGAAAGATGACTTTTAGGGGGAGCTAGCTAGTCTCTAGTTTAAGGGCTATGTAATAGAACCTATCTTTATTAAGTATTGGTTGTAAGGATGATTGTGATAATTATTTATGCTTGCTTGTAAGTTTTTGTTGAACTTGGATCTGGCTTAATGTTTATGATAATGATATCTTCACTTTAAATATTATTGTTTCTCCAACTTTCAACAAGCTATAGAAACTTCGCCAAAATTTCATGAAAATTCTACATGTGCTTTGCATTAACTTGTCTCTTTTATATGCACATGTTAAGGGGAAACTTTCTTTATCCAACTTAATATCTTTCTCACACTTTGGTTGTGTTGTCATCAATTACCAAAAAGGGCGAGATTGAAAGCATCTAGGCCCCTAAAAATATTTTTTGGTAATTAATGATAGTATGTGAATATGGGACTAACATGTGTATTAAGTGATTACAAGGTTTAGTCCTAATGACAATATCAACAACATGGAGATGCAGGCTAAAGGATATCATGAGGATGGATTTGTTTCGAAGGCAAGGTATAAAATAGTCTAGGACCTATTTTAAATTTTACCGGTCTTAGGAGAATGTTGGAAGACCAGGTTTTAGCATAAATATCGTACTATTAAGAGGGGTCATGACTAGTAGCTTGAAAGCATTTCTTTGTACCTTTGGATCAATCTAGGATCATGCATGCACTCAAAACTTGTTTCAAAAAAATCAAACATTCTCTCTATGCAAAATCGGTAGTACCGGTGTGTTAACTGCGGAACTACCGCATTTCGGTTGTGTCGAAAATGTGGCGGCATGTCTTTTTCCATAGAGACACCCTTTTGAATTTCCTTGATTTTCTGGCAGTGCGGTAGTACCGGTATTGTTAATGCGGAACGATCGCACATCGGAAGTACTGTTTTTGGGCGAAACGTTTTTTTCCAGAACGATGCATTTTTAGTCATTTTGCCCATTTGCAAGAGCAGAACTACCGCCATTGTTTTCGCGGAACTACCGCTCTATGATACCTTTGAAAAATAGCGCGGTACTTTTTTTCCAGAAGGGTTGCATTTGTGCTTCAACGAAGAACGGTAGTACCGCAAGTTATTTGTGGAACTACCACATGATAGTTGGCGGTAGTACCGCACCAATTCTCAATGGCTATGTTAGACGCATTTAATACCTTTGTTATAGCCATTACTATGCTGACGCTAGAGGTGCGGTAGTACCGGCCATTACATGGCGGTACTACCGATTATCTCAAAAATCTCTAATTTCTTCCTCCAACGGTCGTATTTGGTTGTGGGGGGTATAAATACACCCCCACCAGCTCTAGGACAGGTTGTTGAGCACTTATTGAATACTCTTGAGCATAGAGCATTCATGTCACACCTCATTCTCTCTTGTTGCATTCTTTGTGAGGTTGTTGAGCAAAAGCAAGTGCATTCATTATAGTTTGATCCAAAGCACTTGTGTGCCATCAAGCGAAGTTCAAGGTCTATTACTCTTGTTGTTTGTCAATACCTAGATGGCTTGGCGAGAGTTTGCGCGGTGATCTCTTCAAGAAGATTGTGAAGAGGCCCGACGTCGATTGTGATTGGTTCGGTGTTCACTAACTCTGGAGGGAAGAAAGAACAACCACAAGTGAAATCGAGGGAAGGCTTAATTCGTGGAGCCGGCTTGATTGGTTCAAGCTTTCTCAATGTGGACTAGTGAAGATCGACAAATCTTCAATACCACGGGAAAAACTCCATTATCTTCATTGTGGTTATTTTGTCCTTACTTATTGCATTTAATTTTGTAGCATATATCTTGTGATAGGTTGTCTTGTTATAGTTTATCTTGCCTAGTTGTATAAATTGGTTAATATTTCTAAAACCTCCTATTCACCCCCTCTAGTCGGTTATCCTTGATCCTACAGAGCCAAGGGCGACGATGTCGAGGGAGGCTGGGGGCGATGAGGTTGGGGAAGGCCGGCGACGACGAGGCCAGTGCGAGGTGGAGGAGGCTGCGGGCGACAAAGTGGTGGAGGCTGGGGCGACGAAGTGGAGGCCGAGGGTGACGATGTCGAGGGAGGCTAGGGGAGGTTGGCGACAACGAGGCCATGGCGAGGTGGAGGAGGCCGGGGCGATGAAGTGGAGGAGACCAGGGACGATGACATGGTGGGAGTCAGGTAGACAAAGTGGAGGAGGCCAGGGGCGACGATGTCGGTTGTAACATCCCAAATTTTCAGGGCTTTTTGAAAATTTCCAAAATAAAAATAACCATTTGATTTTATTGAATTGCTAAAGCTTAACTTTAAATTTTAGAAAACAAAAATCATTTAATATGAATTAATCAAACTTCAATTAATTAAAATTTGGTTTAATTGGGTTTTCTGGTATTTAAAGTCAAAAATATTATATAAAGTAATTTCTTGGATTTTCTGGATTTTAAAAAGGAGTTTTCCTTTTTCCTAAAAAATAAAAACAATTTATTTACAAAATTAAAATACAACTTTAAGTTGTAAAGTAATTTTATATAGTTCAAGATAATTCAAGGAATTTATGTGTATTTTTCTAGAATATTTGGATTTTATTTAATATTTTCTAAAAACCTATTTATTTTTTCTCAATTTCTGTAAATCCAACAAATCTCTAAAAATTCCATGCTCTGTTTGGGCCGAATTCCCGTCAACCCATTTCTTAACCCACTCCTTCTTGGCCTTTTCCCCAGCCTATCTCCCCCTTCTCCTTCGCCCAGCCAGGCCAAGCCTCCCCCTGGCCCTTCTTCCCTCCCGTCCCAACGCTCGTGTCGCCCCCCCCACCTGCTCCCTCTGCCACCTTGACTCCGTCGTGTCAAGACGGGCCCGCCACACACTACATTCGCGACGCCTTGCATCGCCACCGACGTGTCACCTTGTCACCTCCACCACCTGCATCAGCCCACCCGGGTCATCGCTCCCGTCACCTCCCCACGCTGCGCAAGCCTGTGTCGGCTGCGCGCGCACTTGCCCATCACTCTGCCCATGCTGTGAAGCTTCTCCGCTACTCATCCTTCCTCTATAGATGGAACACCAAGACCCCCTCATTCCCCTCTTGCTTTCCCCTCATCTCTCCATCTCTCCCTATCGTCGTCATTTCGTCGTGCTTCGAGTTTCGCCACCGCCGGCAGAAGCTCACGCCTCCGCCTCTAGCGCCGCTGCAAGCCGGATCTCGCCACCACTCTTCCTCTCGCTATCGGTTACTCCGTCGAGTCTTGCCACTGAAACCGTGCACGTTGGGTTTGCCTCGCACCCTCTCCCTGTTGCTACCTTCACCACCGCTCGCCGTGGCGCATAGCGCTGGTGAGCTATCGGGCTCGAAGAGCCCCGCCACTAGACTTCGTCGCGTTGTCGCTTCAAGCTGTGGTCGAAACCTCCTTCAGACTGAGTGGTCGAAACCTCCTTCTGGTCGTGTGGTCGAAGCCTCCTTTCGACCCTTTCAACTAGGTGGTCGAAACCTCCTCCCGACTACGTGTAGTCAAACCTCTTTCCGACCAGTCAAACCTCCTTCCAACCCTATGTTTTTCAAACTTTCGAGAATCCATTATTCTTCGTCTGAGCTCCGATTCGAGTGATTCAAATTTCTAACTTCATCTAAATTCAGTGTCATTCTTTTGGTTCTTGTTGGTAATTTTTGGATTTTATTTGTAATTATTTTATTTATTTTACTCCTTTCGTACGTACAGATTCTGACGTTTTCAAAGAGTTCTTGGACCCGTGACCGAAGCCACTCAAAACTTCAACGAAGGCAAGTCGTAGACCTTTGATCATACCATACCCATTTTATAAAATTATGTTGTTTTATATCAACATGCATTGCTAATTTTATAATAATAGTTTCGGGAATAGTTAATTAACTAATTGCCATTTATGTATCCTTGACAAAATTGTGAATGACAGGTACCCTTGAACACCATAGGTTGGGTTAATCTTAGTTGAACATATTTAATTACCAACATGGGTGCGTATTATGCTTAGCCATACTTTAGTTGTACGTTGGGATTCATGATCACATGTTCATAAATGTTTCATCTTGACTTAATGATATATGAAATTATGATGGAAGCCACTGTTATTAAAATTTATTGTGCCAAGGTAATGGTTGTCATTTGGCCGAATTGAACAAAAATTATTTATGCTCAGGCGAGTAGTCGGGTAGTAAAGGAGGAATGCGCGAACCACATGTGTGCGCTATTGATCTGGGCTATATCGTACAACAACAGGTCCAAGATGAGGTGGACCTAGTCAAATAATTAGTAAAGTTTTGGTTTGGTTCTGTTTTGGTTGACGAAATGACGCAAGAGGGGGTTTAGAATGACGAAACCTTAGCGAACAGAACCGAGTTAAAATAGAGCTTTGTAAAAGTCCTGTGATATTCTCTCCTTGATTTACATTTATAAGGAAACGTGTGTTTTTATTAAGATCATTATCTCTTATGGGTCAAGTTGTACAATCTCTGCAAAGTATAAAACTATTCGAATAGCCGTGTCCCCGGCTATAGACAACGCCTGGTGATTTCACACGAGGGGTAGATTTTCATAAAAATGTTGGTTGGAATAGTTGCGAAGTGAACGGGGTGTTCACTAGTTGTTTCAAAAGAACTTGTTTACTTATGCACTTAATCTTTTAAATTATATTTTGCAATTTTATTATTGTATTTACTGTTAATACTGCTTTATGCAAAATAGTCATAAAGCTATCCTTATCAAGCATTGCATGAATACTATTTACATACATTTTTCTACGACTTTCTGAGTACTTTATATACTCACGGCTATACGCCATTTGTTAATTAGTCACCGCAGATGAACAAGAGAACACCGAGTTCTATGAAGAGGAGTACTTCGAAGACTATGCGAACTAGATCGCGTCCTCCACGAGTCATTTTGGTTTCAGCTGCAAGTTTATCTTTTGTTGTCAAACCCTGTGTGACAACCTCTGTAAGATTTGACCATAAGGTCATTCTGCTACTAAATAATATTAATTTATCTGATTCTTAGATATTTTGTTGTATGAGTATGATTTTATTGATGTTGCAACTGTATGAGCTAACTACTGATCATGGAACTAGTTCAGAATACACAGAGGGCTCGGATCCAGTGACTCCGGGTCCCGACATCGAGGGAACCCATGGGCTAAGAGGTCATGGGAGCCCGGCAACAGCGAGGTCGAGGCGAGGTGGAGGAGACCACCGATACATAGATGCTGTGCATATTTGCGGATCCAGATCGATGTTCCCGTTGGAGCGGACGGCAGTGGTGGCGACGCCTCCCGTTACACAAGGCAATTGACGTGGCAAGTCGCCAAGTACATTTTCGTTATTCATGTTGGCGATGCGCCCTCTCAATTGCGAACTGGAAAAACATGGGAATATGTTCTTGTAACAAGGGAAAAATCTAATGATGCGTTGAGATGGGTGCTTGCTACTGTAAGTCTGCAACTTCAATGAGTTGACTCAAGCAAATTTCAGCCGTCGGATGGTGGTCACACAGGCGGATAGCCGTTGATCAGAGTCTTCACGTGAAAAACATGTCATCCCTATTTCTTCCACGGTGTCTATCGGGACTGTCCATTGAATGTAGTTGTAATACTAGCCGGCTAACCTCAGCCGTAATACTGAGCGGGGTGAATTTGTTGGTCGCAAAACATTGCTATATTTTTTTTTCCCTTCTAATTACAAGCTAAACACACAGTTATACACAAACACATCCCACAAATACACCACTCCTACTACACGCCTAGAATTGCAAAGGCCGATGACAAATCCCACGACCTCACAAAGCGCGGATGAAATGATGGGCACCACAATTTGAATCATGATGGGTTAAATCGTACTTCCATGTGGTGTTAGCGTTACTAACAATTGTAATAAAAAAAACATTGATAGAATGTTCTATAGATTCGAAAAGAATTTTCCAGTTTTTTATAACTAGTGCACTAGCTAGTTAAACAATATACCGCAGCAAGTGATTTTATGA
Organism: Hsuehochloa calcarea; assembly: GCA_036346395.1. NCBI lineage: Eukaryota > Viridiplantae > Streptophyta > Magnoliopsida > Poales > Poaceae > Hsuehochloa > Hsuehochloa calcarea. The sequence continues at coordinate 10,756,745 of CM070612.1, read as the reverse complement.
TTAGAGTAAACACAACAGGATAATACATGGTTTTTATCAGTTCTATTTAACTGTCACTTAGTCTCAGATGTATCTATTGAAACGATTAAAGCAATCTTTCTGCACACTTGTCATCACAAGAATCAAAATACATTTCCGATTTTTAGTTGGTTGAGCTAACTATTCCCTGAGCAACAGTACTAGCAGATTACAAATGAGAACGTATGTCAATATCAAACAAGGTTTCTTTTTCTTTTCGAATCAGTATCTAATAAGTTCGGTGAGCTATGTTTGTCTCTCTACACATAATTAATTAGGTCATTGTGCATAATAAACTAACACTGAGTGCATGCACTTCAAGTGCAAGTTAGGAAGGTTAATTAGATGCTAAGCGATCGTGCAATTGGGAAAAGAAATGGCAAGATAAGCATTCGACAAGGACTTCTAGCCAGAATAAAGTTAACCTAACAAATAAGTGCCACACGAGAGCTTGAACTGGTAAACATTTCGGTGTAAATAATCAAAAGTGTAAATTTCTGTCTGCTGTTAAAAGGACACGTGCTTTATCTTAGACAAAAGGAATGGAGTATTCTGAAAGAATTGTTCACTACTACATAAAAGTGCATCATAGACTGTTCGAACCGTCATCACAGACGGTTTTTAAACCGTCTGAATTTTTATGTCGGTGATAACAGTTGGTTATCACAGACGTTGAACCGTCTGTGATAAGGCTCAACACAGACGGTTTTTAGTTGAAATCGTCTGTGAGGTGCCACTATCACAGAACCGTCTATGATACACTACGTATCACAGACGATTTGTAAATAGAACCGTCTGTGATACACTACGTATTACATATGTTTTTTGGTGGAAACCGTCTGTGATACGTAGTGTATCACAGACGGTTCTATTTACTAACCGTCTGTGATATGAGGTCGAAATCGTCTGTGATAGTGTCCCTTCACAAACAGTTTTTATTGAAACTGTATGTGATAGTACCGTTCCCAGACGGTTCCAACCAAAAACTGTGTGCGATAGTTCTTTATACCTTTTTTTTATTATTTTCGGCTAGCCTCAGGAATTGTTAGCCATGCCCTCTGAAAACCAGCAAGCAGAAAACAGATACATCACAGATGAATCAATTGTTGATAACTAAAAGTGATCATTTAAAACTCAAAATCAATTACAAAAGATTATGTTCAAGTATTTTCGCTAAATTTACCATTGAATTACAACTGCTCAAAGTGATCAATTACAATTGAATCAATAGTTTCAAGGTCGTTCAGTGGTGTCGATGGAGTGAAACTCTCCGTCGACGTTAACGATCTCCGTCTTGATGAAGGCGCAGAACGTCCGAGACCTCTTTCATAACGAGTGCATCTAAATCTATGTTCAAGCACTGTCACTAGTAGGAGTAAAGTAGTATATATATATATATATATATATATATATATATATATATATATATATATAATTAAGAAATAATTATTGCGAGATTGACAAACATCGGGATTCTTCATCTTAGCACTCATCAGTTTGTTGCATATGATAGCAAACGTAGAATGCACAAAGGTGATTTTGTTTTTGCTGATGGCACTGTAAAAATAGAATTACATATATAGGTACAGTCAGTTCGAGACGCTGTGATGACTTAGATTATCATAGACGGTTCTTGTTTAGAACCGTCTGTGAAGTATCACGACGATTGTATTTAGAAACCGTCTATGATAGGTCTATATCATATACGGTTCTATGAGAATCGTCTGTGATTATTTTTATCATAGATGATTTTATAAAACGCCTTCTATAGCATATTTCGTAGCGGTGGTTTTGAAAAAAAAGAGAAAAAAACCTTGATAAAGTGTTTCTACTCTCTAGGGTAAACGTCACTGCACTGCTACTAATGAAGGCGTGGAATAACTAACAAGAACCTGCTTGCCTTTGAACACATGTGGAACAATTCCCAGTACAAATGTTGGTATGGATAAGTATGGCAGGAACCATTGCTTAGTTCAGTATAACATCAAATCATCAATGGGAGAAATGTGACAGCTACAACAGTTTGTTGACATTTGACATATTAGGAAGATAATTGAAGTCTAGTTTCACCATAAATGAGAAATCGTTTCTAAATTCTGACGTTATTTTTTTGTAAACTATTTCCCCATAATTCTTGTTGTTACCATTATAGCAATTTGTCTGATTTTTATTATCATACGTAAAATGCAAGATTAGAAAATGACATGCGGAGGGGTCATCTTTTGGAGAGACAGTGGAGTTGTGGATGTATAATTTCACCAACTAAGGTTCAAATCCTATGCTCACCCTTTATGTATACACGAGTGTGATGTGAGGTTGCAGCTAAGAAAGTGTACTCGTCTGTGTTGTGTGTGTATGCTTGCCTAATGGTGTGTGTGCGTGTGTCTTCGGAAAAAAGAAAATGATACGTGGAAACTTTCTTGAGTGATTATTCTTGTCAGGTCACGACACGGGTGCTTGTAGATTATTTTAGAGCCTATTGACATGTACATTTAGAAATGATACCTAGACTTATGTTGTGAAAATTGTTAAAATCTCCCCCGGATGTTCTAACTACCTTTCGTGATATTGTCGTTGAATGTTCATGTCATTTCCCAATCGCTTCGTAGTTTCTTCTTAGCTGGCCACCCATTTGGGCATCTGCTGAGGGAGAAAGAGAAAGAGTCGATCTCTCATTGTATGCACGCAATAATTCTGACGTTTAGTTGAAGAAAACTTTCGGCACGAGATGGCAAGTAGCCATCAACAGTTGAGCACGAGGTGGACTCTCTCTCTCTCTCTCTCTAGATCATGACTAGACTAGAGACTAGACATAGCAGCACTCCTCAGCCGGACTTTTCTCCTCTCAGAAACTCTGTGTCTACTTACTCTCTAGTCAAGTCGGGGCTTTTTGGTTCACCTGACCGTAGAAACCTGCCATCGGTCTGTGCACTGCACTGGAAACGTCCGTGCATCGGTACTCGGTAGGACGCACGGGTAGTAAACTCCAACGAACGTTGCACGGACCAAAGCGTGTCTGATCTGGACGTGTTGCGGTGTTGTTGCAGCCCGCCGCGATGAAATTGCGCCCCTTGGTTGCTCGCATGGAATGAATCGATCCCCTCCCCGTGCGCGCGATGTCAAAACGAGAGTCACCCGGGGCGCGCCACCGCCTAGGACCGCGAGCTGCCTCCGAGGACGCCCGGAAACCGCCTGCTCCCGCGGAGATCTCCCGTGCCGAACCGAATTGAGCAAAAAAACCACCACGGACCCCAGTCCCCGCACAGCACAGCCGAAGCCACTCGCCGTCCCACTTGCCATTTCTAAGCTAACACCGTGGCGCTCGGCACGGCCACCACGCTGAATTAGCTCACGCTAACCGGAGCCCCCGCCAGTCGCCACCCGCATTGCCTCGGCGCCAGCGTGGCCGGATCTCGCGTGCGGCGCGGGCTAGTCACGCGCGCGCCTCCAGTCCCAAGCCGCACGGCCTCGTGCACTCGTTCCCCCCGCCCCGGCCGCACGCCATGGCGGCGGCCGCGGCGGCGCGGGACACGCGACACCCCTCTCGCCCGCCGCTCGCCGCTGCCCCTGCCGCGCAAGCGCCCAACTCCACCACCGCATCCTCTACCTCCCGCCGCGCCAAGCCCGCACCCTCCTCCCGCCACCTCTCCACCCCCTCTTCGTGCCCCGCCCGCCTCGCCGCTCCTGCACCTCATACGCCCACCTCGCCGTCGCCTCCCGTGGCCACGACGATGCGGATGCGGAGCCTCTCGGTGTCGTTCCAGGGGGAGTCCTTCGTCTACCAGACGCCCCGCGCGCCCCCCCGGCACGCGCCTGCTGGGTCGTCCCGGAGGAGGGGCGAGGCCGAGAACGAGCGGCCGCGGAACCGCGGCCAGGGTGCGAAGACGAGGGGGCCGGCCAACGCGCTCGCGCAGAGCCTCGACTGCAGCCTCCACCGCAAGGAGTCCATCCTCGCCGCCGTCCGTCTCCTCCGCAGCTCCATGGCCCCTGACTCCGCCGCGTCCGAGGCGGCCACCGACAACTCCGGCTCGTCCGACACCGACGCCGCGTCGCCCGACTCGTGTTGCAACCTAGCTGGCGGGGGTACCACATGGCCCGGCGTCGCCACGCCGGCGAGTTTCTGGCAGGAGACAAACAGCCGCTTACGCCGGCTCCCCGAGTCCGGGTGGCCTCACTCTAGCGCCTCCGCCCGGAGATCATTCTTGGATGACTCAATGTTGCCGAGGGTGCCCGGAACATCGCCGTCCCGCAGCCAGGGGTCCCAGGGCTCAGCCAGCCCGTCACGGGGGCTGGACGGGAAGGAGGCAGGACCGCCGGTGAAAGCGCCGTCTATCATTAGTTTTGCCACGGAGGTGAGGAGGGCCAACAAGGGGGAGAATAAGATTGAGGAGGCTCACAGGCTGCGGCTCCTGGACAACCGGCATTTGCAGTGGCGGTGCGTCAATGCAAGATTGGATGCTGTTCTGCTGGCGCGGAGCTGCTCAGCCGAGGTAAATAATCGTAACCTTTGCGGTTGCATCTTTCTGTAATTCTAGCATGGTTAGATTCAAGCGGTTGTGTTCTTTGATAGCTAGTAAGTATGTAATCAAGCATACGTTTTACTTAATGCTGATTATAGGTTGCATCTATTCTCGTAGTTGTAGTTAGTAGTGAGATGGGGACTTCGTTGTTTGTGCTTCCTCATATGTTCTGACTGTGTATCCCTGATGTGCAATATTTATAAGTCTACTAATAAAAAATTGTAAAACACATCAGTACCACATGTCAGAAAAAAGGGATATCTCACATTTGTGTATCAAGACATCCTGTTATAATTATTACTACTGATCCTCCATAACCACGACTCTCCATTGTGCTTCCCATCATAAATATATGCGCAACAATTGGTTATGATCGTGGTTTCAAAAACCATTTATGGGAGAAAAAAACACCCTAGACCAGGGCTCATATAGATTCCTGCCAGCAATCCAAAAAACGTAATGTTGCTAACTCAAATTCAAACACAAACTTGGATTGGGAAACACCCTAGACCAGGGCTCAGATAGCTCCTGTTGCATTTTGCTGACGAAAATTTCTTTTCCAGCATGACATATCGTCAATTTTCATCAAATTTACTTATATCGACTCTTGCAATCAAAATATGAACAGTAGTGGCATCCATGAGATGTTGTAACATATGCTAATAAGCTGAAATGGTGTTTGATCTGTTGGAGCTCCTAAATAATGCGAAGGCGCACGGATGATTACTCAAAATCTATAAGCTAATGTGGTTAATTTCTGTATCTGTGTCCAATGGTTTAGCTGGAATGGACCTTCTGGTTGAGAAGGGACACAATTCTGTAGGAAAAGTGCTTTTTTCTAATGTTGAAGTTTGTGTATATCCGAAGTGGTTTTCTATAAATTAAGTATACTGAAACTGTTGCATGAGAATACCACAAACTTAAGGTTCATCTAATGCTGCTGTTCAAGGGTTAATACACCATGGTGAGTTGTTGGCTTGATAATAGCCAAATGTTTCAAGTTTTAGTTATGTTAGATACGTAGATAGTGTAGGGTGTTCTTTGCATAATTGTAAACCCTGTACATGTTATATATTGACCTCTTGGTCCATTGGAATGAATACAAACCTCGTTCCAAAAATGGTATCAGAGGAAGGTTAGGGTTAGGGTTTGCCAGCTGCCGCCACCGCCGCCGGTTGCCGCCTTATCCGTGCCTTTCCCCTGCCCCTACTCCCGCCCACAGTTGCTCTGCTTCTTCTCCTGTGTCGTTGAAGCCCTCCGCCGCGGATCCGCGCCCCGCCGTTGATTGGCAGCTGCGGCTCAGTCTTGATCCCGGCGCACGGCGCTTCGCTCGCTGCGTGCCTACTCTTCTTCTCCCGCGTCGCTGAAGCCCTTCGGCCGCCTGATTCGTCGGCCCCAAGGTGGGATCCCGCCGGATCCGTGCCATCCGGCTCGTTTCCACTGGATCCATTCTTCCCCATGAGGCTTTCGTCCCCCGAGGCTGCGCCGCTCGCAAGAGCTGGGTTGTCACCTCGGCCGGATCCTGCAGCTCCACCGCCACTGCCGGTGGCCGCCGCCCCCTGCTTGTGACGTCACCGAAGGAAACAAAGCAGAGAGGTATGTTTCTTGCTCGGTTTCGGTGGAGCTGTTGCCGGCTCCAACTACTCTCCCGACTCTGGATCCGGTCAAGTCATCACTGATGGCTTCTACCGGCAGCGGTTCCTTCGCCATCCCACTTGATAAGTCTGTGGCCCGATCTTCCGAAAGGTATTGATAAGTCGATTGTGGAGATCTCGACGTTGATGATCCAAAGGCTCCGACCAAACAGATCGAACCTCTCGCAATCACTACATCACTGCTCCGATGGTTATCAACCGTGCCGAACGCAGGACCTCGCCAAGAAGGCTATTTCCTGCATGCGAATCACACAAGCAAGAAAGTAGAAGATGCAATTTGATATTGTATTGCGAATAAAGATGAAGCTCACAATGTGGGGTTCCTCAACCGAACGTGCGACGAGACTGCTAAGTAGAATAATCTCAAAGAAAAACCTACCCTAAACTATAACGGCTACTGTATATATATAGGGGGACGTGAGGAGGTCGATCTAGGGTTGTGCGGCCGTGGAAAGAGTCGTACACAACCTGGGCTCTGATCTCGACACGCTTACAAGGCCCTATTAGGCCTAAAACGGTGACGCAGCACCTTATTCACTATTCATGTCGCGTATCTCTGGTCGAAGACCTGGTCATAGGACTGGTCCTAGGGTGGTCTTGAGGAGTCCATGCTATCCCTGGTCATAGATTGTGCCCAACGAGTATTGTGCTCGCTTCTCTGGTCGCAGATTGCTCCCAACGAGTCCTGGGCTCGCCGAGTACTAGTAGAACTTGTCGTAGGCCTTCTTGAAGTGCTCGTAGACCCTGCGGAACTGGTCGTAGACCTTCTTGAACTGATCGTAGTCCTAGATTCCTAAGTACAAGTAAATCATCAGCCTTAGAAACGAATTTACCTGATAAATAAGTTGAAGCGTACGAACTCTTGTAATTGGAATAGCAAGCATAGCAAATGTGGTTGTATCCATAGGGGGTCATGCCCTCATCATCCTCCCCTTCTTGAAAATAAAGCCATCATCGGCTTTTGATAAGTTGAAAATAGGGTAACAAAGAAGCTAAGGTGTATGCATGGTATATGTATATGTCATATGTTTTAACTGTTCTTCGTTGTTGCACAATTAATGTTATAGAACAGCAGCGATCATAAAAGCTCATTGTATTATTAGCCCAAGAATAATCATATATGTTAATGAGCAAAACAAAATTTCACACAACAATTATTGTAACTAGTTTTGCAAATGTATGGGAAGCATTTATACAATTCAAATATCTGAAGTTGTAAACTTGTAGTGGTAGCATATATGAGCAAATCTACAACCTTTGAAATCAAACAAAGTTCATTCATATAATCATATTTCAATTGAGTGTTAGCAAATTCATCTAGCAAGGGTGAAAAGATTTGAAAGTTCTTCCATTCTTCAATATTATTATGCAGATTGTCAATACTAGATGGTGCAAAAAGAGATGAACACATAGGCATTGGATGATCACTTAAGTTTATTTTCTTCTCATAATGAACAAGATTCGGTACACAAGAATTGTTGTTCAAAATAGTAAGCTTCAATTCATCTATGTGATCACAAGTTATGCATATTCGATACACATGAAATTGATTATCTACACCATAATCTCCAATCAAATTAAACTTATATCCAGGGGTGTACACACTAGACAAGGATTTCAAACATGCGATTTCAGAAACTTTCTCCATAGCATGTGACAATTTCATCGGTGGTTTCAACATAACGTAACATAAAGGATCAGTAGGAGAAATTCTAGTCAAAACTTCTTTATGTATAACCAATTCTACATGATCATTATATGTGATTGACTCATCATATGAATCGCTCAAAACAGTAGGCAATTCAATGATGTTATTACATGTTGCACTCAAGTCAACAGGTAAATCAACAAGTTCATCACATGGTGCACTAAAATCAATGCAGTCTGAATTCTCTTCGTGAAACATGTGCATATCAGAATTGTTTTCCACTAATTTTTGCTCTAAAATAGCATGAACAGTGGACAATTGTAGTTCTTCACAAGCATACTCACCTTGAGTGATGATGGCATCATGATCTTTACTCCTCATCTTTCTTCTCAATCAATGGAGTCGATGGTTCAATCAGCTCATTTTCTTCTTCAACATGGTTTTCTAGCTCTCTTTGAGTGCTCAATACTCGCTGCACAATTATAGTTCTATATTTCTTCGTAGCAGCGGCACCTAAAATTTTCTCACCATCGCTATCTGCCTCATGTTCATCATCATTACCTGCAAGGTTAGCTGCAAGAATGTATTCATCCTTAATATCACTAGCACTTACGTAATCACCGTCTTCCGTCGCAATGTACCCTCGCTGACTTGGATAATCTCTCATGAAGTGGCCCATTCCTTTACAACGGTGGTACACAATTCCCGTTGTACGACCTGTGGAAGCAACCGATGAAGAGCTCTGCGCTGGTGCCTGCACACTAGTAGATTTGCTCGTCTCGGGTGCGCGTGACGGTGGAGATGGTGCTGCTGAATGCGCCCTACTCACAGAGGGGGCATTAGACCGAAAAACATGAGATGGGGCTGTCTTGGCTTGTCCCAGCGTTGATCTCGATGTAGACGTACTGCCAAAGTTGCTCCTAGTCCTTTGCTGTCTACCCTACAATTCCTTTTCTGCCAAACAAGCAAGCTGGAACAACCTATTAATATCATTATAGTCTTTGTAATCAACTATGTCCTGAATCTCACACCTTAAATCACCATAAAAACGAGCCATCTTATCCTCCTCATCCTCAACAATATTACAACGCATCATGCATATTTGTAGTTCTTGATGATATTCCTCGACAGATTTATTATCTTGGTCTAAGCGCTGTAATTTCTTACGTATATCACGTTTAAAAGCAGGAGGAACAAATCTAGCACGCATAGCTACCTTCAATCTATCCTATGTATCAGGTGTTAAGCCAGAATTAACCACTTGATTCCACCAAATAATAGCAAAATCTTTAAATTCACTAGTAGCTTGTCTGACTCTATACACTTCAGGAACTAGATGGGCATTAAATTTTTGTTCAACTGTCATCTTCCAATCTAGATAAATTTCAGCATCATAAACACGAACAAAAGATGGTATGGTAAATTTAACTTTAGCAAATGGGTCATCATTGACACGAGCATTGTGGTGCTAAAAATTATTACCTCACATACCGTACCGGTTGTGATGTGGGCGGTGTTTTTGACGTGTATCTTGGTCAGCAAACACAGCGCCGGTATCACGGTTTCTCCTCTCATTATCATCTCCCTCCTCAAGATCTTGGGCTGCATCGTGATCATACTCACGTCCAATGTTTGGTGGCTGGTTCACCATTCTTTCAAGGCGTGTAGTGAGCGTTGCAATACTATCGTTGATTAAGCGCTGCAATGTGATCGTGGTAGCTTGAAGCTTTCTGTCGATGTCCTCATTAGTAGTAGTGCGTTGTTCATCCAAGAGTGTCATGAGCTCTCCCTTTACAACACACTCTTTCTCATCAGACGTCTCACCTGTCATGGTTAGCAGAAAACAAAAGACAACACAAAGATATTATCCCTATCAACTGCTAGGTGATGGAAGGTGGAAACACACACTTTCAAGCGTCTTACCACACTCTTACAAGTGTTCTTACCAACGCAGCAGGTGGTACAACCGGTGGCTGGTTCGTAATATCGTGTCGAGAGTGGGTATTATTGCAAGAGGTGACCTGTTCTGATCAAGAGTAGGTGAAGCTCGGAAGGCACAATTTGTAGCAAGGATTAGCAAAAACCGTAACCTGATTAGCAAAGTTGAATAAGGGTCCAAAGTACCTGTCACGGTTGCTGGTCTAAAAAGTGTCCCTAGCCCTAGCACAACACTGATCGATAACAAGGACTAGATACAAAGGATTCAAAGGATGCAAGGCTGGGAGTGGTCGTAGACCAACTGGGGGTGGTCGATTTGATTCTTCTTCACTGGGGGTGGTCGATTTGCTTCTTCTTCTCTCTCTTTTTGACTTCCGAAACCCAACCTAGGGTTCCTTTTTTTTACTGCCGAAACCCAACCTAGGGTTCCTTTTTTTGCGAATGTGACCTTGACTCAAAACTCTTCAAAAACCCTCTCATCTTCTGGGTCTATGGATATATATGGGCCACAAACTTTTTGTAGAAGGTAGGGGTATACAAGTAATTCTGAACTTTGGCTAGCTCCGCTATGGAAATTCTTCTCGGACTTTGTGTGGCAGGCACGATATGATGAGTGTGTGGGGTGTCCGAGAGCAACAAGAAACAAATAGGGTTGTCGGGGTGGAAACGAGTAGGTGGTCGAATCCGACTAGGTGGTCGAATACGAGGAGGTGGTCGAACTCGAGGAGGTGATCGCGCGGCCAGGATGGATAGTGGCACGGTGGGCAACGATGTTGACTAGAGACCAAAAACACGACTCTAAACCAGCAACACGACTTAGATAAAGGGCACTAATTCAACAACACGAAACAAAGAACGGAAATTGCAAAGGCAGAATGGGTGATGGGACAGCGGAAGAACACGACGAACAAAACAATAATTTGTGGGGCAATTTTCTGGAGCTTTAGGATGATGGAAAACAACTAATCTAACAGGGGAAAAAATTGTGATTACCTAACGGACAACTTTAGCTCTGATACCAACTGATAAGTCTGTGGCCCGATCTTTCGAAAGGTATTGATAAGTCGATTGTGGAGATCTCGACGTTGATGATCCAAAGGCTCCGACCAAACAGATCGAACCCCTCGCAATCAATATACCACTGCTCCGATGGTTATCAACTGTGCCGAACGCGGTTGACCTCGCCAAGAAGGCTATCTCCTGCATGCGAATCGAGAACACAAGTAAGAAAGTGGAAGATGCAATCTGATATTGTATTGCGAATAAAGATGAAGCTCACAATGTGAGGTTCCTCAACCGAACGTGCGGCGAGACTGTTAAGCATAATAATTTCAAAGAAAAACCCACCCTAAACTATGACGGCTACTGTATATATATAGGGGGACGTGAGGAGGTCGACCTAGGGTTGTGCGGCCGTGGAAAGAGGCGTACACAACCTGGGCTCCGACCTCGACACGCTTACAAAGCCCTATTAGGCCTAAAACGGTGACACTGCACCTTATTCACTATTCATATCGCGTATCTCTGGTTGAAGACCTGGTCGTAGGACTGGTCCTGTGGTGGTCTTGAGGAGACTATGCTATCCCTGGTCATAGATTGTGTCCAACAAGTACTGTGCTCGCTTCTCTGGTCGCAGATTGCTCCCAACGAGTCCTGGGCTCACCGAGTACTGGTGAATCTGGTCGTAGACCTTCTTGAAGTGGTCGAGACCTCGCTCGGTCGAGATCTTCGTGGTCGTAGTCCTAGATTCCTAAGTACAAGTAAATCATCTCGTTAGGTAGCATCATAGAGTTCTCAAATAATACACTCAGCCCTAGAAACGAATTTAACTGATAAATAAGTTGAAGCGTACGAGCTCTTCTAATTGGAATAGCAAACATAGCAAATGTGGTTGTATCCATAGGGGTGATGAATAGGGGTCATATCGTCATCACCACTCCCCCCAGTTCGGTTCGATGGGACGAACTTCCGAGAGTAGGTTGTTCACCCGAGGATTTACCTCAACGGCCAACGTCTCTGGGGGTATCTCACCGGCGAGCACCCCTGTCTGCCTCGCCCTCAACAGCCCGTTTTGCCTGCTCTCCCTGCGAGTGCGGATCAGGCGGCTCAGGAGGCCGCCAATGCTGCACTGTAGGAGGCCCTAGAGCTCTACCAGTCTGAGTTGCACTCCTACGAGCGATGGTAGGATGCCGAGGCTCGTGCTACCGCCATCCTGGTGGGCAGCGTGCCCGTGATCATCTCCATAGATGTGGCGGAGCTACCGATGACACAACTTATGTGGAGCGTGTCCGAACTCACGACCAGCCGACGAGTGATGTTATGTATCTTTCAGTCGTGCACCAAGCTCATTCTTTTCAACAACTCAATGCCACTGTGGATGACTTCTACCAGAAGCTATCTGAGGTGTGGCGTCAGCTTGACTCTCTGGGGCCGAATGTCTGCCGGACTTGTCCCTGCTATGTGCGGCTCCGCGCTCACCAGGAAACTCACCATCTCTACCACTTCCGACGTGTCTTCGGCCTTAGTTTGAAACTATGCGTGCTTAGCTCCTGACTCGCCACCCTCACCCGAGCTTGGTGGAGGCCCTCACGGATGTGCGTGTTGAGGAGACTTGTCACCGTGGCGTAGCTCAGATGTAGTTTGTCTTGTCTGCTTCAACACCTACTCCTTTGTCGGCTTCTTCAGCACCGACCGTGATCCCTCCCCCAGCTCCTCCGGTGGTTGCTGCTTCTACTGCGGGTCTACACTGCACCTACTATCAGTGTGATGGCCACAGGTATCAAGAGTGCTACAAGCGACGGAGGACCAGGGTCGTCGGGGTGGACGTCCCCCGAAGTGCTCTGGAAGTTCCTCTCACTCAGGAGCTGGCGCCTCTCGCCTGGGCTCCTCCGGTGATGCCACACAACAACTCCTCTCACTACTTCAGCGCCTCAAAGTCGGCTCGTCCTCAAACTCGGGTTCTGCTCGTCTGGCTTTACTTTCTTAGAAGTCTTCCTCGCCTCCGCCTCCTCCTTTGTCAGGTATCTTGTCTTCGTGGATCTTGAACTCTGGTGCTTCCTTTCACATGACACCAGATTCTACCCACCTCATTTCCGTGCGTTCCACAGATTTTGTGTCCATTGTTCAGAACGCAGATGGTACCTCTCTTCCTGTTGCAGGCCGAGGTACCCTTTCCACTTCTTCTTTTCATGTTCTTACGGTCTCTCATATTCCATAGTTTACTATGCAGCTTATGTCGACTGGTCAGATAACTGATCACGACTGTCGTGTTGTTCTTGAGCCTAACTCTTTTTTTGTTCAGACCGCCGCACAGGGACTCTACTTGCTACTGGCCCTCGGTGCCGTGATTCGCTATGTCTTTGGGAGCTCGACTGGCTTCATCTTCCTTCTGCTGTCTCCACCAGCCAGTTAGCCACTACCCACTACCTTTGGTCTTACCGCATCCTCCACTACCTCCTTTGCTCAGTAGCATCATCATCTCGGTCATCTCTATGGCTCTCGTCTATCGTCCTTAGTGGTCGTGGTGTTCTTGGGTTTGTTTCTGGGGACACCTCTTTACATTGTATAGGTTGCGAACTTGGCAAAGAGGCGCAGCTCCCCTATTTCTCTAGTGATTCTATTTCTACTTGTCCTTGTGATCTTGTTCACTCTGATGTTTGGGGTCCGGCTCCCTTCGTTTCGAAAGGGGGTCATCGATACTATGTGATCTTTATTGATGATTACTCTCGTCATACTTGGATCTACTCCATATCCTCTCGTCGTGTTCTCTCCATTTACCAGATGTTTGCCATCTTGGTTCGCACTCAGTTTGATTCGCCATTCATGTGTTTCGTGCCAACTCTGATAGTGAGTATCTTTCTGCTGCTTTGCGTCATTTTCTCGTTGAGTAGGGCACTCTTCCCCAGTACTCTTGTCCTGGTGCTCACGCACACGCTTAGAACGGTATCTTTGAGCGTAAGCATTGTCACTTGCTTGAGGCCGCTCACGCTCTCATGCGTGCCTCTTTTGTCCCCCTTCACTTCTGGGTTGAGGCTATTTCTACCGCTGCTTTTTTCATCAACATGCAGCCTTCCACTGTTCTTCAGGGTTCTACTCCTATCGAGCGTCTCTTTGGTCGAGCTCCAGAGTACAGTCACTTTCGCAGCTTTGGCTGTGTCTGTTTCATCCTTCCATTTCGTGAGCGCACCAAGCTGACTGCTCAGTCAGTTGGGTGTGTTTTCCTTGCCTACAGTCTTGAGCATAAGGGTTATCGTTGCTATAACCCTGTTGCTCGCAGGATGAGGATTTCTTGGGATCACTTTTGACGAGTCCCGATCTTACTACCCTCGTTCCCCCACTGTCAGCCTAGATTCTCTTGTTGAGTCGATCTTCTTTCTGTTTTTTTCCTGACTCTCAGTTTTCCACCACTGTTTTGCCTCATCCTCCATCTTCGCCTCCCTCTCCTCCGGCTCTACCTGTTCCCCCTCCGTGGAAGTTTCCTTCTTGCCCTATTGTTGAGATTCCACCTTTTGCCTTGCACTGCTATCGCCAACCTCGGCCTACTCCTTCCCCTGTTGAGTCTTCGTATTTGCGGGGCCCTGTTCCCAGTTCCCCATCTCCGCACTTCCTAGGTCCCGCTTCGCCTTCTTCTCCCAGATACGATCTTCGTGATCGTCACACTATTAGGCCGTCTGAGCGCTACGGCTTTGCAGCCACTGCTCTTTCTGAGCCTACAACCTACCGTGAGGCTGCTGCTCACCCTAAGTGGTAGCTCGCGATGTCTGAGGAGATTGTTGCTTTGGAGTGTACTGGCACTTGGGATCTTGTGCCCTTACCTGCGTGTGACTCCCATCACGTGTAAGTGGGTGTACAAGATGGTTCCCTTGAGTGCTACAAGACTCGTCTCATGGCGCGTGGTTTTCAGTAGGAGCATGATCGTGACTACGATGAGACTTTTACTCCTGTTGCTCACATGACCACAATTCACACTCATTGCTGCGGCCTCTGTTCGACAGTAATCCATCTCTCAGTGGGACGTTAAAAATGCATTTCTCAATGACAAGCTGCGTGAGGAGGTCTACATGCAGCCGCCCCCTAGGTATTATGTCCATGATGGCATGGTGTGTCGCCTTCGACACTCTCTATGGAATCAAACAAGCCCCTTGTGCTTGGTTTGATCGCTTCTACTCTGTTGTCATTGTTGCCCGCTTCTTCGCCAGTGATCATGACCCTCCTCTATGTGGATGATATGATCATTACTGGAAATGACTCTCACTACATTGCCTTTTTGAAGGAGCGTTACAGTGAGCAGTTCTTGATGTCTAATTTGAGTCCTTTTGTTACTTCCTTGGGATAGAGATCACTTCTATGCCCAAGGGCTACTATCTCTCTCAGGAGAAGTACATTCAGGACATCCTTACTCGCGCTTGTCTCACTAATCAGCATGTGGTGGATACTGCGATGGAGCTTGGTGTTCACCTTTGGCCTACTGGATGGTGAGCCTCTTGAGGATCTCACTTGCTACCGCCATCTTGTCGAGAGCCTTGTCTACCTTGGGATCACTCGCCTTGACATCTCTCTCCCAGTTCACATCCTGAGTCAGTTCGTCTCTGCTGCCACTCAACTTTACTACACTCATCTTCTTCGTATTCTGCGATATCTTTGCAGGACCATCACTCGTCGCCTTTTCTTTCTTCGCTCCAATTCTTTGCAGTTTCAGGCGTACTCTGATGCGACCTGGGCTAGTGATCATTCCGATCGCTGGTCTCTTTTATCTATTGTGTTTTTCTTGATTCCTCCTTGATTGCTTGGAAGACCAAGAAGTGGACTGTAGTTTCTCGTTCAAGCGTTGAGGCTGAGTTGAAAGCCGTGGTGTTGTTGACAGCTGAGATCACCTAACTTCGGTGGCTACTTAAGGATTTCAGTGTTTCCACTTCTACACCGACAACTCTTTTATCAGATAGTACTGGTGCGATCGGCATTGCTCGAGATCCTGTGAAGTATGAGCCCACCAAGCACGTTGGAGTGGATGCCTCGTACATGCAATCGCAGGTGGAAGACCAAGTTATTGATTTTTAGTATGTGCCTTCGGAGCTTCAGTTAGCATATTTCTTCACTAAGGCACAGACTAGAGTTCAGTATAGATTCTACCATTCCAAACTCAGTGTTGATCCACCATGAGTTTTAGGGGGTGTTAGATATGTAGGTAGTGTAGGGTGTTCTTTGTATAATTGTAAACCTTGTACATGTTATATATTGGCTTCTTAGTCCATTGGAATGAATACAAGCCTCATTCCAAACAATGCCAGCTTTCTTAACTTTGTAGCAACATTTCATCCATAATGTATTCATGCTAGATGTATTCATAAGTAGAGTTGCACGTTTTCTTCAGCATACGGCAGAAAATAGAAAGGAAACACGAACTTGAGTTTGCAAGTTGAAGAAGTGCTTATTCACTTCTATGTGTTTAGTGTTAAAATGAAGTTACTACAATGAAAATTCATACTGTCATACTGATATCATATAATGTTATATGTTTTTCTGCATCGAAGAGAAGGATGCATATTTCATGAACTCATATTTCGATTGCACTTTTCAGAAAGCTCTACATAGTGCATGGAAAGATATCTCAGTATTACGCGATAGTGTAAGCTTCAAAAGGAGCAAGCTTCAGCTTCAAAAACAAAAACTTAAAACTTTTGCCATTCTCAAAGGACAGGTAAATGATATGATAACTTACAGTCATTTTTCACTAGTATTTTCATTTCCAGAGACATGCATTGGTATTGAACACTCAAAACTTATTTAATGTGTGCATTTTCCCCCTCTCTATATTACATTGAGTATGTTTAAACATTTGATACTCATATGTAACAGTAATGAAAAAAATGTTGACAAAAATTGAAACATGGAACATCTCAAATACAGGAATAAAAGATCTTGTCCTCTCTTCACTGAGAAATAGTTGAGTGGTAGCAGCAGGACTGTTGCTGTAGGTTAGCCAGGATATTGTTGGTCAGGATATAGTAGGGAAGATCTTGTTTTATAATTTTGAGATTAGCCTTAAAAAAAGGTTGGGGTATTTGTTTTTACATTTTTGTGTTGTGGAGAATGGAAATTACAAGAATGTGAAATGGGACCAAGCATCATTGTAGTATTGAAGAACATAGAAGTAAATTCTGCATCGACAAAGAAGTTCAAGAAATTATAATACGGAAAAGGGGGAAAAAATTTGTCATAATTCACAAAAACCACAAAATTGGCCTTTTTCATTTCCCTTCATGTCCACATCTCCCCTCGTGAATATGATTGTTATTTACACACTCGTAACTTTTGAGCAGCCAAAAGCTGAGTAGGCTACCCCTATTGCCACTACACTTTTACCATATAGTCAATTAGATCATAGTGTACCTAGAAGAGGCATAATGTTTTAAGTGGTCATGAAGTAAACAAACTCTTGGATAGTCATGGGTGCATGTTGGGCATGACTGTTTCTTCATGACGTTTTAGATCCAAATTGACGACAGGGGGTGATTTGGACTTCTTGGGGTGTGTTTTAGATATTGACCAAATAGCAGGAGTTTGTTAAGAAACTTCTCTACAGAGAAAGTCGAATTATTTTGTTCCCTTAGCATTCTCCTCTATTTTAGCTATTTTGTTAACTCTGTGTTATCCACAATTAATTAATCTATTTGACATGGTCAGATTTCCTACCTAGAGGGGTGGTCTCATATTGAAAATCGTCATTTGAGTTCTTTGTCAGCAGCAATTAAAGCATTAAAGGCTAGCACGATCCGTCTTCCCATTGTTGGCGGTGCTAAGGTCAGGAATTTTCTGATCTAGCCATACTTTTTTCCGAGGGTGATCTAGCCATACTTTAACTGTGTTCATGTGCTAATAGCGCAAACTATGATGCTCATATGTTGAGCAGGCTGATGCCCAAGGTGTCAAGGAGGTTGTTAACTCAGCAGTTGATGTAATGAATACAATGGCTTCCTCAATGTGTTCTTTATTGTCAAAGGTACCTTTATTCATCCTACGCTTTTTAATTTACATAGAAGCTTTGCTTGTCTCCTTTTCTGTAATATTACATTATTACGTCTTTATTGGAACATTTCTGGTATGTATAATTTTGATTGTGTGGTTAGACGAAATTTTCTATCATCTAATCTATTGTCAAAGAAATGTGATCATGATCCTATCCTGTACCCATAAACAAGGTTGTTGAAAAACAAATCGCCTGATAAATATTGTGCGTGCACTTACTAACATTGTTTTAAAATGAGTAGTCTCTGTGGTGCGGACATACAGGTCAATCTCACAGTAATCACATGATCAATTATAAATAGTCTATGATGCACTAATACTATTTACTAGATCTATTTTCTGTATGATGAGGCGTCTATTTATAGACCAAGGTGGTTAAACACTGCAGGGGTAATTTGGTAAATGTGCGCACCAATAGGGTTATTTTACAACAAAAACAACATACATGGCAATCGACCTAAGAGGTCACATTCTTTATGACAAATATAATTAGCTGCAGGCACTGTTTATGGTTTCTGCTCTTTGTCATGATTTTTTTTTATGATCAACAGGTGGAAGGAACGAGTTCCACGGTGTTTGAGCTTGCTAAAGTTGCAGCACAAGAACAAATGTTGTTGGATCAATCGAGAGACCTCTTTTCTGCAGTAGCAGTCATGCATGTAAGCACTTCTGCTTTTTTATCTTTTTTTTTCTTCTCAATTTGACTGTTCATTTTTTTTTAAATTACTCTCTTCATGACGTACTTGAAAAACAGGTTAAACAATGTAGCCTGCAAGCTCATATTCTACAAGGAAAGCAAAAGCTTGGCCAAATGCAATTGTAGATGAATTTGTACAGCAACCTCTCATGGTCACTAACATCACACGGCCTGATCTTTTCTAACGGGAGACTTCCACAAACAATGAAAACTGTAACTATGTGTTGAGTGTGCGAGTGCGACACTGAACAGGGTCTAATATGCTTGATCTCATGGTGCACAGGCTACACTTTCATTTTCGTTCGGTGTGCATATATAGAAAGTTTACATGAAGTGTTTGCAGATGCGGTATATAGAAAACTAAATGTTGACCAAATATAAAGGTTGTATAGAAATGAAAAGCTTGCCATTTGTGTGCTTAGTCTCCTATGCTGAGGCGCTTAGCCTCAAAGTCCTCGTGAGTGTTCGTATTCTGGAATAGATGCTATCATGTTACCAGCTTGGTACTGGTGGTATCATGGCGAGTTGTAGAAGACTTGTCTTTGATATTTTCATTTACTTTATATTCGTGTAAAGTGAGGCTATCATTTGTCTTCTCAAAACAATAGGGAAAGAAAACCTGACAGCTTTAAAAATGATGAAACTACGTATAAGGGGCTGGGGGCATGTTCTACTTTGATTCATTTCACCAGTAGAATTCTGTGTGATGCCGCCCCTCTATTTCAAACAATTATCAGTTAGGACCCCTTGTTTCAGCAGATTAATTGAAACTGTCACATTTGTCTATTTGGTTCCCACTATCACATGATGACATGTTTCCATGCCTGAATTTCGGGAGCTTTTAAGGCTAGGTATGCGCAGATGTGGTAAGCAAAATATGCATTCGAATTAAAAATGAATATAAATACGAATACTATTTATTTTTTATACGAATACGGATATATCGTAAAATTTGTAGGATATTCGCATTCGACTGAATTAAATACGTATTCGATTCGAATTCATATTCGTTATGACATTCGATTCGTATTTGTATTCGAGAACGTTTGAATTCATATTCGTATTCATTTTAAAAATATGTATCCGTATTCGAGACTATTCAATTCGTATTTGATCCGTTTCCACACCTATTAGTATCAAAACTTCATCTGCTTCAATCTAGGGCCCTGTTTGGTACAGCTTTCACTCCCACCTTCTCAATCGATTCTCATGGAGCTGTATCAAACACCCTGATTCTCAAAACCACTATATTCTGCTTCTCGCGAGGAGCTGTCTCAAAATGAACTAGCAAAGAGAAGCAGCCTCCTAGCAGATTCTCGTGAGAATCCAACCTTCAGAAACGAAAATACCCTTTGAAGTTGAAGGTTTTTACCCGCAAATGTCACTGAGTTACACAAATACAATTGAAGTATTACACCTAGGGTGACATGGTCTATTTGCCTCTAATCCTCTCTCATATGTTTTTTGGAGCCAACCTACCAGCCAAACGGTTTCAACAGACAGCTCCAGATTCTCAGAGAAGTGGATTATCATAAAATTAGAAGCAGAATCTGAAAAATGAGAATCTAAAGTTGTACCAAACAAAACCTAGATATGCACCGCTCAATTTTTCTTCTTCTGTATATGCCTGTATGGAACGGGTTCCTTGTGGAATTCATTTGATGTACCATACATATATCACACAGCAGATCCAAAATGCATCAGGGGTAGCTAGCCTGCTACGGCGTATGAAGATCTCCAACTGGCCAGCGTATACAGGGGAGTTCCGTGCTTAATCTCATTAGCATAGGATTTACTTCTTGCTCGTGCGTTGTCTACAACTGTCCCGCAATTAATTGAGCCATATATAAAATAATTTTGTAGTTGCAAATTGTTTCCAAGATTGCCCCCAAACATAACCGAAGAAAGGAAATTATCCAAGTTTACCTTGTGTTCTACTGAATTTTTTTTAAAAAAAACCCTGCTACCCGATGGGTGCATGGACATGTTGAGGTCACTGTGGGCATGACTGAGTAACGATACTTTGTGATATCATCATGAGGTTTTAACTTCTTCATGCGTTAGGCTAAATGGCACTGGATCCGCCCTTGGTTTTAATGCAACTAGTATTTGGATGCTTGCGACCAGTTGTAGGGATGACCCACTGTCCCCAAAGTCCCGACGAAGAACCAAACAAGGTTGTCCCCGTGGCTGCTTCCACACGCCGTCAGGAGCTTCCTGTCTATCCAATCACCCGTTCCTCTCAGTTAAAATCATGCCTACTTATGGGGTGTCCATCGTGCCTTCGCCTCCAACGCCGCTCTCGTGTCTACCGTTCTGCCCTCTCTCCTGACCGACGTGTTCCCCATCACCGTCACCACCAACCAGCGCAGCGCTCGCCATCACCCCACCGCGCGCACCGACGATGACGAGAGGAGGAGGGGGAGGAAGGCGACAACACCCCATCGCCCCACCACGAGCGCCGGCAGACAGCTCAACTCTCCTGCTGCACTCGGGCATCTCCTCCTCCCCTGGACGCCACACATACAATTCGCGATGTCATGCTCCACATCACGGATGCCTGCCCCGACGCCTTCCTCTCCATCGTCGCTACCAGTGTGTACCAAGTTTTGCTCCTGTCGAGCTCGGCCACGGGTTCCATTGACCGGAGAAGCCTTACTGCCACCGCCGCTTGGAAGGTATTTGATAGTATGCTGCAAAGATGTAACATTCTATTTTCAAAAATGGTGAATAGTGTTTACCATTTGGTTTTCAGTTTTCAAATCGTAATTCAAATTAGCATATTTTCTCAAACCTCCTAGCTTCTATCTAAGCATGGGTTTGTGTTTCAAACCTCTTCGCAATTCTCGAATTCAAATTCGAGTTTGAATTCTCCTTTTCGAATTTTGGGCCCCTTTTCTATTTTACCTTCTCCTCTTGGGCTCAGCCCGTTCTTCCTCTTGGGCCGGCCCAGCTCGCCTTGGCCACTTCCCCTCCACCCCCCGGCCCATCTCTCTTCCTCCCGGCCTCCTGGCCCAGCTGTTCCCTTGGCTTCCCCCTGGCTGATGCCAGTCAAAGCCGCTGCACCACCCCTGTGCGCCTCTACCACCACCTCGTCGCCGCCTGGTCAGGCACCCTACCATGCCCATGCCGCCCTCTGCGTTGCCCCCGTCAGTACCCCGGCTCACCTACCCTCTACGCCTCGCACGTGTGCCCTGGCCGCGCCTGCCACCTCATCGTGTCACCACCCACACGCGCACACTCATGCTTCCGCCCAGCCCAGTCAACCGCATGCGCCCGCGCCGCGTCACCTGCCTCGCCTAGTCGCCTCGTCCACCTACCCTGTCCCTCCCAGGTCGTCGCCGTGCGCCTGCCAGAGCACCAGCTCCCCTGCCATCCCCACCTGCTCGCCATCCCGCCGCCCATACCACCATGCCTCGGGACCAAGCGCCGTCGACCAACGGCTCCACCACCGGTCCTCCTTGTCCGCCTATAAGAGGAGCTCCCCCGCACCTCCCTTCTCCTCCTCCCCCACCATTTCTCCTTCTTCATCGAGCAAAGCCGAGCTGGAGCCTTGGCCGCGCCGCCTCCCCGCTGTTCGGCCGCTCCGGCACCGCCACCACCACGCCGTCCCTGTCACGAGGTGCCCCCGAAGCTAAGGAGTCCATACCCCACCTTCTTCCTTACTCCCCACTGCCGAGACGTGCCGCCGTCCCTTCTCTTCCGCCTCCGGTCGCCGCCGCCCCACCGATTCGGCCGCCCCTGAGCTACCCTAGCTCCACCTCCGGCTTCCCCACCTCCAGGAGCTAAACGTTGTGGGTAATTCAGCTACGCTAGTTGCCGAGGTGAACATCCCGCACAACTTATGGGCATAGCCCATATGGGCGAGATGACGGAAGAGCCGAAATATTTTGAAAGGTTACTGTGATGGTCGCTCAACTGCATGACTAAGGAATCATGTGGGGCAACAAGTATGATTGTCTCTTGTGGGTACAGTGTACAACCTTTGCAGAGTCTAAATTGGTTAAACAGTTGTGCCTACGGTCAAAGGCGGACATAGGAATTTACTAGAGTTAGTTCTACTTCAAAAACCTTTGTGGGTGATAGAAAATCAGGTTGGGCTCACCTAGCCCTGTGATTAGATTTTTCCTGAGCCGTCGAGCTCAGTGGTGATGTTAATAATTAGAGGTAGCTTCAATCAAAATAAGCATAAGGTAGAGGTTCCGACGGAGGGGACTTCTGCTGTTATTTAATATTGCACAATTACTCTCTTTAATAAAATACAATTTGGTTAAAATACTAAGTGATAAGAATTTGTAATTATGATAATTGAAAATATTGCTTTAGCAAATAAAAGAACACGAGCCACCCTTGTTAAGCCATGCATGTACATTATTGTATCTTGTGTGTTGGCTTGCGAGCACGGAAGTTGTGCTCATTCTTGCTCTCCTCCAAACCCTTCAGATAATGTGGACCAAGGAGATTATGCGTATTATGAAGACCTAGAAGCCGACAGGCAAGGAAACGGTGAAGAGTAGTCTAGTTCTATAGTCTAGGTCTCACCTCAGTCTAGTGGACTTGTTCGGTACTTGCGTACAACCGATATTATCCAAACCCTTGGTTAATATCTGTCATACACAGTCTACCCCAGTCACTTGCCTTTTGAGAGATGAGTTCTACCCCTTTTGCCTCCATTGTAGTTTGCGCTGCTTTCATGTGATGTAATCAATTTGGCATGTTCGTCCCTTCCTGTAAAACTTGACCTGACATGGTCTATGTCACTCTGATGTTTGTAATATATTTGAATGGTTTAGTTCACGCTATGTATGAAATGATTCAGCAATGTACCTGTGAGTGCTATCTACTGATCCAGTGAATAACACAGTGTTTTCGCAGAGGATTTGGATTTGCAAAATCCGAGTCCGCAAAAGAGGCTTAGCTTGAACTGTTTGTTACGATCTTTCTTGATTTTGTTGTTGTTGTTACAACTAACCTTATTAGGATTTTTTTCGATTGAAAGCTGGGATCGATCGCTCTCTATATAAGCTCAGAGAAATGAACTTAAATTACATTTGCACCGTTGCTCATTCGCATTGGAGGTGAGTCTAATTTATACATTGCTTTGGATATTTTACGTTCAGATCTTCTCTCATGCGTAGCCTTATCTTGTCTTTACAGTAGCTCTGTTTCTCATAATTGGATCCAACTAGCGTTACATGTAGCCCAACAGCCTCATTTTCCCCAGCCAGTTTTCTATTCGCAGCATTGCTCGTTCAGTACAAAGGTGACAATACCATATATATGTTGCCACTTTTTCTGTTGCAACAACCAAACGAGCAATGTCATCCTATTTAAACCATCTATGATTTGTGCCTTTCATTTGTTTACAATCCATTGTTTCACTTGATCGCAGAAATTTCTAATTGCAGAACAATTAATCAATTTCAGAAAGTTACTTTATTCGAGATATGCATGCAAATAATCCCAAATGGTTATTTCATTTTATACTCTTATAGTACAGTATAGGATCTCAATGCTATTATAGTGTGGTGGGCACTCCATAGTTTCAGTCATGGTCAGAACTGTAGATGTGGATGTTAGATTCCCCTTGTGAACATCATAATCCCCAGTACATTCTAATATGCATGTTCCTCATACTCTACATATGTGAAAGAAAACAATCATTGATAGTTCTTCCATTAGTGTTGATTGCATCCTGTACGAGGCATCCGTACAGAAGTGCTATAAATCCTTGAGGTTTTGTTGAAGCGTGAAGCAAAGATTTTTTTCCCCTTGGTAGACAAGGTTTATTTCATCAACTGCCATAATCTAGATCTGCCATTACATAGTACTGTTTGTTCTGGAAATTGTACAAAATAATATCCATGGCACTTGTTTTGCTAAAGATGTCGTAATATCCCGAAAGTGAATCGGTTTTTCGGAAGAAGTCTCGGAAGAGGGAGTGAAACAAAAATCCAGAATTGTCCTTTCATTGGGGAGTTTTCAGCATATTTCTGACAACCTGGGCCCTGAGCCGCGGCCCAGGAGGGGCCCAAAGGGGGCCATAAGGAGGGATTCCCTCCCCTAAACCCTAGCCTCACCCTCTCTCTCTCCCCACTCCCCCACCCAGCCGCTAGCCCCTTTCCCCCTTGTGCGACATCCCCTTCTCCACAGCAGCCTCCCCCTCCTCTCCCCTTCCTCCCCTGGCTCAGCCCCTCTCCAAGGTCGTCTTCCCCGCTAGTTCTACATTTTTTCCGGTGAGATAACCTCCCATTGGCGCATCCTCGTCGCTGCGATCCAGAGCGTAAATCAGGTTAGATTTCTACCCTCGATTTGATTATCAGATTGCGTTGAGTCAAATTCCGAATTAGGAGATAGGGTCTCTTAGAAAGTTGTCGTGCTCATCCTTAGCTTTCTATAGGAGCAAAGATCACTCGATTTGGAGTTACGGTTTAAAAGTTATGATAGTTTATTTGCGACTGTTCAGAAGGGCTGATGAGAATTAGCAGTTACATTGTCTGGCCAATATGACTTAATTAGAGACCAAATCAGAAAGTTCACCCAACACAAATTTTGTAGGCACTCCAGTAAGCTTTCCATATTGGTAACGAAAGTGATTTTTAGTTGTGTCAATCAAAAGTTCTGGATTTTATACTACCGCTGTATTTCTGACTGACAGATTGAAGGAAAAGAAATTCACCTGATCATTAGATTTATTAGAAGGCCGAATCAGAGGTCTTTGCCAACTAGGTTATCATAGAAAGTTTTGTTGTGTTTCCAGGGAGTCCAAGATCACTTTGTTACGAGTTTCGTAGCAAAAGATATGAGTATTTCTCTACTGCTATGTAGTTCTGGCAGACATATTCGATGTTCGACTTTCAGATGATTTTTTACTAGATTTGTTACGTAGATTTTTGGCTGATTTGGGAGATTCTGCCAACTATACTTTTGTGTAGGATATCGTTATCTTTTCATAGGATCTGATGGCACTCCATTTCGAGTCTCAGATCATTAGTTATCATTTATTTTGTACTTGCTGTCCAGATTGTAGTCCTGTTAGAATATTGGTTTATGTGAGAAGATCAACTTTGTGATCCTTGGGTTAGGATGCTGCGATTAGATGGTTCGAGCGAGGTCCTGTTCACGTGGTTCCTCATTCAAATATATTTAATTGGTGTAGGAGGGGGAAATTCGAGTGTAGCAGCTTCCGTCTTGCCTCATAACGCTTCGCAGAGCGGAAGGCAAGTATATTATAATTCTTTATGTTGATGAATGATGGGTGCTTGTATTCATACTGTTATTTCTATAATCCATGATTATATTCAATGCTTCATATTCCTTTCATATCCGTTAACCCATGTTGAAAGAGATGATGTCTTTCATTATTCATGTTTCACTCCATTCATTCATTTGTTCATGTTTCTTCCACGGGAGTGGAAAATAAAGACCCATCAATTTCAGTATGGGCACGTAAGACCCACCATTCCAATGTGGTCAGATTTGGATCCCCGTATGAAATATTCTTCATACGGGCCTTGGATCCCTGCATTTTGTTAAATGCGGGTCTAAGTGAACACCCACGGGTGTGTCACTAGCTATACCAGTATAAGTAGAAGTGTAGTTCATTCATTCCATTCATTTATATGTTCCTGCCAGTTCTATGTTCATATTCTTAATGATACTGTATTGTTCATGTTCAGTATAGTTCAAATTATTCTTTGTACTTGCTGAGTTTTGGACTCATTCTTGCCTTTGTTTGTCTATTCTAGGTGATTGTTGATGATGGCATTCTTGGGAGGGAATAGACACACATAATTCATTCACTTCACCATATTCGAGTTTCAATAATATGATTTGGTTCCTGTAATACTCTGAAAATAATATTAATATTAATAATCGCGTCTTAAGGGTCGGAGAGTAATTAATTAAATAGTAGCAATAATTAATTAATTATTAACCTCTTAAGGGCCTGGGTGTAATTAAATAAAAGGAGTTCATGAAAAAATAGTATTTTCGGAATTTATTGAGCTATAAATAGATTTTTGGTTCTCTAGAAAACCCTAGTTTTCTTTTTGGTTTCCAAGCCGTTGCGCCGCCGCCTTTCCTGCTTGAGCCGCCGCCAGCTTTCTTTTTCTCGTTCTTTGCCCGATCGCCGCCCTTGCGCTGCGTGTCTTGATCTCTGCAGACTGCGCTGTGGTCATTGCTCGCACTGTGGTCGAATCGCATTGTCTTTGTCAGGTTGTCTTGCGTCCGCTACTGAAACCGAGCATTGCTCGTCTTTGCGTTGCATTTTTTTCGTCATTGCCAGATCGCCGCCCGAAGCCACCTACCGCCACAATTTGGAAGATTCGATCCTCGCCGCCCCTACACGCTCGACACTTTTGTTAGTTGCAAGACATCGACCATGCTTGCATGCATGAATATTAGAGAGAGAGAGAGAGAGAGAGATTAAGGAAAAGAAGCATGTATGTGTGGCGTGTGCTGCTGCTGTATGTGTGGCGTGTGCTGCTGCTGTATGTTATGTGGCACTATCGACCAAGCAGAGGAAGGAAAAGAGCAAGAATAAAGAAGAAAGAGGAGGAAATTTAGGAGGAAGAATTCGGGATCCGGGTTTTTCATCGTGTGGTAACAATCTGGTCTTCCCTGTTCGTTTTGTTTATTTAATTAGAGATTAGTATCGAGATTAGAGAGGAGTTTTAGAATTAGTCTAGTCGGGAAAAACCGATTACTAGATCATTTAGTCTGTTGTTCTGTTGAACGATTTATTCGGGTACCTTAATGGCAAATTTTGGAAATATCATCTACTAGTTAATTGTAGATAATTTCGATATCTTTCTATAGCATATTTAATCATGTCGAGCGGACAAGTAGAATTCGAGATATGATTTTCGGAAGACCGCTGTTTTTACGGTTGTCGTCTTTCGGCGCTGTTTTGGTAGACTGTAGATTAAAAATAGTAAATAACTTAATTAGAGTTTTTGATCTACATGAAAGTTGTAGATAATTGTCCAATGGTTCTGTAGAATCTGAGAACGCGCATTTTGGTTGGATAAAACAAAAGTTATGAATTTAGTAAGACTGCTGTTCCGAAGCGGACAGATCGGTTTTCCGGGCTAAATACGGAGGGTTAGATGATTTAATTAGAAGTCTTCGTAATCTAAGAGAATGTGGATAATCTTGAGAAGAATCCAGAATGGGGTGGTTTGTGGTGATCGGACTTTTGAGTCAAAAGTTACGCTCTTTTTAGTAACCGGTCAGCTATAGGTAACTAGTCGGTACCGCGTAACGTGTGATATTTGGGGACGGTAGGGCGTTGTATATTGATCGTTATTCTTATAATGCTGTAGCTTGTATTGAGATATGTGTATTTAATATAGGAGAGGCGTCGTGCTTGTTGCCGTCTTCTAATCAGATCGTGCGTCGCAACTAGTAAAGGCAAGTGCATGGTAGACAGCGATCAATGATCGATCACTGTTTTCTTTATCTTCTATTACCATTATTGTTGTGCTTTCATTTGGTTTAATTGCAAGCAATGAATTGGTATGTTTATATCTTTGTTGATGAGCATGATGAAAGTTGGATATGATGTTTATGATGGAATTTGCATGTTTGCATTCATAAGCATCTTTGCATAAGAGAAGGTGATCATGATTGATCACAACTCCACGGAGTGGAGGAGGTCCCCGATCCTTGAGGAGGAACGGGCTTGAGAGTGAATGTTGTCGCGAGCATTCACTCACGCTATACCTGTGATACTGTGAAAAGAAGTGCATGTGGACATATAGATTAGAGTTGCATTGATATTTGAGATTGATGAATAAGAATGTGAATGGAAGTGCATGTGATGATAATGAAGTTATTGAATGCTGTTGATTTATTATTGTTCGTTGTATATGATGTGTTTGCTGAGTCGTGGACTCACCCTTGCTCTACTGTTGTTTTTAGGTGATCTTCGAGGATACCGTAATTGAGAGCGAGTAGAGCACATGGACATCACATGATCATTCGCCATGATAATCTTTTCATTCAATATTGGTTTACACTTGGACATGTTAGTCATTGAATAATGTTTAGGATATCATTTGGACTAGACTATTTGCTTTATTAATTTGGATTCATTGGTTGATGCTGCTTTGGATTATTTGCCTGGTTATAATTTCCCATTGCTTATTTATTACCACATGATCCATAATTATGCATTGCTCTTTGTGGTCCATGGTTATGATTATCATTGTTTTCTTGCTATAATTTTATAGTGTGTCGATAATTATTAGTTTAAAGTGTAGTGTGGTGGCATTCTAGGCTCGGTGTTGAAATTTGGGTGTTACAGTTGGTATCAGAGCGGGCTTTAGGTCCGTGGTGAATAGATTAACAACTTAGGCAAACTAAAATTGTTAAAATTTGTTTTAGTTTTAGTAAATCAACTAAAATTTGCTAATGGTTAACTAACCTAAAATTTGACACACTAGTGCATGAGGTTAGAGAGAGGTACGAGTATAGTTTTACGCCTGCTATGTTGTTCATTGATGGATGAGTTTATTTTGAACTTTGAACTCATTGTGTATTGTTGATTGTGGTTGATAGCTATGTCGAGGATAGATGACGTGGTCGTGGTGGCCTACGGCCGTGGAGGTCGGGCCGCGGGCGTGGTTCGTGGGGCCCCTCCCGAGGCGCTTGAGATCGTGGTTGTGGCCCCTGGTTTTACCAGTTACACCACCATTCGTGGTATGGGAATAGAGAGGTAGCTACTTTGATTTGATGAGTTATAGGTATTGTGTGAGAGTTTCTTTATAAAAGTTGTTCTCTTCCTTGAGCTTGAATTTTGGGCAATTCTGGTTATAGTTGCGGTTGATGAATTTTCCTGGAGATAGTGTTTACAATACAGCGGGTGATATTTCATTGGTCTCCTTTGGTTCCATAAAGCCATTACTTGTTCTCATGACTGTTGATCTATTGTTGCTTTGTGTGAACATCGGTTAACAGCAAGATTGATCTTTTCGTGGGAGTTCCGCCCTTCCTATTGGAAAATATGACTTATTTATTCACTTGGTATTCTGGATACTGAAAGTTTTCTATTGCAAGTTCTTTAAGATGTGAAAACTTTGGCTTTATGTATTTCTTTTGAATTATTTCGAGTGCTGAAGTTTAATACCTATTCTTTTTCTGAAAGGAGTTAAAATCCTTTTGTGTTGACTTGTTATGTTTAAGCTAGAGGTGGTAAACATAGAAGTTCATTGATAAGGTATGAGTATCAGTCGGATCTGTAGCGTGATGCATGATTGGTCTTAACCCAAATCCTTAGAATTGAATTTGATTAATTTGATATTGTCATAGAGTAATTACGAGTTGAGTAGTGACTAAGAGTATGTCCATACCTAATTGGAGTCATAAGAGTTATTAAGAAGTATGGAACGTTGATGAACTGGCTTGGACATTAAAATGGATTAGTTGTTGAATTTATTGGATTTGGTACCAATGGATTAATCTAATTGTGTGTAAAGGGAAACTTGAGGAGATGCTAGGTTATTGCCTTAATAGATATTATTTGTGGTGTTATCGTTACTGTAGACACTTGGTGATCATATTTGGTTGATAGGTTTACATATATCTTAGTATGATTAATTATTGGAATTGTGCACAAAAGGTTGAAGGGATTGAATACCAGTGGATCTAGAATTTACAGGAGGAGTTCTGGATAGTTCTTCTTTATAGAATGACACGATGAATTTGATTATAGTGTTGTTGAGACTTTTGATCGAGAGAAGATTTTGACTTTTGAAGTTTTAGGGTGATTTTGTTGAAAACTAAATGTGAGGAGGAACAATGAATATGTGTTGGTAAATATTCAAGTGATTCGCAAATGAAAATAGGTAGCGACTAGACATCATAAGAAAGCTAGTTGATAACAACAATGGTTGGAGTGCAATTCTTTGAGTGTAAAAGTTTGGTGTTGAGCATCACTAAGAGTTGAGCTGGTGTGATTTAATAGGTGGCTTATACCTAGACAATTGTGGAATAGTCAGACAATAGCATACCCGTGATGAAAGGGTTTTGATAAAACCTTTTAATTTGTGAGTGGATTCCTTCTAATATAAAATAGTTGTTGTAGTGAGGTTGTATGGTTTTGGAATAATCTCATTTTGAAGATGTGATGGTAAAGTAGTACGGAACAATTTGGTGAACTTTTCGGGGCTTATTACTGGAAGAGTTGACGATAATGAATCATGTTAAGAGTGTATTATTCTTAATGTTAGTAAGATTGTCTGTAAGGGATTGTGGCTTCGTGTGGTGATGATTCTTTTAGAAAGAATGTAATTTGATCGTCTTTCGTAATATCGTTTAAATGAAAGGTTTGGAGTTTTGAAGTCATGAATTTTTGGAGTTCATGATTTATTTGGTAGATGAAATTGGTTTGAACAAGTGACGAGTCGGAAAGCTTTATTGGTTCTTAAGTGATTAATGTGATTTGGTCTTTAAAAAAAAAAAAAACTTTTTATTTGTCTCTTCTTTTGAGAAAGGAATAGTCGATTTGTTTTACAAAACCTTAAAGAGGGTATATTGGGAACTGGTTAATAGTGGTCAAGTATATGATGTTGAGAGACCCTGGGTTGCAAGTTAATTGAGGAACATTAGAGGATGAATTCATTTCATGATATAAATCCCACAGAGAATTGGATCTAAAAGGAATTATGGTCGTTGGGACAAAACTGATTATATTGTTACAATTAGTAGAACCTATAGTGAATAGTGATCCAAGAATATTTGTTCATGATGGTGGAGTATTGGAATTATCGAATAGTTGGGATATTGTGATGGTATACTTTGCAAGGTTATGTAGGTGAAATTGAATGGTGTGGTTTTTTTTTTTTTTAGGGTCCAATATTAGGGAAGTAAATCGTTTTGGGCAGTCAATTGATTAGTGATGATGGTTGATATTAATGATTGAGGATATTGTTTGGATTGTGGGAATTCTAGACAATGAATATGCGATTTCTATCAAGTATACCGAAGTCACTTTAGGAGTCTGGTCGTTGAAATTGAGCATGTGTTTTATGTTAGAACCTTGGTTGCCCAATGATCATGTGTAGAAGTAGTAGAACAAAAGTGGATTCCAAATAGTATGATGATCATTGATAGAATCCTTTGGTTTTAAATCAGGGTGTGTGGGTAGAGAATTTCAAGTTGATCATCCTTAAAAGATTGAGGTGATGTGATTGTGGGTGTAGATTTTATTTGAGGTGTTGGGAATCATTTGTCAAAATAGTTTCTTTGGTAGAGGAGGGACTATAGTATTTTTTATGGGTTAGTAGAGTCTCTCTAAATGGGCGCGGTTGTTGCTCTCAAAGTTGAGCATCGCTTGAGATTACCAGCTAAGAGGAATGAGTTAGTCCGATGATTTGAAATCCTATGATTTGAGAGAGTTTATTCCTAAAAGAAAAATTGAAAAAAAAATTTGATTCTCTGTAGTGAAATGCCCTCTTGATTCTTGTTTGAGCCGTGTGTATGACAGAGGTCATTTACAATTTGAGTTGGCTTTACGTTGGCATGTGATTCTTTCTAATTTAGGAGAGAAAAAGTGATTGATTTTGGCATTGAATGTTTTTCTTTTGGCTTACGTGGTGTTTATTTGCAAACAGCCTATTTGGAAAATGGAAAGGTTTTTGTGATGAATCTTTGATTTTGGATTTGACTATTCTGATGGGGAATTGGTAACGCGTGATTGCGATGAGAATCCTTTGTTTTCAGTTGGGTTCTATTTATAAAAGAGTTTGTTTGAAACTAGTTTGGTTGTGCGTCCCTGGTTAAAGGAGGTACTCCTTGCAAATGTGAAGTGGTTGATTGGGAGACAGACAGGGAGTCCAGGGTTTATGTACTGGGTTGTGTGGTTTGGTACCAAAACGAAGTTTGGCCCAAGTTACATTAGTTTGTTTCTGGAAGTTGTGGAGATTTTTGGAAGACAGTGTATCGTTAGGACCGTCTCGTGTCCATGCGCAGGGCACACAACGTTTTGTATAACCCGATGCCAAGGTAGTATTTGAGAGATCAGGATTACAAGGTTTTCTTAGAGCCGTTGACCACCAAGTAAGACCGTACCTTCGACTTACGCGCTTGAGTGTACCAAAAATGACGAGATGAGGCCGAGGCACAAGACGTTGGTATACGTCAAGGTGCTGTGGACGCATCAATCTGAGAGAGAGGCGACTTGGGAGTTGGGGTCTCGCATGCGCGAGCAATACCCGGAGTTGTTCACGTCGGGAATGTGTTATTTTGTTGTTTAATTTCAGCTGTGTAGTTTTTTTGAGTAGAACGACGATTAGAATTCGGGGTCGAATTCCGTTAAGGGGGGTAGAATGTAATACTCTGAAAATAATATTAATATTAATAATCGCGTCTTAAGGGTCGGAGAGTAATTAATTAAATAGTAGCAATAATTAATTAATTATTAACCTCTTAAGGGCCTGGGTGTAATTAAATAAAAGGAGTTCATGAAAAAATAGTATTTTCGGAATTTATTGAGCTATAAATAGATTTTTGGTTCTCTAGAAAACCCTAGTTTTCTTTTTGGTTTCAAGCCGCTTCTTGCCGCTTTTCCTCGCTTGAGCCGCCTTGACTTTCTTTTCTGCGTTCTTTGCCCCGATCGCCGCCCTTGCGCTGCGTGTCCGATCCACTGACTGCGCCGTGTGGTCATTGCTTCACCGTGGTGCGAATCAAGCTAACATTGCTTGCGGCCAGGCCGTAGTATTGCCGCCACTGAAACCGAGCATTGCTCTTCTTTGCGTTGCATTTTTTTTCTGCGTCAGATTTGCTGCGCCGAAGCCACCTACCATACAAATTGGAAGATTCGATCCCGCCGCCCTACACGCCCGACACTTTTGCTAGTTAAAGATGCACCCATGCTTGCATGCATGAATATTAGAGAGAGAGAGAGAGAGAGATTAAGGAAAAGAAGCATGTATGTGTGGCGTGTGTCATCAGATGTGTGGCGTGTGTTTGCCACAGATGTTATGTGGCACTATCGACCAAGCAGAGGAAGGAAAAGAGCAAGAATAAAGAAGAAAGAGGAGGAAATTTAGGAGGAAGAATTCGGGATCCGGGTTTTTCATCGTGTGGTA
The DNA here is from genome assembly GCA_036346395.1 of Hsuehochloa calcarea. Lineage (NCBI taxonomy): Eukaryota > Viridiplantae > Streptophyta > Magnoliopsida > Poales > Poaceae > Hsuehochloa > Hsuehochloa calcarea. The sequence goes on along the minus strand of CM070612.1, from coordinate 10,723,152 downwards.
ACAATCTGGTCTTCCCTGTTCGTTTTGTTTATTTAATTAGAGATTAGTATCGAGATTAGAGAGGAGTTTTAGAATTAGTCTAGTCGGGGAAAAACCGATTACTAGATCTGTTTAGTCTGTTGTTCTGTTGAACGATTTATTCGGTTACCTTAATGGCAAATTTTGGAAATATCATCTACTAGTTAATTGTAGATAATTTCGATATCTTTCTATAGCATATTTAATCATGTCGAGCGGACAAGTAGAATTCGAGATATGATTTTCGGAAGACCGCTGTTTTTACGGTTGTCGTCTTTCGCGCTGTTTTGGTAGACTGTAGATTAAAAATAGTAAATAACTTAATTAGAGTTTTTGATCTACATGAAAGTTGTAGATAATTGTCCAATGGTTCTGTAGAATCTGAGAACGCGCATTTTGGTTGGATAAAACAAAAGTTATGAATTTAGTAAGACTGCTGTTCCGAAGCGGACAGATCGGTTTTCCGGGCTAAATACGGAGGGTTAGATGATTTAATTAGAAGTCTTCGTAATCTAAGAGAATGTGGATAATCTTGAGAAGAATCCAGAATGGGGTGGTTTGTGGTGATCGGACTTTTGAGTCAAAAGTTACGCTCTTTTTAGTAACCGGTCAGCTATAGGTAACTAGTCGGTACCGGCGTAACGTGTGATATTTGGGGACGTGTAGGGGCGTTGTATATTGATCGTTATTCTTATAATGCTGTAGCTTGTATTGAGATATGTGTATTTAATATAGGAGAGGCGTCGTGCTTGTTGCCGTCTTCTAATCAGATCGTGCGTCGCAACTAGTAAAGGCAAGTGCATGGTAGACAGCGATCAATGATCGATCACTGTTTTCTTTATCTTCTATTACCATTATTGTTGTGCTTTCATTTGGTTTAATTGCAAGCAATGAATTGGTATGTTTATATCTTTGTTGATGAGCATGATGAAAGTTGGATATGATGTTTATGATGGAATTTGCATGTTTGCATTCATAAGCATCTTTGCATAAGAGAAGGTGATCATGATTGATCACAACTCCACGGGAGTGGAGGAGGTCCCCGATCCTTGAGGAGGAACGGGCTTGAGAGTGAATGTTGTCGCGAGCATTCACTCACGCTATACCGGTATACGCGAAAAGAAGTGCATGTGGACATATAGATTAGAGTTGCATTGATATTTGAGATTGATGAATAAGAATGTGAATGGAAGTGCATGTGATGATAATGAAGTTATTGAATGCTGTTGATTTATTATTGTTCGTTGTATATGATGTGTTTGCTGAGTCGTGGACTCACCCTTGCTCTACTGTTGTTTTTAGGTGATCTTCGAGGATACCGTAATTGAGAGCGAGTAGAGCACATGGACATCACATGATCATTCGCCATGATAATCTTTTCATTCAATATTGGTTTACACTTGGACATGTTAGTTATTGAATAATGTTTAGGATATCATTTGGACTAGACTATTTGCTTTATTAATTTGGATTCATTGGTTGATGCTGCTTTGGATTATTTGCCTGGTTATAATTTCCCATTGCTTATTTATTACCACATGATCCATAATTATGCATTGCTCTTTTGTGGTCCATGGTTATGATTATCATTGTTTTCTTGCTATAATTTTATAGTGTGTCGATAATTATTAGTTTAAAGTGTAGTGTGGTGGCATTCTAGGCTCAGTGTTGGGCTGGGGTGTTACAGTTCCTGTCTTTTATTCGTTAAGTGATGAACTGTAATAAATAGAGTTAGATGTTGGATGATATCTTTCTCTATGTTAAGAATGATTAAATAACTGCTTGTGATCCTTGATTACTCCTTCGATATAATTATCTTAGTGGATTCATTAGACTTGAATAGTTGGAGTTTGTGAACTGTCGTTGGATTCAGACTATATTCCTGCATTTGTTCTATTATACGTTGAACTCTTTATGTCAGTAGGTGAGATATTGTTTAAATTCTTCTGAATTATAATTGTATGTTAGATTCTTTAGGTAACATTTTAGCTTCCGAATAGCCAGGGTGTTACAGTTGGTATCAGAGCGGGCTTTAGGTCCGTGGTAAACAAAGTATTAAAATGACACACTGTGCACAGTAGGCGGGGTTTGAGAAATCCATTGCATCCGCATTTTTAATGATGTGGTTCATTATGTTGTACTGTATCGAATTGCTTCTGTACTATCTTTCTTGTTGTTAATCTATGATATGATGTGATATCCTACATCTATGAATTTATTTTATGATTGTCATGAGATGATCCTATATATTCATAATTGATTACATTGATTATGTGTGTTGATAACGGATGTTAAGAAGTTGAGGTCGTGGTTGTTACTCCTGGATTCACTAGGTTACACCATCGTTCGTGGTATGTGGTTAGGGGAGTATTTACCCCGAGTACCATAGTTTCAGGTGTTAAGCGTGAGTTTCTTTAGAAAGTTGTTCTCTTCCTTGATTTCTGAATTTTGCAAATTCTTCTCCGGTGGTGGTTGATGAATTTCTCTTGGGGTTCAGGGTTCGTGGTAGTTGATGTGTTTCAATGAGTCTTTAATGGTTCTCTGAAACAATTATTATTTTTCGACTGTTGAGTTGCTTTTACTACTGGTGATCTTCGTCAATTGGTAATATTGATATTTCCATGGTTGTTCTTCTTTTCTCATTGGAAAAGTGTGACTCATTTACTCGTTTGATAGTTTGGATAATGAGAGTTTTCTGTTGCAAGTTCGTTAACATGAGAAAGCTTTGGGCTCCATGTATTTCTTTGGATAATTCCACGTGTTGAAGTTTAATGCATCTCTTTTATAAAGAAAAGTGTTAAAACCCTTTTGTGGTGCCTTGTTGTGATTAAGTCAGAGATTGTAATCAAACAAAATGGTTGGCTACGTGTTTCTATTGGTTCATATTTGTTAATCAAAACAATTCTTATCTTTTTTTTGACTCTGAGCTCTCTTTGCTACTTGTAAACGTTATTATTGACAAGATCGTTCTCTTTTATGATAGTCCTATCTTTCTTGTGGATAAAGGTGACCTGGTTATCCGTTTGATATTTTGGAGAATGGGAATTATATTTTACAAAGTTCATTGAAGAAAGTTTTGACTCTTCTCATTTCTTTTGGAGTAGTTGGAGTGTTGGAGTTTAGAACCTCTCTTTGAAAAAGAAAAGTGTTGAAACCCTTTGTAATGTTTTGTGGTGTTATGTGAGGGGTTGTAAGTAAATAAGCTAATTGATAATTTATTAAATCAAGTTGGATTATTAGCGTGATGCATAATTAATCTTAACCGATGTCATCAGTAGCATAGCTGGTTAATTTTTTGTTGCCTTGCAATGATTGCATGGCGAGCTGTGATTTAGAATATATTTATTCCTGATTAGAGTCAACAGGGCTCTAAGAAGAGTGAATATTAATATGAAACTATCTCGTAAGCATCTACTTGATGATCTTACATAAGTGCTATAATTACCTATTTTGTTGACATGCTAAGATTGTTGAAACCTTATGCTTTTGCCACATTGAGATTTCTAACTTTCAAAGTCAATACCTTCTTGTCATTTGGTGTTTGATCTTGTTTTCGTGCGGGTCATGTGGCCTCAACTGTGGACTTCACATATATTTTCTAAGTTCATTGCCTAATTGGTTTTCCCCTTGGTCCTGTATTTATTGTGAGTGGTAAATGACTTTCTAGTTGGCGAAAATCGTTTTCATTTGCCTCTTCTTTTGAGAAAGATTCAACACATTCTTTTCGCATGGGTCTTTCGAGGTATTTTCTAATTGTTGTTGTGAGATTGATGTTAATACTTATAGTAATTGATCGCCTCTAGTGATATCGCTTAAATGAGAATACTTCAAGTTTAGTTTTCGTGGTCTTTTGGAGCTCATGAATATTCTGGTAGATAAAATTAGTTTAAATAAAATGGTGTATTTGATTGTCCTATTGCTTCTTAAGAGTTTCATATGATTTAATCTTAAAGGCTCTTTGGTTTGAGTTCGCCAAGTGACGTTGCATTCAAAGAAAATTTTTGTTGATTTCTTCAAGAGGAAATTAATTTGTTTGCTTTCCGTGAAATACTGTAAATAAAAATATTTCGAGTTTTGTGGCCGAGATCATTTGGATCTCATGTTTCATGAGTAGATGAACTGTTTCGAGCAAATTTGGCGTGTTGAAGAATTTTATTGGTTCTTAAGTAGTTCTGTGGGTTGGACTAAAGAACTTTCCTTGTTCGTTGTGGCAAAGTGTTGTTAGTTCAAGGACTAATTGATGTATTAAAGGAAAGAGTGCAGTAGAAATATTTGAGAATTTGAGTCAAGTTTTGTAACTTGTGGTTGTTTGAATCATGCCTAAACTTTCTGCTCTTTCCGCTCCAGAGATGTCGAGTTTCAATCGTAATATTATTTTCTTATTGGTTGTTGCTTGTTAATTCCATTTTGAGGGACGTGTGCCCTGATGAAGACGCGGTGCCCGATCTTTCGATGAGATTGATAAATATCAATTTTGGTGGAGGCGACTCTCGCAATCCGACTACAACCGTACGACGACGCTTGCGCCTTAGCAATCGTTGAACCAACTCCGAGATGTTATTGACCTGCTGGAAGCACGATCAACCTAACCACAAAGGTCTATTCCTGCATGCAATCGAAGAACGCACAAGAACAAGATAAAACACAATCTGATGTATTACAAATATTTATGAAATATGATAAGGTGGGATTCTGAAGGCTGTCTTAACAGGTGGTTGTCCGACACAACTGAAGAACAAAAGTTTGCACAGGGGCTAAACCTTAACTCAACGAAATCCCAGAAAACTAGAAGGGTGTGACCTCCTTATATAGGGAAGAGGAAGTGGTACATAGCTAACAAAATAGGGGGTGGGACTATTCATGCACTATTTAGGGATGTGGTACTGTTCATGTCAACCGTATGGACTCCATTAGGTGGCCCGCTAGCATATGGTCCAATTCTGATACGATTACAAGGCCTAAATTGGCCCAAATAGGTGATGTAGTATATTCTTTTGATGATTTCGAAGTCCACATAAAGAATTTAGAGGTTAGTCTAGATCCATTGGAAATCTATCGGAATAGGCTTTCCAACAAGCCCAAGAACACCCCAATCAGACTCCGTTTGTAAAAGTTATGACCTTTTTACTATAGGCCAGTTGGGCTGTCACAGTATCAGATTGTTTTGATGATTCCGACCTGCACAAAATGAATTTGGAGGTGGGGATAGATCCGTTGGAAAGATGACGAGATAATCTTTCCATCAAGTACTCGTGGACCTCCAACGGACTCCGTATGTGAAAGTTATGCATGTTTGAAGTCGGTATTATCTCCGAATGCCGAATTGGATTCCAAAATAGGTCCAGCTCGAACTCTCGCAAATCAACCACTCTCTGTCTTTTCTTTCTGAAAATAACAACATATTTATTAGGCAATATCATATAGTTCATGTAATATAAAGGTACTCCTAAAAACGAGCTCACCTGATAATATAAGTGAAGTGTACGAGCTCTTGTAATTGGAACAACAAACATATCAAATATGGTTGTATCCATAGGAGTCATGTGCTCATCATCCCCCCTTCTTGAAAACAAATATGTCCTCAGCTTTTGATAAGCTGAAAATAGGGTAACAAAAAAGCCAAGATGTATGCATGGTATATGTATATGTCATCCGTTTTAACAGTTCTTCGTTGTTGCACAATTAAGGTTTTAAAACAGCAGCGTTCATAAAAGCTTATTGTATTATTAGCCCAAGAATAATCATATATGTTAATGAGCAAAACAAAATTTCTCACACCGCAATTATTGCAACTAGTTTTGCAAATGTAAGTGAAGTATTTATTCAATTCAAATATCTGAAGTTGTAAACTTGCAGTGGTAGCACATATGGGCAAATCTACAACCTTTGGAATAAAACAAAGTTCATCCATATAATCATATTTCAATTGAGCGTTAGCAAATTCATCTAGTAAGGGTGAAAAGATTTGAAAGTTCTTCCATACTTCAACATCATGATGCAGATTGTCAACACTAGATGGTGCAATAAGAGATAAACACATAGGCATTGAATGATCACTAAAGTTTATTTTTCTCCCATAGTGAACAAGATTCGGCACACAAGAATTATTGTTCAAAACAGTAAGCTTCAATTCATCTATGTGATCACAAGTTATGCATATTCGATATACAAGAAATTGATTGTCTACACCATAATCTCCAATCATATTAAACTTATATCCAGGGGTGTACGCACTAGACAAAGAGATTGTAAATGCGATTTCAGAAACTTTCTCCATAGCATGTGACAATTTCATAGGTGGCTCCAACATAATGTAACATAAAGAATCAGTAGGATAAATTCTAGTCAAAACTTCTTTATATCTAACCAATTCCACAGTATCATTATATGTGATTGATTCATCACATGAATCGCTCAAAACAGTAGGCAATTCAATTATGTTATCACATGGTGCACTCAAGTCAACAGGAAAATCAACAAGTTTATCACATGGTGCACTCAAGTCAACAGGTAAATCAATAAGTTTATCACATGGTGCACTAAAATCAATGCAGTCTGAATTCTCTATGTGAAACACGTGCATATCTGAATTGTTTTCCACTAATTTTTTCTCTAAAATAGCATTACCAGTGGACAGTTGTAGTTCTTCACAAACATACTCACCGTGCGTGATGATAGCACCATGATCTTTACCTTTTTGGCTCTCCTCAAATGATGTAGGTGCATCCATCTCCTCATCTTCCTTCTCAACCAATGGAGTCGATGGTTCAATCAGCTCATTTTTGTACCGCGGCAGGGAAGAGGCAGCGACGGTAGGCTATTTAGGGTGCAACGGCAGGAAGCGGCAGCGGAACAAGATGTGTGTTGCGGCAGTGAGAGGCAGTGGCGGTAGGCTGTTTTTTGGGTGCCGCGGCAGGGATTGGCAGAAACGGGAAGCGGTGGCAGAGGTTGTGTTTCCCACGGCAGCGATGGTAGAAGGTTTTGGTTACCACGGTAGCAATGGCATGATGTTTTGGTTGCCGCGGCAGCACACTAAAGTAGGTGGTGGGTGCCGCAGCAGGGAGTGGCTGCGGCGGCAGAGATTATGGTTGCCGCGGCAGAGATTATGGTTGCCGCGGCAGCGACGGCAGGGATTTTTTGTTGCCGCGGCAGCGATGGCAGGCGGTTTTGGTTGCCGCGACAGCAAGCGGCAGGAGATTTTTTGGGGCTAAGTTGGACACAATGATAAAGCTACGCAAAGGAACACGAAGATCACGATGCAAACTAGACAATAATAAACTAGATAAAAAATAAAAACTAGGAATCAGCAACTAGACACGACGATGTAACCAATAATTCAACAAGCAAAAAATACTGAAAAGAAAAATTGCAAAGCACAATGCGGCTCGGACAGGGATGAACTAACCCTAATATTTTTTTAATTTTCGTGGACTATAGGTAAAGAAATCTCACCGATCAATGAAAGCTCTGATACCACTTGATGAAGACGGGGTGCCCGATCTTTTGATGAGATTGATAAATACCGATTTTGGTGGAGGCGACTCTCGCGATCCGACTACAATCGTACGACGACGCTTGCGCCTTAGCAATCGTTGAACCAACTTTGAGATGTTATTGACCTGCTGGAAGCACGATCAACCTGACCACAAAGGTCTATTCCTGCATGCAATCGAAGAACGCATAAGAACAAGATAAAACACAATATGATGTATTGCAAATATTTATGAAATATGATAAGGTGGGATTCCGAAGGCTGTCTTAACAGGTGGTCGTCCAACACAACTGAAGAATAGAAGTTTGCACAGGGGCTAAACCTTAACTCAACTAAATCCCAGAAAACTAAATGAGTGCCACCTCCTTATATAGGGAAGGGGAAGCCGCACATAGCTAACAAAATAGGGGGTGGGACTGTTCATGCACTATTCATGGATGTGGTATTGTTCATGTGAACAGTATGGACTCCATTAGGTGGCCCGCTAGCGTATGGTCCAATTCCGGTACGATTACAAGGCCTAAATTGGCCCAAATAGGTGATGCAGTATCTTCTTTTGACGATACCGAAGTCCACATAAAGAATTTAGAGGTGATGCTAGATCCATTGGAAAGCTCTTGGAATAAGCTTTCCAACAAGTACTCGTGGACCTCCAACGGACTCCGTATGTGAAAGTTATGCATGTTTGAAGTCGGTGTTGTCTCCGGAGGCCGAATTGGATTCAAAAATAGCTCCAGCTCGAACTCTTGCAAATCAACCACTCGCTATCTTTTATTCCTGAAAATAACAACATATTTATTAGGCAATATCATATAGTTCATATAATATAAAGGTACTCCTAAAAACGAGCTCACTTGATAATCTAAGTGAAGTGTATGAGCTCTTGTAATTGGAATAACGAGCATAGCAAATATGGTTGTATCCATAGGGGTCATGTTCTCATCATGCCCTCAGCTGTGAACTCAACTTTGTTTTCCAAGATTCTCGTTACTAGATTATTTCTTTTGGTTTCTTACTCGTTGAGAGGAGCAACGTTTTACTCTGTGACGAAATTTGTACTTGTTCGTCTCTTTCTTTTGAGAAAGTATCAATAGTTTTATGTTGCAAAGTTTTACAAAGTATAAATTGGCAACTGTTTGGTGGTGGTTAAGTAATGGTAGTGGTGAGATTTTGCTACCAAGCTATTGTAGTAGTAGTAGAAGATGAATTGGTTTTGATCTGTACATCTTGGAGTAAATTTGATTCACATGGAATGATTGGCTTCGAAGTAAATCTAAATAGTGTTACGACTGAGTAGAACCTATGGTATAGTGAAATTCCAGAACTTCAGTTCATGTTGAAATGTCGGGGATTATCGAAGGTATGAAAACCTTGATTAATTTTATAGAGTAACGCAATTGGATAGTATTGCGAGATTATGTGGGTGATTTCTGATGATTTCAATGAGTGATTATATTAGAATTGTGGGAATGTTAGAGGTTTAATCGATGATTTCACTATCTGTTATAATAGAAATATGTTGTAGATGTCTTGGAGGTTAAACCTGGGCTTTGCATTTTTATGCTAGAACCTTGGCCGCTTCATGATTATGTGTAAAAGTAGAAGAATAAAAGTGGATTCCGAAAAGTGTTGATCATTGATAGAATCCTTTGGGGGTAATAAATGAGTATGTGTGCTGAGAATTTCGAGTTGATTATCCTTAATAGTATAAGGTGAGGTGGTTGTGGGTGAACAATCTTTTTTGAGGTGTTGGAAACCATTTATATAAAAAAATTCCTTTGATATAGGAGTGGACTAGATAATCCTTTTGTGGAGTAGAAGAGTCCCTCTAAATAAGTATAGATGTTCTTTTGGTTTGAGAATCATTTTGGGGTTAACGGTTAAGAGAAAGGAGTAAGGGTGATGATTCGGAAACCCCTGATTTGAAAAAAAAATACCTCTTAAAAGATCTGAGGAGAGAATGTTTTCTCGAGTAGAGAAGTGCACTCTTGATCCTCGTTTAAGTTGAGTTTTTATGACGGAGATCTTGTACAATTGAGTTGAATCTATGTTGGCAATGTGGATATTTTCGGTTCAGAATATACCATTTAAAAGTGCACGGCACAACAATATAACAAAATGAAATCAATCGCTCCTAATCGCAACTTGAAACTTAACCGATGCACTCCAAATCTCAATATGTCCAAACAGACAGCTGCCAAAGGAAAATTCATAACTTTTGAGTCAAAATTCCAAAAGTCATGAATCCAACTTTCTTGGAATCTACACAATCATAGCTACAACTTCTCAGGTGACTGAAATATCAAACTATCTCATCTAAGCCTTTGTCTTTTATCCCGAAGACCGTTCTGTCATCTTCAGTACTACTGACTTGGGAATTTCGTAACTTTTATTTGGTACTTCCAAATTCAATGTTCTAGGTCTCCCTGGAATGATAATAAAATTATCTACAATAACTTAGTTGGTGAGATCCTCTAATTTTTCCACTAACATGATCTAATTTACAGTTGAAAACTTGAAGTCAGAATCTGACAGACTGAAGGAATACAGTACAAGAAAATCTATATCTTTCAAATGGATGAACCAAAATTCATGATCTTCATCAACCTGGAAAGCTAAAAGAATTTCCTACATAAGTTGTGTTGGGATACCTCCCTGAATCAGCAATTATCAAAACCTTATCTATTAAACAAGACGAATGTCGTAATCTCGTCAGGATTTCTGGACAGTAGTAAAGAAACTAACGTATCTCCCAAACTACAACTCCGAATTGGGTGATCTTAGACTCTATAAAAATCTGAGAACAAAAGCCACAATTCTCTAGGAAACCCTAACCTCCAATTCTGAATTTAACTATGCAAAAACTGACAAACAAACAGGGTACTGATTCCAATTGCAACAGTTCAACAACTCTTTAATCGATGGCAATTAAGGATCAAACTAGCTCCAAACAGTGGGGAGACGATCGTTACCCTTGAAGACGCGTGAGCCTACTGAAATTCCCGTGAGGCGCTCCTCCCCTCTTCTTCTTCTCTCCATTCTCCTTTTTTCCTCTCCTCTCTTCTTTGATCTTCCTCCTTGATTCTCCTCGACGGCAATAGGGGGAAGAGCTGTGCAACAATAACCGTGATGCTACACTAGGCATGCTACAGTACTCATGCTATAGTGCTAGGGTTTGCCTCACCCTACCCTCTTAAGTGGTTCCCCACTTGGGCCGAAGGCCCGAGTTCTAATATTCCTTCCAAATTCTGAATTTTTCTTTTCTAATTCTATTTAATTTTAGTACAAATGACTTATTTATTTTATTTTTAAATAGGATATTACAGCGATGTTAAATATCTCTTCACTAGGGCAAGACCCTCAAGACGGGAGACTCCCTTGTCGCCGAGGTGGGGCCTTTGGAACAACTAGAGTTTTTGCACGACGGAGCACGATGTGAAATGTCTCTCCGCCGACGTGATACCCTCGAGGCGGGAGAATCCCTAGTCGTCGAGACGGGGCCTTCGAAATGACTAGGGTTTTGCGTGATGGAGCGTAATGTTAAATGTCTCCCCGTCGAGGGGAGGTCCTCGACGCGGGAGACTCCCTAGTCGTCGAGGTGGGGCCTTCAGAACGACTAGGGTTTTTTGCGCGATTGAGCGCGATGTGAAATGTCTCTCCACCGAGGCAAGGCTCTCGAGGTGGGAGACTCCCTAGTCGCCGAGATGGGGCCTTCAAAACAATTAGGGTTTTTCGGCGACAGAGCATAATGTGAAATGTCCCCCTGCCGAGGCGAGGCCCCCTCGAGGCGGGAGACTCTCTAGTTACCGAGGTGGGCCTTCTGAACGACAAGGGTTTTTGCACGGCGAAGCGCGATGCAAAATGTCTCTCCGCCGAGGCGAGGCCCCCGAGGCAGGAGACTCCCTAGTCGCTGAGGTGGGGCCTTCGGAACGACTATTATTCTTTGTGTGATTGAGCACGATGTGAAATGTCTCTCCACCGAGGCGAGGCCCTCGAGGTGGGAGACTCCCTAGTCGCCCAGATAGGGCCTTCGCAACGACTAGGGTTTTTGCACGATAGAGCGCAATGTGAAATGTCTCTCCGCCGAGGCAAGTCCCTAGAGGTGGGAGACTCCCTTACCGCCGAGGGGGGCCTTCGAAACGACAAGGGTTTTTGTGCGACGAAGTGCGATGTGAAAAGTTTCTCTGCCGAGGCGAGACCCTCGAGGCGAGAAACTCCCTAGTCGCTGAGATGGGGCCTTTGGAACGACTAGGATTTTTGCACAATGGAGCACAATGTGAAATGTCTCCCCGTCGAGGCGATGCCCTCGAGACAGGAGACTTCATAGTCGCTGAGGCGGGCGGGGCCTTCAGAATGACTAGGGTTTTTGCGTTATGGAGCACAATGTGAAATGTCTCTCCGCCGAGGCAAGACCCTCAAGGAAGGAGACTCCTTAGTCGCCGAGACAGGGCCTTCGGACGACTAGGGTTTTTTTGCGCAATTGAGCGTGATGTGAAATATCTCTCTACTGAGGTGATTGGCTCGAGGCAGGAGACTCCCTAGTCACCAAGACGGGGCCTTTGGAATGACTAGGGTTTTTGTGCGATGGAGCGTAATGTGAAATGTCTCCCTGCTGATATGAGGCCCTCGAGGCAGGAGACTCCCTAGTCTCTGAGGTGGGGTCTTCGGAACGACTAGAGTTTTTACGAAACGGGGCTCAATGTGAAATGTCTCTCCACCGAGGCGAGGCCCTCGAGGCGGGAGACTCCTTAGTCGCCGAGGAGGGGCCTTCGGAATGTCGGGACCCCGGGCCGCTGGACTCGACCCTCTGTGTATTCTGAACTAGTCCCAGATCAGTAGCTAGCTCACACAGTTGCAACATCGATGTAATCATATCCATACAACAATGTAGCTACAAAGCAAACAAATTAATATTACGTAGTAGAAAAAGGACCTTATGGTCAAGGTTTTACAGAGTTTGCCACGCAGGGCTGAACGACAACAGAGTAAACTTGCAGTGGAAATAAAAAACTCGTGGTAGCCATCCGACATGCCCACAGGCAATCGAGTGAAGAATGCGGCCTAGTTTGCGTGGTCTTCATGGTAATCCTCCTCGTAGAACTTGGTGCTTCCTAGTTCTTCTTCGGTGACTAATCAACAAATGGCATATAGCCGTGAGTACATAAAGTACTCAACAAGTCGTAGGAAAAAGTATTCATAAAAGGCTTGAACAAGGATAGCTTTATGTTTAATTTGCGGAAAGCAATATTGACATTAAATATAATAAGTAGATTGTAAGGCATAATTCAAAAGATTAATACATAAGTAATCCAGTTCTTTGAAGCAACAAGTGAACACCCCCCGTTCACTTCCCAACCAACTACTCAGATCCACCCAACCCAATATTTTTGAGAAAATCTACCTCTCGTGTGAAATCACCAGCCATTGTCCATAAATGGGGACACAGCTATTCGAATAGTTTTACACTCTGCAAACGTTGTACAGCTTGACCCACAAGAGATAATCATCTTGATAAAAACACATGTTTCCTTAGACATGTGAATCAAGGAGAAACTATCACAAGACTTTTACAAAGCTCTATTTTGACTCGGTTCTACTCGCTAAGGATTCGTCTCGATCTAGCCCCCTCTTGTGCCACTCATCATTCCAAACAGAACCGAAATAAAATATTGCTAATTAGTTGGTCAAGTTCACCCCATAAATGTACTTGTGGTTGTACGGTATGACACAGATCAATGATGCACAAAGTTAAGTCCTTAGTGTCTGCTCAGGTGAGGCAACACTAGTACAAAACAAACTATCCTGGACGCTTCATCAGTGACGGTTCTTAATCATATCCGTCTGTGAAAATCGCATACGCCACAGACGGTTATTAAATAAAATTATTTATGAATTATCACAAACGGTTCTCAACAATAACCATCTGTGATAGTGGAAACTTCATAGACGGCTCTCAACAATAACCGTCTATGATATACTTTCCCGGCTACTTAACAAATATGCCATAAATTACAACAATGATACATGCACACACACACAATCTTCTATAGCTACATGATATGATTCAGAATGCACTCCATCTTCTACTCTAGCATGCTCCAGATATATAATTATCATATACGATTTGTAAATGGAACCGTCTGTGATGTTTATCACGGACGGTTATTAACAAAAGCCATCTCTGATAATCGTTTTTTTGGCTCTAGTCCAAGCAGCATTAAGAGTATGAGACAACAGCCACGCCAACTTCATCAAGCCTGCAAGTTCAAGAAGTATGACTGCCAGGAGATCGCATGAAGAGGCTATTTCGCTGGCATTCCTCCAGACACAACTGCAGGCCTCGGAACTTCCCAAGCAGCATGAGGAGGAGGATTCTACATGCTGCGTGGCACATCTGAGGCCTGCAGTTGTATCTGGAGGAATGCTATTGAAGTAGTCTCTTCACGCGCTCTCTTGGCTGCCATGTTTCTTGAACTTGCAGGCTTGATCGATGAAGTTGGCGTGGCTGTTGTCTCATCCTCCTCATGCTGCGTGGACAATCGCCGAAAAAAGCAGCCGCATCAGAGACAAAGGAATACTAACCTTAGGTCACCAATAACAAATAGCAGATCTAGCACACTTAAAAATCTAAGGTATTTCTTTCACCAACGCGCCCTAGAGCTAGTCACCTCCTTCAAAGTAGTCGCATATATATCATATTTCTCACTACAGATAGATCGAGAAGTACATAATGAAGGGATTGCATACTTATAACGACAAGGAATACATATTGGTGCCCTACAACCAGGGGTAAGTGCTTCACTACTAGCTATACAAATTTCATTTGTTCTTTATACGCAATATGAATTTAGGTTTAATGACTAAAGCGATATACATGAGTAGGTGGTACTGGGTCCTTCTAGTCATTGTACCAAAGTGGAACAATGTAATATACCTTGATTCTCTTGTCAATAACAAGCACGACTTTATCCTTGTGCAAAAAGTACTCGACAGGTATGCTCATTTCCTCCATATGTAACTCCATTGTAGTCTTCATTCGTTTGAACTGTCCGATGATAACTTTTTACAATCATGTAGGTCGTTTAGCACCTATGTTGCCGAGAGAGAGACACACAATGAACTGGGTGCCAAACTGTGACATAAGACGTGATTTTTAGTACCTGCTTACACTTCATAACCTGACCTCTCGAATTGACTACATCTATATCCTATATAACACTTCTATTTTTACAGTACCATCAGCAACTACGTCAAGGCAACATATGTGCATTCTATATTTGTCGTCATATGCTGAAAATCAAAAGTGCTAAGCCGAAGGATTCAGAGGTCAATCTCTTAATAATTATTTCATAATTATGAATCTACATATATATGCTTACTACTTTACTCTTGCTAGCGCTATGGCATGAAAATACCAGAAAGTAGCTTCGATCTGGAGTTACTCGTGGAAGTTCGAAGACGGCTCACACCCTTCATAACGGGGGAGATCATTAAAGAGAATGGAGGGTTTTACCCCAGTGACTCTGATTTATTGTAATTCGATTTGAGTTGTAATCAAATCACTTTATAATTAGATCATTAAAGTGACTTTGTAATTGAGTTTGAGTTTGTAAATCGCTTTGAGTTGTTCTATATCAAATCAATTGTGATATATATGTTTTCTGCTAGCTTGTTTTCAGAGGGCATGGCTAGTATTACCTGAGGTTAGCCAAAAAATCAAAATATATTTAGGCATAGAACGGACTATCACAGACGGTTTTGTGAAATTAACCGTCTGTGAATGACACTCACAGACGGCTACTACTAACAACTGTCAGTGATATGTATACAATTACAGAAGGCTACTACTAACACTCATCTATGATATGTATCTGATCACAGATGGCTACCACCAACAACCATCTGTGATATGTCGAATATCAAGATGGCTACTGTAAAAAACCGTTTGTGAAGGCCTACTATCACAGACGGTTTGTGGTATAAACTGTCTGTGATAGTAGACCTTCACAGATGGTTTTCACACAAAACCGTCTGTGATATCTCATATCTCACATACGGTTTTGTGTGGAAACCGTCTGTGAAGGCCTACTATCACAGACGGTTTCCACCAAAAACCGTCTGTGATATGAATTTTCACAGACGGCTCACAAACCGTCTGTGATAACTGTCTGTAATCACAGACACATAGATTCAAATGGTTCAAAAACTATCTGTGATGACGGTTTGGAGCCGTCTATGATGACCCTCTCTGTAGTGGTGCAACCACATCCCAAAATTCTCCATTTTACTGCACGATCACTCGCCCGAGTATAAAATCATTTTTGGTTCAACAAATTTTAACAATAGTGGCCGCGCCACAATTCCATATATCATTAAGTCAAATTTATCATCATTGAATCGTGTGATCGAGAGACCATCACATAACTAAATCATGACTAAGTATAATACGCACCCATGTTGGTAGTACAATAATGTCAAACTAAGACTACCCAACCTATGGTGTCTAAGGATTTATGTCATTCAAGGGTACATGTTAATAACAATTATTCATAGCATAATATCGAAGATGACTTTATGTTGGTGATAAGCCCTAAAGGCAATCATAGAGATGATTGTATCACGTCTATGTTTATGAGTTATTGAATAAATGTTATTTTGTTCCTTGAATGAAACACCAGTTATAAAGATTAACGAGTATGTAACATGTTGGTAAAGCTCTTTTAACTTATGATGGTGTTGTTCTAAATGTAATCCTGGTCGAAAGTCACTGGTCAGAACACTAGTGACTCTATCAACTAGCACATGTATTGATTAATGACCATATTTCACTAGTCATGGATATAGGCATATCGAATTGATAATGTAAACACATGTTAAAGAATATCATGTTGGATTGATCCACCTTGAGACACTAGTGAGATTGTTATGATTTCATGTGTCACTAGTTGGTCTCAAGCAATGATGATGTATAATCCTTAGACCTGAGATCAGCATGGTTTCCTACACATGTAATAGTACAATTTGGGGTTGCCAAAGGCTACTCTGAAACCGGGTAGTCATAAAGGTAGCTTTCAAGTATGTTATGAAACATGGAGAGGAATGTGACTGGTCGGGTATGGGATTTGCCCCTCCTAACATAACAAGAGAGATAACTCTGGAGCCCTCGACATGGTTAGATAAAGAAAGTGCATGGTGAAGCCACTGGTGATCGAAGAGTTCGACCACATGAAGTTATTATCACTGTATCGAGAGAGTATTGAACAGTTCATGGATGACATAACATCTCACCTGGAGTTCAACCAGATATCGTGAGGCAAAGGGACAATACAGGAGCTGGTCGTTTAGTTCGATCAGATACGGACTAGTCATATGGAGATATGAGCTAGTCGTAGGCTGGTTGAACATGATCACTAAGTGGTTAAAACCTGGTCGTAACGAGTTACGAACTGGTCCAGACCAAATATGAGCTGGTCGTAGGCTGGTTGAAACCTGGTCAAAAGGAGTTGCGAACTGGTCGAGACCAAATAAGACTTGGTCATATATCATATTACATTAAGGTTCATCCGATATAATTTGTGTTTATTCGGGAATTATTATATCCTGCTAGGTACCACTAATGACTCGTGGTCAGAAAAGGTTTCCGAGTCACAATTGAACTACACATGAACCTAAAGGGTCACATACTTAACGGGTTGGAACAAACCAGTATGGATACTATTCGTCAAACGTGTTCAGATAGGATCCATCACGGGTACTATTTAAGGAGATACTTGAGGCTGTTGGGAGGGATATACAATACAGAGGAGACACAAGACAAGAGTTGACATGAGTTACTCCAAACCCTAACTGTCATCTTCTTGAGAGAGCCTTCCCATACGACTTGGTGCTAGCACACTGACGCACGGTGTTCCTGCCCCGCACGTGTGGATATCGTAGAGGTGCTACTGCGGTTGCTATTGCATTAGAGAACGATTCGCGACATTGCAAGGAAAGCGATCGGTTGTTGGAGGAGATGATCGATGATGACTATGCTGGACGATCGACTGTGAGGATGATCAACTATGTCGGACGATTGACTATGACGACTACTTCGACGCGCTCTTCATTGGACCTGGCTGCTCCAACTCTTCTTCCGCTGCATTTCGCGTCTGGTGGTAACAATCTATGTTCTTTTCTTGTATGGCATCCAGATTTACATGGTAGAATTTTTAAATTGTCACCTAGAGTAGCCTACCCGTATCTAAACATTGGTATCAGAGCCAGTTTGCATAGTTTTTTTATCTAGATTGGTCGCATATACTGGATATGTGACAGTAGTATATTGGATCTATTACTGGTCGGGTCTAGTAACCTGATCAGTTCATGTGGATGGAACGGTCTAGACACTGGTCAATGAGATCGATCAGTGTTCGGCGATAGCAGATGGGTTTACGAGGAGGTATGAGCTAAAAGGACGTGATTTACTCGACTTGTTTTTGACAACCTTGCATGATACTCCTACCAATCGGAATTCCGCCATCGGAGTATGCCGTAGTGCGTGGTCATATCAAGGCAGTGATCATATTGGTTCAGAATAGGCTTAATATGATTAATCCGATGATTTCTAAGGCTCGGATACGTGAATAAGATTCATGTCCAGGAAAAGGTTTTCGAGAGCGCTACCCTCAACCAGCGACGGGTGCTGACCTCTTCGTACCCCGCCCGCTAACCGGCTAGCAAGACCGTCGTGGTTGTAGCTGTGTTATATGGTATTATGTATTCATATCACCTGGTAGAATTGGATTCTATGCATAACTCATTTTTGCAGGGATTGGTGTGAATATTATGGCTCATTGTTTATGTGATACATGAATGGATTTCTCATGGCCTGCGTGTCATGCTGTGAGATAGCCATCGAGCTACATATTATTGTACAACGGTTTGTGTACCGACATGTGATGCTTAATATTCTCGTCTGTAATTTATTACTAGCTTTTAGGAGTAATTGCTTAGTAGATGAATATGGTCGGAGACTTCAAGTATGATGGTCGAAGGACAGGAAGCATGGTGATGGAGATCGTCATGATAAGGGTCATACTATTTCATAGTTTAATTTGATTATCTGCGAATTTTTATTCCTGTCATGCTATTTGATCATGTTTTTCATTAGTTATTTTAACATGGTAGAATAGTATCCCTCAAGAAAAATTAAGTTAATTTGATGTCTTTCCAATTGTTGAGCCCGTCACGATTTTGATCGTTAATTGGTAGGTCTGCCAAAGTAGAGTGTTATTAACTATCTTAATAAGATGGGGCAGGTGTGGGACACCCATATGTATAGTGTTGGTTTAACTTGACAGGGCTATCAAAAGGGTTTTGGGCCTTGGGACATAGTATTATTTGTTGCCGAGGCATAGAGATGCCACCCAACAGACAAGAGTCATATGTGATATGATTGGCAAGAGGTTGTCTACCTAAAATCACTAGGTTTCTAGCAGTGATGTCAAAGCTCACTAGGACTTAATGATTTTTTATCTTAAACTCACTATATGATGTTTGAGGGAAACATGGTTTAAAACATATAGTAGGAGTATCTTTTATTGACTGTTGACGGTTATGTTCGACCAGGTATGGATTGATCGTGTAGTGATACGACCAAATCCAGACTAGTCGTATAGTAATACGACCAGATCGAGTCTAGTCCAGACTAGTCGTATAGTGATACGACCGAGTCCAAACTAGTTGTATGATGATACGACTGGATCCCGATTAGTCGTATTGAGATACGAGCTGGTCGTAGACTAGTCGAACATGACCACCAACATGCTTGTCTAAAAGAAGATCTTACATAAATATAATGCTGAATCTTTGCATATATTTCTGTTGTAGATCATTGCACCTACTACTTCTTCTGCACATACCTTTAACTTGTGATCTATTCTTGAGAAAGAAAAACTGAATGGTACAAACTTCATTGAATGGTTTCGTAATTTGATAATTGTTCTCAAACTAGAAAAGAAGGAATATCTTCTAGAGGGTCCCTATCCCGAGGAACCGAGTGCCGATGCTCCTCGTGCTGATAAGAATGCTTACGAAAAGAATTGCAATGACGCAGTCGATGTGCACTACCTAATGCATGTGACCATGATCTCTGAGCTTCAAGAGCAATATGAGACCACATACGCTTATAATATGATTGTAGGTTTGAAGGGTGTGTTTTAGAATCAAGTAAGGACAGAGAGGTTTAACACCTTTAAGGCATTGTTTTCTTGTAGGCTGTTAGAAGGTAACCCGGTCAGTTGTCTATGATAAAAATGATTGGTCACATTGAGAGCTTGGAAAAGCTTGGTTTTTCCCTTAGCCAAGAGTTGGCTACTGATGTGATTCTCCAATCGCTCCTTACGAGCTTTGAGCCTGTCATATTGAATTTTTATATGAATGGCATGGAGAAATCAATGACCGAGTTGCATAGCATGTTTAACGATGCTGATGAGAGCATCAAGAAAAGTTCTAATCATGTGATATTGGTTCAAAAGACTACCAGCTTCAAGAAGAATGGTACGTCAAAAGGAAAGGGAAAGGAAAGACTCAAAATAAGATCGAGATTCTCAAGCCTAAGCTTAAGAAGCTCAAGTTGGGTCATGAGCCTGAATCAGAATGTTACCATTGTCATGAGACTGGGCATTGGAAGAGAAGCTGCAAGAAATACTTAGCATAGATAAAAAAGAACAAAGGCACTAAGACTTCCAGTTCAGGTATAAATGTTATAGCAATTAATCTTGCCTCTTCTCCGACCATTTCTTGTGTATTTGATACTGGATTTGTTGCTCATATTTGCAATTCGATGCAGGGACTGATAAGGAGTACAAGCTTGACAAGAGGAGATGTTGATCTTTGCGTAGGCAATGGAGTAAGAGTTGTCGCATTAGCTATTGACACTTGGCCATTAGTTTTACCCTCAGGATTAGTTATGGAACTAAATAATTGTTATTATGTTCCTGCCTTAAGCAAAAATATTATTTTTGCTTCATGTTTAGGAGCAGAATGTTATGAATTCAGAATAAAGAATAATTATTGTTCAATTTAATTTAAAGGTATGCTTTATGGCCATGCTCCATTGGTGAATGGATTGTACGCTTTGAATCTTGAGGACGGGCCCATCTATAACGTTAATGCTAAGAGACTGCGACCTAATGATTTGAATCCCACTTTTAATTGGCATTGTCGTCTATGTCATATAAATGAGAAGCGCATGATGAAGTTATATAAAAATGGTCTTCTAAACTCATTTGATTTTGAATCATTTGAAACATGTGAATCTTGTTTACTTGGCAAGATGATAAAAGCACCTTTCACAACTAGAGGTGAGAGGGCAAATGACTTATTAGCCCTTGTACATACAAATGTATGTGGCCCAATGGGCACTTCGGTCAGATGTGGTTTTCAGTACTTCATAATATTTACTGGTGATTTCAGTAGATATGGCTATGTCTATTCGATAAGACATAAGTCGCAATAATTTAAAAAGTTCAAAGAATTTTAGAATGAAATGCGGAATCAAATCGACAAGGCAATCAAATGTCTAAGATCTGATTGTGGAGGTGAATATTTAAGCCATGAGTTTGGTGGTCATCTAAAGAAATATGGAATTGTTCCACAACTTACTCCGCCGGGGATGCCTCCATGGAATGGAGTGTCTGAACGACGGAATCGAACATTGTTGGACATGGTTCGGTCAATGATGAGCCAATCTGATCTTCTATTGCAATTATGGGGATACGCTCTAGAAACAACAACTTTCACTTTAAATAGGGTTTCATCAAAAACTATATAGATGACACTATATGAGATATGGACCGGGAAGAGTCCTGGATTGTTTTTTCTCAGGGTATGGGTTGTGAGGTATATGTCAAACGTTTGACGTCTGATAAACTCACACACAAGTCCAACAAGTGTTTTTTTGTGGGGTATCCTAAGGAAACTAAAGGATATTATTTTTATAATCGGGTTGATAACAAAGTGTTTGTTGCTCGAGATAATGTCTTCTTGGGGAAAAAGTTTCTTTCCAAAGGAGTCAGAGGGAGCAAGGTGCAACTCGAAAAAATTCAGGAACCATCTAAAAACATTTCAAGTCCTACTGAACCTCTACAGGATGAACAAGATGTTGTTGAACGTGTAGATAAGGCATTCGCTCCATGTAGATAAAAAAGGCCACGTCAATTGATTATAAGGTATGGGCATAACGTTTTATTATTGAATAATGATGAGCCTAAGACATATACAAAAGCGATGATGGGCCTAGACTCTGATTTATGGCTTGAAACCATGACACCTGAGATAAAATATATGTATGACAATCAGGTTTGGAACTTGGTTGATGCACCTGATGGTGTCACGACCATAGAGTGCAAGTGGATTTTTAAGAAAAAAAGATAGATATGAATGAAAATGTTCATATTCATAAGGCACGACTAGTCGCGAAAGGTTTTAAACAAATTCAAGGTGTTGATTATGATGATGCTTAAGTCTATCCGGATCATTCTAGCAGTTGCTACATATTTCGACTATGAGATATGGAAAAATGGATATCAAAACGGCTTTCCTAAACATAAACCTAAGTGAGGATGTGTACATAACACAGTCTAAGGGTTTTGTTGATACAAAGGAAGCTAGAAAGGTATGCAAGCTTAAGAAATCCATCTATGGATTGAAGCAAGCATTTTGGAGTTGGAACATTCATTTCGATGAAGTAGTCAAAGGGTTTGACTTCATCAAGAACGAAGAAGAACCTTGTTTTTACAAGAAGGTTAGTGCAAGTAAGCTTGTGTTTCTGATCTTGCATGTGGATGACATACTACTGGTCGAAAATGATATTCATATGCTTGAATCTGTTAAAACTTCACTAAGAAATAGTTTCTCAATGAAAGATTTAGAAGATGTAGCATATATTCTTGGTATAAGGATCTATAGAGATAGATCTAAAAGGCTAATTGGATTAAGCCAGGATATGTACATTGACAAGGTGTTGAAACGGTTCAGCATGCCAGATTCTAAGAGAGGTTTCTTGCCCGTGGCACATGGCATTAATCTCAGCAGGAATCAGTGTCCTACGACCACTTATGAGCAAGACAAAATGAGTAGAATTATATATGCTTCGGCTATTGGATCTATCATGTATCCTACCTATGCTATGTACACGACTAGATATGTCGTATGCTCTAAGTATTATGAGCAGATATCAATTGGATCCTAGTGAAGGTCACTGGATAGCAGTCAAGAATATCTTTAAGTACTTGAGAAGGACTAAGGATGCATTCCTTGTGTATGGTGGTGAGGAAGAGCTGGTCATAAATAATTACACCGATGCAAACTTCCAAACCGACTAGGATGATTTCAGATCACAATCAGGGTTTGTGTTTTGTCTTAATGGAGAAGCAGTGAGCTGGAAAAGTTCCAAGCAAGGAATGGTTACTGATTCTACAACAGAGGCCGAGTACATTATCGCTTCGGAAGCTGCAAAATAAACCGTATGGATTAGAAAGTTCATTTGTGAACTGGGTGTGATTTCGAGTGCTTCTAGTCAAATGGATCTCTATTGTGATAATAGTAGAGGCATTGCACAGCTAAGGAGCCTAGATCGCATCAAAAGTTCAAGCACATACTTCGGCGATATCATATCATTCGTGAGATCGTTGAGAGTGGTGATGTGAAGATATGTATGGTGCACACGGATTTGAATATTGCTGATTCGTTGACAAAGCATCTCCCACAACCTAAGCATGAGGTGCACACAAGAGCAATATGTATAAGTGATGCGGGGTGCCCGATCTTCTCGACGTAGAACCTCTTGATAACTTGTGTACCCTGACGAACCACCAGCTGATCCCCCGCGCCAATGCACGGACTTGCAACTCTATGGAAAATTCGCCCAAACACACACTTGATTGGATCCTCGCTGACCACAAGCGAAGATCGTCGAACCCTCAATTCCCAGCGGAAAAGCAAGAACGACCCATTATTCTCAATGCCCAATTCCCTCTGTTTTGGCTATAAGCACAACAGGAGAATCAAGCAAAAGCTTTGAAAATATATTAAACGTGGTCTGAGGTTACAATGGGGGTATACCTCTCTATATATAGTGCTCCTACTCCTCCTCATGGCTGGCCAAGAGGCCCTACTCCTATTCTAATTCGGATTTGGAGTCCTACTCCAATTCCGACACATTCCAAAACAGAAAAGGAAACTCTGATTTTACAACCGTCATATTGTTTCAGTCATATCTTTTGATACAGGACGAATTTCGGAGTGAGGGAGGATCCGTTGGATCGGGCTTGAAGTTAGCTTTCCAACAAGCCCAAGAACACTCGAATCGGACTCCGTTTGTGAAAGTTATGGCCGTTTTAATCCGGACTGTCCTGCTGATTCCGAATCCGAATTTGAGGTTGATTCCAAATCCGAATTGAATTATGAGTTGATTCCGAATTTGAATTTGGTTGGGCTTGTGGAAGTTTCGAATTTGACTTGGATTCTTGGGCTTCTCTTCCCTTGCTTGTCTCCCACGAGCTTCTCCTCCATTGTGATGGCCTTTCTTCAAGAACAATCTCATATCCTTCATCTCCGTTCATTATTGAATCTTCCAATCTGAGCACAACTAAAACACTAGTTTTAGGTAGTATGAAATTCTCAACTAATTTAAAAGTAAATTCAGTGAACAGATTCACCTGTTGGATAAGCTTCTCTTGTTTTTCAACTCTCTTAGTAAGCTCATGTTGTTCTGATGTATTTAATGAATTGAAAACATTATATAAAACAACGTAGCTAAGGATGTCCGCATCATCCTCCCTTTCTTCAAAAACCGTCCTCGGCTTTTGATAGCCTGAAAATGTGCTAGACGAAGAAAACAACGTATATGCATGGTATATGTATTTATCATCCAAACAAGTTCCGTGTAGCGCATGATGATTTGCTGAACATGTATTAAACAAAGAGAACAACGTATATACGTGATATATGTATGAATCAATTGTTGTGTTATTCACGTTGTTTTGTACAATCGATAGCTCGGAATCACATTTCAAATTGCACAACCTACTCATATGACAAAATTTCACCTTCCCAATACCAAAGTCAAGTAAAGTGGGTGAAAACCAATTGATACCATTCCATGATTCAACTGCGCTACTCTGATTAGCTATACATTTAAGAGATAAACAAGTAGGCATCATGTTGCATTCTAAACAATAGACACTTGTATTTAAACTCATCTTAAAGATATCATGACATTGCTCAATAGATGGTTTGCGCAAAACATGTGATTGTAAATCAACAAGATTATCATAGGTAATGTATATTTGATAAACTTGAAACATGTTGTCTACACCAACATCACCAATCAAATTGAATTTATATGTGTGTATGTAGCTATTTACTAGTGATCTTAAGTGTAAAATTTCAAGAACCTTCTTAATCACACTAGATACATGTTTAGGACTATCGAATATGATATAACACAAAGAATTATTAATGTGTATTCTACTAAGAACTTCTTTTTGAGTAATCAATTTCACATTATGCAAATTAAGCATATCAAATTTAGAACGTGGAATCATCAAATGAATAATGGAGTTCTCAGTTTTACGCACCTTGTTTTCATAAACGACCAATTCAGTACAAATAGTGTTACCTTGATCTTCAGGTATTCCCTCTCCATCTATGGTTAGCTCTTTATCTTTCTCTTCCAATGGTGAGGGCTCTTGAATCTCCAACTCTTTATTTGCTTGGTCCACCTACAGAATGTGGGATACAACACTAGAAATAGAGGGTAAGTTGTTAGGTTCAAAAATAATCTTACTTGTCCTATCATCTATCTCTCTCTTTTCTTTTGGTGTATCTCTCACACTCTCAATTGGGATGCTCTCAATCTCGCGTATGGTGGAATCACACAGCTCACTCTTTTTATCACTCTCACTCAATTTGGCTATGTGGCTCTCATTCTCACATGGGTTTTGATACATCTCATCCTTGTAAGACTGTGGGCCAACAATGGCACAACTACCACCAACCACGACCTCCTCACGTGTTGCGGGTTGTGACGGGGCGGCACTACTCATCACCTCGGTCGAAGAAAAATTCACATGCTCGATCTTCTTCTCAAGTGACACACTAGTGGATGAATTAGAACTAAAGAGCCCGCGCAGATTTAATTGATATGCTTGCATGTGTTTAAGTCTCTTTTCTGCCTTCATAGCATATTTCACAAGATCTTGCAGACTACGAAAATATTCATCTTGAAGTGCAGCAACGATCTGATAATTCAAGCCTGCTTTGAAGTATGTCTTTTCTTGATATGGACTAGTGATATTGGCACGGCGCATTGCATGATTCAACTCAATATAGTAATCTTGGACAACTTTGCATCCTTGTGTAATGCTCTCCACGTGTCGTAGTAGTTCCCGCTCATAATAGGATGGAACAAATTCTCTTCTCATGATGCTTTTTAAACAGAACCAAGATGTAATGAATCTTTTTCCACCTAGTTGTTGCCACCAACTAGAGGCATAGTCCGTAAAAAACAAAGTGGCCACTCTCACTTCCTTGGCTTCTGATTCGAACTTATGGGATTCAAGCTCGAACTCCATGTCTTGTACCCACTCAAGATACTCCTCTGGATCATTACTACCATAGAAGGGAAGATATGTATACTCGCGATCTGCCATTGTTAGCAGCAAAGCAAAGAATATGTATGTAGGTGTATGTGTATATGTAGAGGTCACTCAACTCACAATCCTAACAAGGTGAAGTTTCTTTACCGTTAGAAGGAATTAAGATCAACAATACTTACACTTGAGTGGCAGGAACCACAAGGTGATGTGTGAGCGAATTTCAAGAGCAAGTCAAAGCACGACAACGGGTGTTTTGTGGAGCTTGGTATGGATACCTACTTAATTTGAAAATTCTAGGTATTGTAAGGCTAAGTAAATATTCAAACTAGAATTCAATGCCTAGTTGCCGATCACAAAGATATAAGTGAAAATCAAAGCAACTCACACGCAAAGATATTGGAACTTAGTGCAATCAAGGAATGAGCTATGTAAGATATAAGTGAAGAACAAAATAGCTCGTATTGCACAAGTTTTAGAAAGACGCTAGCTAGTTGCAAATAATGAAACTAGGGCACAAGATTGCACAAAATATTGATATTCTAACAATTGAACCAAGAATGAGTGGGGATTTTCGCTCAAGTTTATGGTTCGGCTATGCGCTTCCTTTTTCCTTTTGTCTTTTGTCTTTTCTTTTTCTCTTCTTTTTTTTTCTCTTCTCTTTTTCCTTGCTTTTTTTGAACTATTGCCAAAATTCTTGTTCTACCAAAAATGAGCAAAAGTTCTTTCCCACCTTTTGATCTTTGAACAATTGCAAGAACACAAATATTAATATGCAGCCCTAAGCAACGATTTAGCTAGTCTTCAATAGGTTCAAAGTATTCACAAAGGATTGAAAGGTTCACAAAGGATAAATTGGTTACTCACTTTTTTTGGTGTTTTTTTTATAAACACGACAAAAAAAAATCAAACTAGGCTCAAATAAAAGCAACGCAAAAGAATTCAAGATCAGCAAACTAAACTTGATTCTAATGGACAAAAACTTAACAAAACTCACTAGAATAACAAATTAAATACTACGGCTGAAAGACTTTTTTTGTATGGCTTTTTCGTGTATAGGGAAAAAATTAGATAACTGGATAAAGATCCTACCGAGTCAACGGAGCTCTGATACCACCTGATGCGGGGTGCCCGATCTTCTCGACGTAGAACCTCTTGATAACTTGTGTACCCTGACGAACCACCAGCTGATCCCCCGCGCCAATGCATGGACTTGCAACTCTATGGAAAATTCGCCCAAACACACACTTGATTGGATCCTCGCTGACCACAAGCGAAGATCGTCGAACCCTCAATTCCCAGCGGAAAAGCAAGAACGACCCCTTATTCTCAATGCCCAATTCCCTCTGTTTTGGCTATAAGCACAACAGGAGAATCAAGCAAAAGCTTTAAAAATATATTAAACGTGGTCTGAGGTTACAATAGGGGTCTACCTCTCTATATATAGTGTTCCTACTCCTCCTCATGGCTGGCCAAGAGGCCCTACTCCTATTCTAATTCGGATTTGGAGTCCTACTCCAATTCGACACATTCAAAAGTAAAAGGAAACTCTGATTTTACAACCGTCATATTGTTTCGGTCATATCTTTTGATACAGGACGAATTTCAGAGTGAGGGAGGATCCGTTGGATCGGGCTTGAAGTTAGCTTTCCAACAAGCCCAAGAACACTCGAATCGGACTCCGTTTGTGAAAGTTATGGCCGTTTTAATCCGGACTGTCCTGCTGATTCCGAATCCGAATTTGAGGCTGATTCCGAATCCGAATTGAATTATGAGTTGATTCCGAATTTGAATTTGGTTGGGCTTGTGGAAGTTTCGAATTTGACTTGGATTCTTGGGCTTCTCTTCCCTTGCTTGTCTCCCACGAGCTTCTCCTCCATTGTGATGGCCTTTCTTCAAGAACAATCTCATATCCTTCATCTCCGTTCATTATTGAATCTTCCAATCTGAGCACAACTAAAACACTAGTTTTAGGTAGTATGAAATTCTCAACTAATTTAAAAGTAAATTCAGTGAACAGATTCACCTGTTGAATAAGCTTCTCTTATTTTTCAACTCTCTTAGTAAGCTCATGTTGTTCTGATGTATTTAATGAATTGAAAACATTATATAAAACAACGTAGCTAAGGATGTCCGCATCAATAAGGTACCTATATGATTGACTCTGGTGCAAGTTCGACTAGGTATGGACTGGTCGTATAGTGATACGACCAGATCCAGGACTAGTCGTATAGTGATTCGAGCGGATCCAAACTAGTCGTATGGAGATATGAGTTGGTTGTAGACTGCTCGAATATGACCAAGTGCACACAAAAAGCCATGGGTATTTGATACCTATTTGATCGACTCTAGTGCAAGTGGGATACTGTTGGTGATATGTCCTAGAGGCAATCATAGAGATAATTGTATCATGTCTATGTTTATGAGTTATTGAATAAATATTATTATGTTCCATGACTGAATCATTAGTTATAAAGATTAACGAGTATGTGACTTATTAGTGAAGCTCTTTTAACTTATGATGATATCGTTCTAAATGTATCCCTAGTCGAAAGTCACTGGTCGGAACACTAGTGACTCTGTCGACCATCACATGTATTGATTGATGATCATATTTTACCTGTCATAGATATAGGGATATCGAATCAATAATGTGATCACATGTTTGAGAACATGGTGTTGGATTGACCCAACTTGAGACCCTGCTGAGATTGTTATGATTTCATGTATCATCAGTTGGTCCCAAGCAATGATGATGTATAATCCTTAGACCTGAGATAAGCATGGTTTCCTACATGTGTAAGAGTGCACTTTGGGGTTGCCAAAGGCTACTCCGTAACTGGGTAGTCATAAAGTTAGCTTTCGAGTATGCTATGAAACATGCGAAATAATGTGACTGGTCAGATATGTGATTTGTCCCTCCTAACATAACAGGAAAGATGTGTTTGGGTCCCACGATGTGGTCGAATAAATAAGTGCATGGCCATGCCATTAGTGGTCGAAGAGTTCAACCACATGAAGTTATCTATCATTCTATCGATAGAGTATTGAATAGTGGACGGATGACATAACACGAACCTGGTCACTAAGTGGTCGAAATCTGGTCGTAAGGAGTTACAAACTGGTCGATACCAAATATGAGCTAGTCGTAGGCTGGTCGAAACCTAGTCGTAAGGAGTTGCGAATTGGTCAAGACCAAATAGGACCTGATCGTAGATCATATTGCATTAAGATTCATCTGATATAATTTGTGTGTATTCAAGAATCATTATGTCCTGCTAGGTACCACTAATGACTCGTGGTCGAAAAAGGTTTCCGAGTCATAGCCGAACTACACATGAAGCTACAGGGTCACACACTTAACAGGCTAGAACAAACCAGTATGGATACGATTCGTCAAAAGTGTTCGGATAGGATCTATCACGTATACTATTTAAGGAGATGCTTGATGGTGTTAGGAGAGATATACGATACAAAGGAGATACACAACAAGAGTTGATGTGAGTTTCTCCAAACCCTAGCCGCCATCTTCTTGAGAGAGCCTTCCCGAGCGACTTGGTGCTAGCACACCGGCGTACGGTGTTCCTACCCTAGACATATGGATACCATAAAAGCGCTACTGTGGTTGTTGTTGCACTAGAGGACGATCTGCGATATTGCAAGGAAAGCGATCGGCTGCTGGAGGAGACGATTGGCGACGACTACGCTGGGCGATCGACTGTGAGGACGATCAACTACGTCGGACGATCGACTATGACCACTATTTCGACGCACTCTTCGTTGGACCAGGCTACTCCAACTCTTCTTCTGTTGCATTGCGTGTCTGGTGGTAACGATATGTGATCTCTTACTTGCATGGTATCCTAGTTTACGTGGTAGAATTTTTGAATTGTCAGCTAACGTAGCCAAACTGTATCCAAACACTTTAACTATTCCTAAAAGCTGTTATTATAAAACTAGCAATGCATGTTGATATAAATCAATATAATTTTATAAACTAGGTACGACATGATCAAAAGTCTACGACTTGCCTTCATTGAAGTGTTGAGATGCCTAGGTCGTCAGGTCTAAGAACTGTTCGGAAACGTTGGAATCTATATGTGCGAAAAGAGCCAAATAAATAAACAATTCTAAATAAAATTCAAAAATTACCAAACTAGAAATAAATGAAAGGAACTGAATTTAGATGAATTTATAAATTTGAATCACTCGAATCGGAGCTCGGACGAACGAGAACGGGTTCCTAGAAGTTTGAAAACACAAGGTTGGAAGTAGGTTCGACTACACGTGGTCGGAAGGAGCATGAGGGAGAACAAGGTGCGGGGAGCTCACCAAGATCGAGAGAGAGGTCGAAGAATGTCAACGGACGGCGGACGGCGATGGGGAAGCTCGTGGTCTAAGGAGAAGAAGAACGGCGATGAAGGGGTCGGCCGGGACTAAAGGAGAAGGGAAAATATGGCGGCGCCTGTGAAACAAAACTGAAATTAAGTGAGGGGATTGCTTCAAGGAATTCTGGGGCTCGAATTGATGCGAGTAGAAGAGGAGGGGGCTACACTGGTGCGGCGAGGACCGAGAGGCGGCGCGCAACGGCTTGAACTCGGAGCTCGGGGCTTCAGGTAAACCACGGCAACAAGAGCGAGAGAGGGAGAACTGAGGGAAAAACAAGAGCAGTGCGAGGGTTCCCTGGTGCTCTTCTTTATAGGGCACCGGGGGGACCACAGGGCGAGATGGGCTTCGGTGGAGGCAACGACATTTAATGCACACGCCGCTGAGGAAAAAGAGGGAGGAAAAGCGTGTCGGGGCGTAGACGACGACATTTAATGCGCACGTTGCCAAGGGACAAATGGGACAGGATTCGTGACGGGGCGATGGCTTTGCAGCGATGGTGATGCGAGCTCGCGCACGGGCGGCAAGGGCACGGTGAAAAAAATGGTAACCCAGTGAGGAGGAGGCTGACAGGTGGGGCTGGTCGAAACCTGGTCATAAGGTCTGGTTAAAACTGAGAGGGTGGTCAAAACCAAGAGGGTGGTCGACAACGAGAGGGTGGTCGAAACCGAAAAGGTGGTCGACAACAAGAGGGTGGTCAAAACCGAAAGGATAGTTGAAACCAAGAGGATGGTCGAAACCGAAAGGATAGTCGACACCAAAGAGGATGGTCAAAATCGAAAGGATGATCAAAACCAAGATGGTGGTCGAAATCGAAAGGATGGTCGGGACCAAGAGGGGGGTTGAAACCAAAAGGGTGGTCGAAACCGAAAGGATGGTCGGGACCAAGAGGGTGGTTGAAACAGAAAGGGTGATCGAAACCAAGAGGATGGTTGAAACCGAAAGGATGGTCGAGACCAAGAGGGTGGTCGAAACCGAAAGGATGGCCGAAACCAATAAGGTGGTTGAAACCAAAAGGGTGGTCGAAACCAAGAGGATGACTGAAACTGAAAGAGTGGTCGAGACCCAGAGGGTGGTCAAAACCGAAAGGATGTCTGAAACCAAAATGGTGGTTGAAACCGAAAGGGTGGTCGAAACTAAGAGGATGGTCGAAACCAAAAGGATGGTCGAAACCAAGAGCATGATCGAAACCGAAAGGATGGTTGAAACCAAAAGGGTGGTTGAAACCGAAAGGGTGGTCAAAACCAAGAGGATGATCGAAACCGAAAAGATGGTCGAGACCAAGAGGGTGGTCGAAACCGAAAGGATGGCCGGAACCAAAAGGGTAGTTGAAACCAAACGGGTGGTCAAAACCAAGAGGCTGGTCGAAACCGAAAGGTTGGTAGAGGAAGAGTGTTGGCCCTTTTATAGCCGAGAATGAGAGAGGGAGCAAGAGCAGCTCGGGGAAGGTGGTGCCAGGGCAAGACAATGGGGGTGCACGGGGAGGCAGCAAGGTCAAGGGGCAGGTGAGGGAGGAGACGAGAGGGTGGCAGGCGGCAGGTGAGGGGGGAGGCAAGAGCAGGTGGGGAGGAGAAAGAATAGAGGGGGAGGGTGGATGTGGCGAAAGACATACAATTAAATGATTATTTTTATTTTTAAATTTTTTAAAAGAGCTCTAAAATTGGGATGTTACACAGAACACACTAGGGTTTTTTGCACGATTGAGCGTGATGTGAAATGTCTCTCTACCGAGGCGAGGCCCTCGAGTCGGGAGACTCCCTAGTCGCCGAGACGGTTCCTTCGGAACAGCTAGGGTTTTTGCACGAAGGAGTGCGATGTAAAATGTCTCTCCGCCAAGGTGAGGCCCTCAAGGCGGGGGACTCCCTAGTCGCCGAGGCGGGGCCCTCGGAATGACTAGGGTCTTATTTAGACACTTCACACCCGCGAGGGTAAGTTAGTGTGCGCCGGGGCTATGTGCGGCGTCTTGTTTATACACTTCACACCCGAAAGGGTGAGTTAGTGTACGCCGGGGCTCGAGGTCATGCGCGGCGTCTTGTTTATACACTTCACACTCGGAGGGTGAGTTAGTGTGCACCAGGGCTCGGGGCCATGCGCGGTATCTTGTTATACACTTCACACTCGGGAGGGTGAGTTAGTGTGCGCCGGGGCTCAGGGCCATGCTTGGCGTCTTGTTTATACACTTCACACCCGGGAGAGTGAGTTAGTGTGCACTGGGGCTTAGAGCTATGCGCGGTGTTTTCTGTGTTGTTCCTATTGCGTTGACTTAAATACTAGATTGTATAGGAATTAGCTACTTTTTGCATGTAAACAAGGTATGGAGCGATGTATGTCATATTATGTGGCTAGGAACAAAACCTCTTATACTCAACAATACTTGAACAATTCATACGAGCGCTTGACTCGGCAGTCGGCATTCGTATTATGGATGTGTTGTGCTTCTATCCCTTGATCTCTTAGTGCAAATCATTATGGTTATATGTTGGTGGAAATAACTGTCATGCACATACACCTTGGCTATGAAGGTCAGCACTGGAGTTCGCACATGGCTAATCTCCGAAGCCTGCGCGGCCCCTGGAGGGGCCTGACGAGGCAAGCGCGAGGTGACCGACGATGCCGAAGGGGGCTGAGCAAAGAAGGGACTGAAGGAGACTCGGGCACGGTGAGGAGGTGGTCAGAGGGCGAGGAGATGCCGCTCCAGGATGGCATGCGAAGGTGCTCGTGGGCTTCGGCTGAAGCTTTTTCCCCAAGGTGACGAAGCCGGCACTAGGTGCCGGCGAGGTGCCCCAAGGTGGGGTCGGAGGTGGCCTTGGGGGCCGAAGGTTCCTCGTGCGGGGGCGATGAGGGGGTGCCCACGAAGCGCCCCGAGGTGGAACTCGAGGAGGCGCATGCCGTTGGGGCAGCGGAGCCTCGAGGGGGATCGAAAGGGCACGTGGTAGGCGCACGCGGCGGAGCCTCGAGGTGGCGAAGGAGCCGGAGGTGGTTGAAGTTGCTGAAGGGGGGCACCCGAGGAGTTGCCGCCGAAGGGTCCTCGGGCACGACGAGGAGGGGGCCTTCGGAGGCTGCTCCGGGCGGCCAATGTAGGGATGCGTGTGCGGAGGCCCCGGGCTTAGGGCGCCCAGAGTGAAGGAGGTGCGGCTCCGACTTAGAGAATTATATGTGCCGGAGGCGCTTCGGTTGAGGAGCTAAGTTTGTCCGAATGTGAAGCTTCATTTGTTGAGTGAAGGGTGAGGCGTGGAGTTTGTGGGGCGGAGCCGCGACGCGAGGTTGTGCTAGGTCACTACCGTAGGGGGTGGCTCCGGGAAGCCGAAGGCGAGCGGCCGCGATGGAGGTGGAGCTCCGAGGGGGCCTTGAGGGCGAGGGTCGGCCCCGCGCTGGAGGTTGAGCACTGGCTGCACCGGCATGGAGCTCGGGCGCGGGGCTCAGGAGGAAACTGCCAGGGCGGAGCTGGAGGTAGCCGAGAGGGCGTTGCCGAAAGGGTCCCCTCGGTGCTAGTACGGGGCTGAAGGTGTTGTTGCCCTGGGTTTGAGATGGGTGTTGCTGCCGTTTGTTGCCGACGGAAGGGATTTGCCAAGGTGGGCCCGGTGGGCTTCGGCTGTAGCTTTTTCCCAAGCCGCGCGAAGTGGGCTTCGGTCGGAGCTTCTTCCCAGGCCGCCGAAGTGGGCTTCGGCTGGAGGTGTCTTCAGCTCCTCTCCCGCGTAGCTTCTTGTTCGGACCCAACGGACGACACCAACTGTTGTAGCAAGAAAATGCTAGACAGTGGGTACAAGATACCTTTTGTCTCGGAAGAGGTCCGAAGGGAGGAGCCAAAGACACATGTATGTACGTTGCATTCTGAATGTGTGAATGAGAGAAAGCCCCCCATGTACATGCCCTTGGAGCTTTATTTATAGGGGTAAGAATGTACATTTACCTTCTTACCTTCACAATATATTAAGAGAGAGAAGGGTACTTAGATACATTTGTCAGCATACACTACATGGACTTGGTCTATACATATACAGTAGCTCTGACGGTACACTGATATTCCCGACGACCTTAGAGTGTAGGACACCTCTTGGTGCCCTGCTATAACAAACATTTTTGCACAACCCCGCAGCTCTTCAGCCCATCCCTACGAGATCATTTACATGATTGCATGTTGTTTGCAAGGTTGTGAATTTCATGTCATTATTTCTACCTGTCACATGATCCGGTTCATATAGCTCCCTTAGTTACCCGAAAACATCAAAACCAAAAATTTTATGCTACTATTATCTTCGGCGACACAACCGTTGAAGATTTTTGAAGATGTCAGTGGGTCATAAAAGCCTAATTGGAGCACAAATCTCAAGGGATGGTATAAAGAAAGTACTCCCTCCGTTAATTTTTGTAAGGTCCTCGTGCATTCCGAGATTTAAGCTCGGTGATGTTTGGCCAACAATTAGTCCAACGGTACATAGGTTTAGTGACATAACACCATTACATACAGTGGCGGAGTTGGACTTCGAGCCGCCGGGGCAATGGCCCGAGGTCCAGCTAAAATTGGCAGCTAAAATCCCAGATGTTAGCCCAAAAAAACAATGATAATTTAATTTTTTAATCAAAACACGCTGGTCCGACCCGAGGCCTGGCCAGCTACGCCCCTGATTACATTCATATTGAAAGTGCTTTTACATGATCGTGGTTTTGTAGTTACCAAACAATACATTGTAAAACAAAATTAGCAGCCAAAATATAAACTTTCAAGAACGTGTGTAGTTAAACCTGGCCAAAATGATAGAGTGGCCGATTTTTCACGAGTAATCAGGTCTGTCCACAAACCACTTCAAGCGCAAACTCCTCGTGGTGCAAACTCGTGGAAACCTTCATCAAAAATAATATCAACACGTCAGTTGGCCAATCACGGCCGTTGGATGTCAATCCGAAAGCTACCAAAAACGAACAAGAAAAGAGAGGGGCGGGGGGAGGCGCATTTTTACACGACCCCGCCGCGACACTGCGTGCGTTCCATCCCCCGCGAGATCCGTGGTGCTCTCCCCTCGCCGGCTCGCGCTCCATCCCGTCCAGGACTCCCGATCCACACCGCGAGCGCGACCTCCGGCTCCTCGGCGATGGTCGTCTGCAAATGCCGCAAGGTAATCCTGGTTTCTACCACCGATCCGGCGATCCCTGCCTCGGATCCCGCGGTTTCTTGCGTGTTCTTTCGGTTGGGTGTGGGCGGATACGGGATCTGGGGGTGCGGGCTGGCGGATTCGGTGGCGGCGTGGCCTGGATCCGACCGGGTGCCGCGAATGGCGCGGGTTCGGGATTTGTTCGCCGTTGGTAACGGTTGATTCGTTGCGCGAGCATTTCGTCGAACACCTTCTGAGCTTGCATGTACAGGAGGCTAGGGATTGTTCAATTTGATGCGCCGCGGGGAGCTGTTCTGTTTACCGAGTTGTGTTTTGAGATTTGGCGTGGGTTGATGTTACTAGTGCCAATTGAATTTGGTGCTGATTGAAGTGTGTACTTGCTTATTTTGGTGTTTCAGGCAACGAGGGTTTATTGCTTCGTCCACCAGGTTCCGGTCTGCGGAGAATGCATCTGCTTTCCGGAGCATCAGTTATGCGTGGTGAGCTTCTTGGCTTGTGGCTGGTCCTGATTGGATGCAGACTGAAAATTGTTAAATTGAGAATAGTAATGTGACCAAGTGTTTTGTATATGCTGTTTCATGGAAGTGATCTTTCGCAGTTTTATCTGTCCTGTTGGCTTAGTTGGATATTGCTTTAGCTAGGCTTAAGCAATATTGAGCAATATTGGGTAAAATATTCATTGTTGATTTGCCGAGGACATAGTGTGATGAGCTAGCTTTGCCCAGGACGCAGGAAGCCGCTGGCATATTCCTGTTTATAGATGCCCAGCATATTGGGTAATGGCCAACTAAGGAAATCAGCATGCTGCATGCATTTTTACTTGGATTCAGGTTTCATTTAGTTTGTAGCATTGATACCCCGATACGATGCCAACTTGTCATACTAGTGCCCTGATATCTATTGGTTACCGATACACCGTCGGTACATATTACATATTGGTGGTGTATCCGTAATATTTTCATTTAAAAAATGGAAAACATTCTGATATAACCCAGTAGTTTCCTGTATGTCCTGGCTCAAAATGAAATCACCTCAAAACAAAACAGCCCATGCTCCACCAGCTGCATCCATCTCTCTTTCCCTTCTCATTCAAGCCTAAGGACAGAAACCGCAGCCCTACAGTTGTCATGGCCATCCTTCCTCTTGCTTAGTCCGATTATTGTGTACTTTGTAGTAATATATTTTGACACCAGATGAGTGCATCATATGATCATATATATTTCCTGTTTTATCAACAGTGCTATTTACATCTTATCTGCAAATTAGTATCCTTACAATTTTGTTAAAAATTAGTGTTGCTTTAATTTTGAAAATTAATATCCTCTGTCCTTATTCTGTAGGTAAAAAATTATGCTGAATGGGTTGTTAATTCTGATTATGACTGGCCACAACACTGTTCATTTTGTAATTCGGTTCTGGAAGCTGGAAGTGAAGAAACTACACGGTTGGGTTGCTTGCGTATGTAACGTTTCCAATAGAATGCTTATTAAATTCATTTATATCTTGAAGCTGTCTTTGTTAAATATAACGAGATACTGTGTTCTTGACATCCTTTAGATGCGATGCACACAAAATGCTTGATATCACATATCCAAAGTTTTCCAACACAAACAGC
This sequence comes from Hsuehochloa calcarea, assembly GCA_036346395.1. NCBI lineage: Eukaryota > Viridiplantae > Streptophyta > Magnoliopsida > Poales > Poaceae > Hsuehochloa > Hsuehochloa calcarea. The sequence continues at coordinate 10,685,892 of CM070612.1, read as the reverse complement.
TCCAGCAGGATATGTCTGCCCCTCATGTTCTACCACTGTAAGTTGATCTCTCTCTCTCTCTCTCATAGATCACTGACTTAACATGCTATAGCTCTGAGGATCCACAGTTCTTTGACCTTGAACAGTTGAACTATAATTTCCCTGACAGATATGGCCTCCTTCAAGTATTAAAGATACAGGTTCGCGCCTTCACTCTAAACTGAAGGAAGCAATAGTCCAGGTTAGATCCTTCAAATCTATTCCTGCTTGCAAAATCAAAACCACTGGTTTTCTTCTCATAAATTTGTCATTACATTTATATTGCTTTATGTTGAAGTTATTTAACATTTGCTAATGAATTCTCCTTTGGTGCAATATTGCAGTAATGCATATTAGCAGAATTTTACTCTTGTAGCTAAACCCATTCTCTTATATAATTGCCAGGAACTCAATCCATGCATTCCTACCCTCTTTATCCAACATAAGCATTCCATTGGCCAGTGCTTTCCAGTTTCGATTATTGCTCTTTCATTGATGCTGAACAATGAAATTCATGAAAATACATTGTATCATGTCATGTGAAATACAGATATCAAATTAATCCCATTGATTTTATTATTGGTCTTGACTATTAATGTTCTAATCCTTTTTTGGCTTTTAACTATAAAAATCTTATATACAAATGTGTTATGCTTGTTCAAGTACTTTTAGTGTATATTTACTGCAAGATTGTTTTTTGTCCAGAGTTTCATAAAGCTTGCACTTCCCTAATTTGTTGCAGACTGGATTGGAGAAGAATGTATTTGGAAATCATTATGTGGCAATGCCTAAAGCTGATACTCGCACCCCTCCTGCTTTTGCTTCAGATCCTCTTAAGCATCTATCCAGTTCTGGTGAATCTAATGGTGCACACACAATAAACTCTGCTAAAGATGCAACTTTACCATCGACCTTGCTTTCCAAGGAGGATAATTATCCTGCTGGAATGTTCTCTTCTGGGACACCTAGTCACGTGGAACCAGAAATAGTTGAAATAGATGGTCCTAGTCCTATAACAACCCAATTCCCAGAACAGGAGTCCAGCTTCGTCAGAAGTCCAAGCCCACACGGGGTAAGTCATGCCGAGCCCTTGTATTTGTGGTTAGTTAGTTTGTCTTCTGTTGAGCTCTTGCTTATGCACAGCCATAGTAATTGTATTCCTTCATTATGTAGCCTGGTGCCATGACAAGAAAAGGTGCTAACAATGTTGAGAGACAAAATTCAGAGATTTCTTATTATGCTGACGATGAAGATGGAAACCGCAAAAAGTATACTAAAAGGGGTAAGCATGCAATTGACAAAAAGACTATTTTCTACTTTCATCTTCATATTGTTTGAAAAGACGAGGATGTTTTGCTATTCACAACTATGCGACTTATTCATTAATTGAGAGGATATATATAGACATTGTTATATGAGCCTCCTGAGCTATATGGGCCACATGGGCCAACAGAGAGGGAAAGTAGAGAATGTACAATATTCTTAACACCCCCTTCAAACTAAAGGTGGATCATGGGGATCTGATGCATTGAGTTTGAGTAGATTAAGTCGATGCTGTTCTCGAATCTGAGATTTGGTGAAGAAATCTGCAATTTGAAGCTTTGAGGGAACATACTTAAGAGAGACGGTTAACTCCTGACAATGAGATCGTGTGAAGGATGCATCAACACCAATGTAGTTTGTCAGCTCATGCTTGACTAGATCACTGGAAATCTGAATGACACTTGTATTGTCACAAAAGAGAAGTGTAGGATTGTCATAATGGACACCGAGATCAATCAAGAGCCATCAAAGCCAAATAATCTGTGGTGGTAGCGACAAGAGCTCGAAGCTCAGCCTCTACACTAGAGCGTAACACCACAATCTGTTTCTTGGACTTCCAAGTAATGAGCGAAGTACCAAAAGATACAGTAGCCAGTGATAGATTGGCAATCAGCAGGATCACTCGCCCAAGTGGATTCAGAGTAAGCGTGGAGCTGGAGCTGGCTCGAACTGGCATAGAACAGACGTCTAGGTGCAGTCCCCCTCAAGTGTCTCAGTACACGAACATGACCATAGTGGACTGAGGTGGGAGCACTGACAGACTAGCTAGCTAAGGACATGAACAATACGAGCAATGCTTAGCCTGGTGACAGTGAGATAAACAAGGCTCACAACGAGCTGACGATAACGAGTAGGATTTGTCAATGGTACATCGCCTATGGGTCGAAGCTGTAGGTGCAGCTCCATGGGTGTGGCAGCATTGCGTGTATAAGCCATACTGGAGCGAGCAAGTAGATCCTAAATGTGGTGATGCTGAGAGAGATAATGAATCTCAATCCCTAGAAAATAGCTCAATGGTCCCAAATCGAACATCATAACTGTTTACTCTATTTCTTCAGAAAGCCACATAATCCATGTCGTCTCCAGTGATCAAAATATCATCCACATATAGCAGAAGCAAGTACGACCTCGCTGAGAAGTGTGAATAAACAAGGTAGGGTCATGCTCACTTGGAGTGAAACCAGCAGCTTTAATCACAGAACTGAAATGCTCAAACCAAGAATGAGGAGCCTGCTTGAGACGATATAGAGTACGCCTAAGGTGACAAACATAGCCTGTAGGAGCCTCAACACCTGGGGGTGGTTGCATATAGACCTCATGTATATCATCATGAAGAAAAACATTCTTGACACCCATCTAAGATATAGTCCATATGTGTACCGCTGCAACAACAATAAGAATACGGACTGGTCATATGAGCAACTGTAGAAAAAGTCTCATCATAATCTCGACCATAAGCTTGCTGAAAACCTCTTGCAACAAGATGAGCCTTGTATCATTTTACTGAACCATCTGACTTGTTCCTTACTTTTTACACCCACTTGCAAGTTATAGGAATACCTTCATATGGCAGCGGAAAAAGATCCCAAGTGTCTATACACTCTAATGTTGTGAGCTCCTCTGTCATAGCCAACTACCACTCAAGTATAGTGGCAAACTCCTGATAGGTACTCGGTTCTGCTACTGCGCCTACATGAGAAAAACCCATCTCTCTGGTGTCTGAATAGACGAACGATCATGTAGGGCATACCGTGATGTAGTAGAACGATCGTCAGAGTTGGTGGTACTGGCCGGAGGGTCAAGTGGAGGAAAGGATGACTAAGGATCAGAAAGAACTCTCTGTCGACGACTATAGTGAAAGGGAAAAGTGGAAGTGTTAGAAACTGATGGAGTTGGTAGAGGAGACACACTAGAAGGTGAAACTGGTGGAGAAGGTGTATCAGTATAAGACAAGTCTGGTGAAGGAATGGGAGGTAGACACAAAAAAGAGGTGGAATCTGTGGAAGAAGTTGGATGTGTAGAAGGATGATAAAAGAAGGGTCGACCCTTATCAAAGGTCACATCACGAGAGATGCGAATGCGACATGCTGAGGGATCATAGCAACAATAGCCCTTATGCTCAAGATTATAACCTAGAAAGACACACTCAACCGACTGAGCGCTCAACTTTGTGCGCTCGCGGGGTGCTAGGACATATCAGACAAAACCAAAGACATGAAGATGTGCATAGCGAGCAGGTGCTCTATACAAGACCTCACCATAACACTTGCCCTGAAGCTTGGAAGAGGGCTGATGTTTGATGAGATAGACTGCTGTAGAGATCGCTTCCCCCCAGAAGTAAGAGAGAACAAAGGAGGAGATGAAAAGAATATGAGCAGTCTCAAAGATGTGACGGTGCTTGCGCTCAGTAACACCATTATGAGTATGAGCAGCGGGACACGAGAGCTGAGGAAGAATACCCTCAGAAGAAAGGAATTAACGAAAGGCTAATAAAAGATACTCTCCCTTAGAGTCAGAACGAAAGACACGAATGAAAGAAGAAAACTATGTACGAACCATCTTAGCAAAAGACTGATAAATGGAAATCAACTAAGAACGATGTTTCATAAAATAGATCCAAGTATATCGAGAGTGGTCATTGACAAATATGACATACTAACTATGACCACCCTTCGAAGCAAAAGGTGGACCCCATACATCTGAATGCACCAAATCAAAAGGACGAGGACTGAGAGGTACTACTAGAATATGGAAGTTGCAGCTGTTTCCCCAGCTTACAACGTACAGTCAAAACTAGACTCAACAGTGATATGACCTAAGGAACACTGGTGAACTAGAGTGGTGAGGCGAGCTCTACATAGATGATCAAGTCTATGATGCCACTTGCTAAAGAAAGAACCAACAGGAGACTGAGATGATAACATAGCAGAAGACACTAAGGCTTTCGACGTACTGGTGGAAGGAAAATGTAAGGTGTCCTAGACATAGGTGTCCAAGACAAAGACTAGGAGAGCCTCTACGGCCATGGCCAAAATCAATCACTCTTTTGCTCTAACGATCCTGAATGAAACAAGAATAATCATCAAATCTAATGAAATAGTTCATATTAGTAAGTCGACCAACAAAAAGAAGATTCATAAATAGCTGAGGAACAAAAGACACATCTGGAACAGAGAAGCGGGTTGTAAAGAGAATGCTCTGATGGGTAATAGAGCACGGTGTACCATCAGTAGTGTGAACATATGTAGCATCAGTCACGGGTCTACGAGCAACAAGCTAAGAGCTGTTCGATGTAACATGAAAGGAGGCACCTGAGTCCAGAACTCAAGGATGAGCAACGCTAGGAGCAGAAGGTGCAACTGAGCTCATAGCAGACACTGATCCAGAAGTCACAGTAGGTGTGGGTGTGGCAGCAGTGATTGCTCCAGTAAGTGCTTTCGGAGGCCCAATAGGTGCTCCACAATGACGATCAGATGGATGTCTAGCGCAATAATCAACAAACTGATCTGAATGTAACCTGAAGCACTTGTCAACAAGATGACCAGTCCTCTTGCAGTGAGAACATACCAACACTCTTCTGGGTGTAACTCTGGTAGATCCAGACCGCTGTGAGAAACACAGGACAACATGTGGCAAGGATCCTAAGGTAGGCATAAGCGAATGAAGACGAGTCTCCTCTGCAATCAAACTAGAGAGCACCTCACTCAAAGTCAGTGGAGTGGGATAGTTGAGTTACTGAGTACGAACAGACTCAAACTCTGATCGAAGCCCCATCACAAATTGATAAATGAGCGTCTGCTGAGCATACTTATCTTTGGCAACACAAGAGTGGCAGGCAGTGGTATCCTTCGGTGTTATAGACTCTAGAGGACCAGTGATACGAGTGAAAGCACTGTAATACTCCTCCACTGTCTGATCCTATAGCTGCTAAATACTATGAAGGTTCTTGAGCAATGTGAAGCGAAGAGCATCACTGGACTGAACATATCTCTTCTCAAAGTACGTCCACATTTACTTGGCTGAAGTATGATACTCAAGACTCATCCTCAAAGATACATCAACACTCAGAACAAGACCAGTCATGACACGATCATCCTCTTTTTACCATACCTTTACTACCTCAATATCAACCTTCTTTGGATCAAGAGGATCATCAAAATGAGGCCAAACCATAACCCATAGGAGTAGTCTTGAGTGAGAAAGTCCATACTCGGTAGTTCAACCCATCGAGTTTGATGTTCATGAACATGAGAGATGAACTATCCCCAAACACAACCACACAACAGCAACACAATGGCAGTAGCAAAACAATCAGCATTGGTACTGAGCAGCAAAATCAACAGAGCACATCAGAGCAATCCACATAAGTAGAACAACAAAAGAGAAGTACTGAGCAACAAGAAGCGTCACCGAGGCGTCGAGTGCTGGAGTAGAGGTACTTCGCTTGCTGGAGGTGCCTTTACTTTTCTTGCTGGAGGGTTGGCACCGGAGCAGAGCAGCACTTGCTGGAGTAGAGGGTCGGCGCCCGTAGAAGAGGATGCTCCAGGAGGTGTGGCGGTGAGGAGGACATCGCCTGCTCCAGGCGGCAACGTAGCAGTTGAGAAGGGCGGAGGACGTCGCTAGAGCAATGGATCCGGGAGGCAGTGGAAGCTAGAGGATGCACTAGATCTAGGTGGCAGGGATCCGGTTGCGTGCAAGCGTCGCGGATCCAGGCAACGATGCCGGCGGTGATGATCCAAGCGGCGACACAGCGGTTCAGGGATCCGGTCGCGCGCAGCATCGCGGACGCAAGCGGCGACGAGGCAGTGATGATCTAGGCGGCGATGCGGCGGTGACGAGGCATGGAAGCAGAGGATCTCGCAGATCCAAGCGGCGATGCGGCAATGACGATCCAGGCGGCGCGCTCGGGAAATGTCGCTCAGAGGAGGTGAGCGAGGATAGAGAAGAGGAAGCGGCAGCACATCTAGATCCGCCACTCAGGGTCCCCCGACCCACGGCTGGAGAAGCTCAATGACGGCGGCAGCAGTGGAAACTAGGGTTAGGGTGAGGGGTTCTGATACCACGTTAGAAAAGACAAGAGGATGATGTTTTCTTATTCACAACTGTGCAGCTTAGTCATTAATTGAGAGGGTGAATAGACATTGTTACATGGGCCTCATATGCTATATGGGCCAAGAGAGAGAGACAAAGTAGAGAATGTACAATACTTTTAACACATATTATTTCCACGATTTCTTGAGTTATACTGAGCTTTGGTTATAAGATGATTTAAATTACAATTTTACTGGGAGAGCTCCTGCTGTTCCGCATCCATAAGTTACAAGTTATAACACACTAATCGTGTTGTCAATTGTCCTGAAAATAACTATGATCATATTTTTTTAGTTATTGCAGCTTGATATGCTAACTTTTCTGTTATGTGATCTCTTTCTGAGCATGTATGGCACTAGACCCAAGCCAAAAAAAGAATAAAAATGAAAATTGATTACATCAACGAGGCTGTTGACCCTAACCCTGCTGGCCCGATAAATATGGAAGAACAGTTGGCTTGTTTAAACTGTGCGTGCCTGTTTTAAAATTCCTGAAATAGCTGGCTTGTTTAAACTGTGCGTGCCTGTTTTAAATTCCTGACACTTAAGCCTTGGTCAGTGCCGATCTAATCTTGGTCGGCTTCAGACAGGTTGACCTGATTGGACTAACCGAGCTAAAACTCATCAAGGTATAGGTCCCATTGACATAATCTCTGACACGTGTGGTACCTTCTTAACCCTCAGCAGCAGCATCGGTCAAACCACTTGCCCAAAAAACTTTGTACCAACTGTGTGGCCCAGATAACCTTGAATTTGTTACTTCGTAGATATTTATGGTCTATATGAAGATGGGTTGAATGGGATGAAATTTACATTACATTGAAATCCAGACGCAATTGATGCTTGATTCTGCTTTCAGTACTGCAATGAAGCAGTATACAATCTACATGTGCTTCAAAATTATGCATCTAACATGAAATATACATGTACATGCCGGAAATATGAGAAGACTGTTTCAGGAATAGTCTGGTTTACGTGTAGTCAATTTGAGCTGGAAAATTACTTCATAGCATGGTACCATTTGCTTCTTACATAGCTCCAATTTACAGGTACATTCCGTCACAAATTTTTAAGGATGCTGCTACCTTTCTGGTCCAGTGCACTGCCAACATTACCAGTTACAGCACCCCCTAAAAAAGAGAGTGATGCTCCAGAAGTCCGCTCACGACAACAGAGATCAAGAATGGATCCCACAAAGATCTTACTTGCAATGGCGATCATGTATGTTTTTGTCCTCTTGCTTCTTATATCCCCCGAGTTTGTTCTAAGAATGGGTACTTTATTTGGTTAGCAGTAAAGTAGAAAATGAATTTTTAGTGGTCCAGGAAAAAATACATTGACAGTGGCTGAAGGTCTATTAGTGTCTAGTGAATGGTTTCCCTAACGTTTGTAGTTCATTTACATGATCATAAGAGATATAGAACAGTCACTGATCCAATATGATGCCTTAACACGGGCATTATATACAATCCATGTCTTTCCTCTCCGAATTAATAGCAGGGCTTGGAAGGCCAGTCTGTTCCCAGGTGGCATTAGCATACCACTAATACTAGTTCTTAGCTTATCCACTGTTTGGTAGAGATACACTAAGATGATTTAAAGGATAATCATTTGTGATTTGACGCGTCAAGAAATGTCGGTGGGATGGCCATCACAGCTAGTTTTCTCCTCCAAAACCTTAGTTTATGTGTTCAAGTGACCGACCTTCTGCCCATATTTTAGCAATTATTCCACCAGTCCAGGTTGACCAGTTCAGCCTTTTCCAGTTTAACAGAAAATCCGCCGGTTTGACCACGGTAAAACCACATTTCTATGGATTTTGCCAGTTCGAGTGTATGGACAATCGGACTATCTGACCCACGCTGGACCAGGCAACGGTTCGGGTTTACCCGGTTAAACCGCCAGTCTGATCTGGTTTCAATAACACTTGTTTCTAGACATGGTTCTAAAAGGCGGTATTCGTTTGGTCACCCACCTAATAGCGATCATCCGGCCTAATTGGCCTGATTATTTGGCCTAACCAGCCATTATGCGGTAACAGGTAGGGGCACCTGTTCCTTGTATATGGGCTCGTATACGGCCTAGTTGACCCGTTTTTAGAACACTGTTTCTAGAAACCAGCCAGCTGTTGGGAACTGGCAGCGAAATTTTTTATTTGAATATCGGACTCTTTGATTTGAATATTGTCATCACTTGGTATGATGCTGCATTCTTGGCAAGGTTGCTACCATTGCAAGTGCTGTATTTTTCCTTTCAAGTGTTTTACGTTTACTATAAGAAGGGCAGTTTATGATATCTTTTTTAGAACGTTTACTTGTGTATAAATAAAAGTAGATATGTACCATGTTCCTTCATTCTGCTAGCCTTGATCTGTAACATCAACCCATCTTTGTATACTTGGAACAAACAAACCTCGTAGCTTTGAACCCCGTAAAGTTAATAGACTGGTAATTTACGGAATTACCCTTACTTTTTATCCTGACCATCCGAAGTTTGTGCCAACTTATGGTAGCAACCTTTCAAATTTGTCTCATCTGCTTATATTTTTTCATCTTTTAGTCTGGTTTAGAAAGAGAAGAATTTCTCACTCTGATTTAGAGAAAGAATTTGAACTAATGTACAAAAATTATATGTTACTGCAGGGCATGTATAGCAACAATGGGAATTCTATATTACCGTTTGTCACAGCGCAGTCTTTCTGAAAACTTTGTTGAGGATGAGCCTCAGTAATACCATTCAGATTTTCAATCTTGTACTTTATTTCTGGTACTGCTTTGCTGCTGCTTCCAAGGGTTTTACCCTCACTGTATTTCTTTTCCTTTTCCTGTTTTGTGGAGCTTTCTTGGTGATTGAGGGTGGGGTAGTCGCTAGTTACATAAGAGTTATAGTAGTTTGTTTTTATATGCTAATTGATGCGCATGCTTATGTAACTATAATGCTATATAATATTGTCCTGTTATCTACACCTGATCAGAAATCAGAGAAATTGTCATCTACTATTTGTTAATTTTTACCTCATGAGAAATTACAGATGGTGGCACCTTCAGAACTAATAGAGATGTTATTTTGAATGGCATGTTCTGAAATATAGCTGTTATTTTATCGCTCTCAACCAATTGTTCTAGTCATCAACTGCTGGCATGTTTCAGAACTGGATATGTTGGTTGTGGACTCATACCAACATATTAGTATCTTGTTGACTTGTTCAACTCATTTGGTAGAAGCTTCATATTAAGAACAATGTTGGTTAATGTGCTTCTGGTCCCTATTTTTTCTTGGAGGTAGGAAAATGGATCGTGGTGGTTACTGGTTAGGTCAATGAGATCACTTTTCTTGCAGATTTACCTGGACAATTGCCTTTTCTACGTAGGCAACTTGTTTTATATTTGCTTAATATTATCAAATAACGAAACTATTTAAGCATGATTGCGGTCAGCTTTTCAGCCGTTTTTCAAAAAATTGATGGCCTTTGCCAAGGATCGGTAGGAGGCTGGCAGGGTTACCTGTGCAATCTAAGTTACATTTCATCTTCCACATTTTTCTTTCAAACTCCCAACAAGATTTAATAGTATAGTTCAAAACAACAACAAAAAAAGATCGAAATGGCATACTCCCACTTTCTGGCCAGTTGCTGTCAACAAGCATGAATTCTGTGTCATATTGTTTGGTTTCACAGGTGAGTAATCTGTTCTTGAGTAGCCAAACATTATTTGTGGGAATAAATAATATCTCTACTACTTAAAAGAAGGAATTTATGACGGTCTATTCTCCCTTATGCGATGTGAGCCATTAGATCTATCTTTCTTCGTGAGATGTAAGCCGTTGGATCTCGTTCTTTTTCGGTTTCACCCGTGCGTACGGTTGGCTGTCCATAGCCTCCTCTCCACTCCCCTCTACACCTCAACTGCCCAAGCTGGTGCGCAAGAAGCCCAAAGATTCCATCGATCTTTTCAAGAACGGGTTATCGGCGAATCACTTGTATTGTAGGCTGAGCATAACGACGGTTGACGAGATATGATTTTTTTAATCCGTAGCAAAGCACGGGCATTGAACTAGTTAACTGTTAATCTGTTACCCAATTCAGACTTAGCTTTCAATTTGTGCGCAAACCACTATGGAGATTGCATCTGTGGTTTGATGCTGAACTAGTTAATCCTATCCATTGTTTATGATGAATTATGAAGACGGTAGGATTTTAATACTATGATGTTTGTACTAGTTCAATGTTGTTCAGCTTTACACATACTGTACATTACCTTTAAGTAGCTTGCATATATGTTGGGCTGGGCATACTTGATTTTCTTGCTGAAATCATATATGCAAGTGTATACTTAAATTAGCTGCAAATTTCCCCTTGCCTAATTATCACATGTATAAATTAGGAAGTATTCGATGTTCTCAGATCTGGGAAATTTGTGTTTGTTTACACTAGTTTGGTTAGCGCTGAGCTGACTCTGGGGGCTTACTTGATTTTCTTGCAGAAATCATATATGCAAGTGTCAAATTAGTTATTCACTAGTTGAATACCCGATCGTTGCAACATAGGAAAAAAAACATATTACCCGGCAAGTCGAGCCACCGTCGCTAGGTTTAGTTTTGGCCACACCATCGACACCATCTAGTTGAGCTCCACCCAAGCGATGCATCGCACCTGCGCTTCCGTGCTCGGCCTACACCGGTCCCTCGGCCCCTTCCCACCCATCTAATTTAGGGGATTGGGATCCTCTTACGTGCGGAAGCTCATGCCGATGGTCTACAGTAGCATGACTTTGGATGATCTTGGCTGTCCGATCTGCAAAGAACGATCCTGATCACATGCTACAGCAACAATACTACAGTACCTGTGTTGCAAGCACAGTACCAAAAACAGGCCCGGCAATCGAGCCGGCTGGTTCACCGGTCCAATCGCTGATTTTTACATATACAAATATTATTTTTATTTATCAAAGATAATACTAATACTCATAGTAAAAAAAGTTAGTTGTGACAATTGGTAATCCAATATCAAAACTAATGTAATACTCCAATACATTGTCACCCTACTACATTGTGATTCATGTCAAGATTTCAGAACCAATGTGGTTCATCGGTTCATGTTAGTATACAAAAAATCGAAAATAAATAAACATGGAGCAGAGCAACCACAATAAACTCAGATCCATTGTCAACTCAAAACGAAGTCCTTCGTGAACAAGGATGAACAAATTACCTTAAAGGTTAAAGCAATGGAGCCGAGCTACCATCCCAGCCTCACACGCACCGACGCCCGTGACCGCCGTGAAGCCCCGTCGGCTAGCCGCGTGAAGCCTCAGCAGTGAAGCTCAGCTCGCGCCATCTGTGTGGTGCCCTCTCTGCGAAGCCCCACCGACGCCGAGAGTGTCCATACTATATATACATGACTATATCTAAAGATGTCCTCTTATCTTATTCTAGAGGTGTCCAAAAATAATGACTTTTGATTTTTGACCCGGTGTCCTGTGCACCCGGGTAGGTCAATGTAGATCCACCCATGTTCACACGCCGAATCGAGAGAAGGCCCGAAGGTTAGAACGGGTTGGCGGCGGCGATAGAAGAACACACGTGCACGCGCACAGAGAGAGAGAGAGAGAGAGATTCTGCTACTAGACACTAGTGTGAAATCCCTAATGGCTCAATCAGTCGATCCATTTCCATTCTTACCCCTGAAATCCATAGCAAGAAATAATAAAACAAGGGTATTTATGTACTAAACACGAACCACTCGGTTCAGTAAAACCGACACTGGTTGGACAATTCACTCAGAAACCGCCCAGTTCAACCGGTTTTTCCTAGTCCGATTGCATGGACGGTCTTTGAGTTGAACCGAGCCCGCTAGTTTGCCGGTTCCGTCCTTTTCTAGTTTAACTGGCGGTCGGTCTAGCTTTTTGTACTATGGTTGCAAGGCTTTGAGGCTTAGTTGACCCATCTGATACCACTTATTATACTCTTAACACTCTTTATGCGCAGCAGCTTCAGATCAGATCAGAGTTTGTGAGAAACGACATAAGTGTGCAGTATCAAGAACAAAGTAGATGAATCTTGTATAGACAAATATCGAAATGATCTTCCAGTTCCGGGGAGAATTCTCTAAACTCTGTTTCTATACAGAATTTGATGGAGTTTTCCCGTATTTCGACTGGAGAATCTAACATAGACATTATTGGCAAGATTCAGACCAAAAAATGGTACATTCCATGCCCTCGGAGAACACTTTGTCGTGCAAAGAGCCTTAGTTGACCCTCTGATATCACTTGTTATACTCTGATACACCTTATGAGTAGCAGCTCCAGATCAGATCAAAGTTTGTGATAAACGACACGAGTGTGAACGGTATCAAGAACGATGTAGATGAATATCGTAGAGAACTTAATAACAACGATGAAATAATCACGATGAGAGAGATATTTGGCGAAGCTAACCGCAAATTCCTTAAGTACAACCTCAAAGAATACAAGGAATTATCACCCTCACAAGTGATGAGGACACCACTTCCATCCATACATCCAACACTCCTCATAATAGAGTTGAACCTATGCATTTGCAAGGTCCAATCACCAGAGCTCATGCACGCCAGTTGAACTATCAGGTAACTTCGTTTCTTGGAGTATATTTTGTTTCTAATAAGAATATACTGCTACCTAATGTATGTGATGTTCTTTTAATCGAGAACTTAGGAGCTGATCATGAAGGGAAGCATGTGCAATCCAACTCGGTCTCCGGAGACAGCACCGACTTCAAACATACATAACTTTTGCATATGGAGTCCGTTGGAGGTCCACAAGTACTTGATGGAAAGCTTATCTCGCTCTCTTTCCAACAGATCTAGTCCCACCTCCAAATTCCTTCTAAGCACGCCGCAATCGCCAAAACAATCCAGCGCTATTTTTGAGCCCGAGTCAAAAGGGTGCTGCGCTACCTCCACTTGGGCCTATGGGCCTTGTAACCCTAGGGGCGTGCGTCCACTTCCCTGGCCGCCACCCCTGGTCATCTCCCCATATAGGAACCGCCGCCTCCCTTTGCTAAAACTCAGATTTTGTTTATGTTTAGTTCGCCTTCGTTGCAACTTGTATCTTCTGCGTGTGTCGACTAGACCACCGGTTAAGATCCTTATTCAGAATCCCACCTTATCAGTACTTTCATCAATATCTGCAATACATCAGATTGTGTTTCACTTTGTTCTTACGTGCTTCTTCAGTGTATGCAAGGATTGATCTTCGTGATCAGGTCATCCGGGTATCCGTGCACGGTTGATAACGGCTTGTCAAGCAGTTCAGCAATTGCGTGGTTTCGATCCTTGTGAGTTCGTAGTCAGGATCGTGAGAGTTGAGTGACTTCTACCGAATTTATCTTCACATCGAAAGATCGGGCCAAATCAGAACCTCCGTAGTTCATCAACAAGCTTCTCGAACCTTTTAGGATCCTCGGATCCTATACAAGAATCTAGTGCTAAAGAATAACATAGTCTCTAGTCCTCTTGTACACCTCTTACTTGAGATGAGTTGGTTTGTGGCATATTGTTAGACCAGGTGGACTAGTCGTAAAAGACCATGTGGACTAGTTGTAGACTTTGTGATGATGACTAATTGATGGTTGGGTTGTACTGACATTTGTGGTTGCAAAAGTTTCGGTTGCTAGCTTTCAGTGACTGGTCGATGGTCGAAGCTACAGTGATTGGTCAATGATTGAAGCTACAGTGACTGATGGATGGTCGAAGCTACAATGACTAATCGATAGTCGTGGTCGTAGTTGTAGGCTTCGTGATCTATAGTCGTGGGCTTCGTGGTTGGTAGTTATAGGCTTCGTGATCGGTAGTCGTGGGCTTCGTGCTTAGTGGTCGTATGCCTTTGGTAAGTGGTCGTAGGCTTCAAGTGCTTCAATACTTGTTTTTTCGAGTACCTTGAGTATTCGTGTCTGATTGGCCTGCGGTATGACCGGCATGTACACAGCGATACGACCGGTATTACAGAGTCATCTCGAATTGCTTTTCTGAAAGTTAATATTTATGGTCGTAGATGATCTTATTCGTGTTTATTGATGGATGTGAGTATGATTTGCGTGTGTGAACTGATATTGGTCAAGTTATTGAATTTTTGCTAGGAAAACGTTCCTTGATCTTTGCATGTACAGGTTGAGCGTGGGACGGTCATGGTCGATGATGAGAAAGACCAGAACTTAGAGGGGGAAATCCAAGGTTGAGGTGGTCGTGGATGTCACGAGGTGGTCATGCTCACGCTGGGGCACATGGAGATCAAAGGTGAATGCATGATGCGTAGTCGAAGCTACAAGAGGTGTCGTTCTGGATACTTCGACGCGTGAAGAGTTATGGAAGGTGTTTCATAACTGAAAGGTTTAAAGATATTACCATAATTTGAGGGGTTTCAGTTCCCTTGTTTCATAAGGGAGATAGGATTATGTGTCAATGTTGATAAGGACACAGTTTATGGCCCTAGCAAATAAAAGCCGGAGAGGTTAAGAGGAACGATGCTTGCGAGAGGCTTTTTCAGGGCTTTTGGCGGCGGCGGCTTTCAGAGGGAGAGATTTTTCGGTGCTTTCTTGCTAGGGTTTGAGGGATGCCGTGAGAGCATTTTATAGCCAGATAACATGTTTGAGTAATAAACAGATCAAATCTATTTGAAGAAAGATTTGTCATCTCTGCCGGCGTGTGATTCTGGACATTGTGTTCGACTTGTTCGCCTTCATCGCCGACTGCTTGTTCTTCTGTTTTTGACAAGCTCTCGTGTTGATAAGTCTTCGACTAGTTCGTGTTTAGCGAGATTTTCGACTTGTTCTCGTCTATTGTTTTCGATATGCTTTTGTGCTTTGTAGTACATAAATCTCCCAAACCAGAGGGTGGAAGAAATCTGATAGTCAAACTCTTTCAACTGGGTGGTCGTAATTCTCTCAACCGGGTCGACTTCATCTTCTTCGATTACACACTGTGTTGTTCTCCCGGTTATGGACAATAGCATCAACTGGTAGAACTGATCACAACATTTTCGACCACTACGACGAGGAGACCAACTCGTACATGTACGAAGTATTCAGTTGTCGGTGGAATCCAAAACAGGGTCTTCTCGGTAAGTTGAAGAAGAAGCACTACAATTATTCACCCTTTCTGATTGTCGTATCCGATCCTACACATATGTTCTCTATGACCACCCCTCATAGGTTTATATAGTGCCTCCTATTTCTCCTTCAAAAGGAAGTAGGGATCCTAATCTTAATAGTATTAGGATAATAATCATTGTAGAACACATCTCTATATCCTAGTAGGTTAGGATATGAGTCACATACTCAACAATTTTCACCTTCACTCTTATTCGTTGAAGTTACCGTGCTCTTCTAAGAACTCGCTTCTAGTCGGCTCCACCTTTCTTGTTTTTTTGTTTTTTCCTCCCACCTTTGGGAATGCTCCTACCACAGGGGCTCATGCATATCACCGCAATGTGTGTGTTGGTATCCTGGGTAGCCCGCCCAAAAACTCCACCTAAGAGCTCCTTTGTTGTATAGTTTGTGTAGGACCGTAAAGGCGACTAGGGGGGGTGAATAGGCGCTTTCTCGAATTCTTCGCCTTAATCAAATTCAACATGAACTTTACTCCTTTAGCTATGAAAGCTAAGAAGATCAGTAAGAGCACAGAGGAAGCCTTGTGCTGAATTCGATAACCCCCTCAACCACAAGACACAAATGTAGAGAATTGATCTCAATGGTGCAGTGCAGGCTTTGGCGGTCGGCCGGCTACGGAGGCGGTCCGACCGATTTGAATCGGTTCGACCGGCCGTTAACGGGCGGTCTGAATGCTGGCGGTCTGACCGTCGTATAAAAATCGGTCCAACCGATTTAGTCCAGAACCGAAATTCAATGCCCAAAACCAAAACGAAATTTGGTCCAACTTTTGATTCAACCAATGAAACTTGACCAAATTTAGAGCACACCTCCCTAAGGATATTAGAGACCTATTTCTAGCAACGATCCTCCAGATCCACTTCACAGAAACGATCTCTGACGATTTTACCAAAGAAGTGCACAAACCCTAGAAATATGAAAATCTTGATTCAAGACTTGCTTGTTGGGGTTGAAGATCTAGATGATTCTAGGAGTATTCCCACACATCAAAGCAAGATAAAATAGGTCAAGAGACGAAGCTTAAACACTTGAATCAAGGAAGCACCAAACTCATCAAAAAAGAGAGAAGAACACAAAGGAGACAATCGATCTCTTAAGCAAGCATCACAAGATTGATTGATCCCACAAGATGCTTACAAAGCCACTCCCTCAAGGAGGACAAGAGCTCAACAAAGAGCACACACACAACCTTCCTCTCCTCTCCTCTCTTCTCCAAACCCTAACCCTAGGAAATGACTTGGAGAGACAAAATGAATGCTTAGAGTGCTTGGGGGGTTTTTCCTCTCCCCCCTTTCTATTTATAGGAGAGGCCTAGGGTTTCCACTAATGGGCTCCCATGAAGGCCCACACACACATGGGACCCACTCACACATATCTGTTGAAGCACTCGCCTGCTTCACCACATGTAGGTTGATCAGCGGCTATCATCACGTCGACAAGTTCCTTCCATCCGAATCCCATCGGAACCTCCCAGGGACTTGCACCGACTTCTGCACCGCCTGATCCAACCAGCTGCACCGAACTACCCGTTCGATCCATATTGCCCATTCTGCACCATGCTTGAGTCACACGACCTCACCCGGCATCCATGATCGTTACGGACCTCGGCTCTCCAAGCGTAGTCGATCCACCTCACCGTTGGCGTCGTTGACACGCAAGCCACACCGCGACAATAGACAAACAAATCGTCTCCGGGAACAAGTTCTTCACAACTTGACCCACGTTAGTTCCACAATGCAATATGCAACAATAAAGCATTGAAATTTATACATTAAACACAATCAAAACACATCAATGCCAAAATGGCTAACCTTCAAGTGATCGTGATCGACAGCCCCACGGCGATCCGAGCCGATTCGGGCGGTCCGAGCCGATTCCATAACGGCGGTCGGACCTTGAAAAACTTTGCCAAAATTCCATCTCGAAAATCCGAAACCTTCTGGAATTTTCAAATGAATAGAACTTTTGACTGGGAGCTCCAAAAATTATGTGACCATATCCAGGAGACTCCCCTCACTTGCCTACACATCCTATTTTTGGCTCAGCTCCAAAATCCACTTTTAGGCAAGACCGGTCGGACCGGCCACCACGGCCGGTCAGACCTCTCCATGCGGATCGACCGCCCCCCCACCGATCGGACTACGTGATGCAGCGGACACAAACAAAACCGATAACGCGAGATTTTACAAACCAATAAAACCATTGCCAATTGACTCATCATCCTAAGATCATGCACATATCCTCACGATATCCACAATCTCCCCCTTGATGAACACATTGGCAATTTCCCAGAAAATGTAGTTTTCGGTTTGAAAAGTAAAAAATCGCTGTTTTTGCATAAAGGCACAACTTGGTCCATAAGCAAGAAAAAGTCTAGGAACCGACCAAGCTGGCTTCAGAATAGTATAAGCAGGTGAGATAAGGCAATGAAAGCACAAAAGGATTCAATCTCCAGAAAGTAGCCAAAAATCTCACTTAGGTCCATATGAAAGACAAATGTTCTATTTGACCTTTGATCATTGTGAGTCTTCTTCAAATGCAACTATAATCATAAAAAGGCAATAAAACCAAGAGACTCAACTCACTATGATCACAAATTTTTAAAAGGTTCATTTTTTTTATATGTGAGTTCTTTTATATGAAACCTTATGTATGAAACCAAAAGCTCCAAAACAACATTTTTCTTCACAAACCTTCTCCCCCTTTGACAATGAATTCATCAAGATGCATGGGAAAAGATAGAGTAAGATGAAATGAATTTATTATTAAAATTTAATAAAAAGGAGCCATGACCATTATCTATGTAGACAGTACAAGAATTATATCAAGCCATATAAAGAGTAGAGGCTATATTCAATCATGGTAAAACATATACTGCAAAGCTAAGACCAAAATAGCAGTAATCTGAGATTAAAAGAATTAAAACCATGAAAGGTTGCTCAATATCATAGTTTCACTAAAAGCAACCAAAAATGAGTTAAGCTATGTCTATAAGTAAAAAGAGACTCAAAACTGGAACTGAGGCATTTTGAGCATTAAGAGTTCAAATATGAAGCAATTTATTCAAGCATTTAGCATTTTGAGCATTTTCCTAAAAAGAATTTTTTCATTGTGCTAGATCTCAAGCCTTTCCGCGACCATCTCAAGCAATAAGCTTAAAAGAGTGGTCTAGGTCATCCAAAACTCCCCCTGAGTTCATGCCTAGTGCAATGGCAACCCGTCTCATGAGAAAGGATTGGTGAGATCAGTTTTTTCGCACAAAAAATCTCATTCTTCATTTGCTTGACTTAAGAGATTAAAAAGCTCATTTTACATCTCAAAATAAGTTCAAGACTCAATTCAACCTATATGACATGGCATGAATCATAAGAGGATCACTAGAGCAAAACTAGTCACAAGATCCAACAAGACATGATTTGATTCAATTTGCTCACAGATATAAAGCTAGCAATGTGAAAGCTAAGCTAAAACACGAAGAGGAATAAAAGAAGTCTAGCTGACTATCACTTGACATGACAAGGTATAGAGTATGAAATCAAGCCATACAAGGATCATACTCAAAGCTCCACAAGTTTTATTATACAATGCAAGACATTTGAAATGAAAAATGCATTATGATACAATGAATGCAAAAAGACCAAATTCCCCCTCAAAACAGCCCAATAGGACTAATAACCACTAACTCTCCCTGCAAAGCAGCAAAACGAGAAGAATCAAGAGCTTTAGTGAAAATATCTGCAAGCTGTTGTTCTGACTCTACAAAGTGAAGCACAACATCACCCTTCTCAACATGGTCTCTAAGAAAATGAAATCGAATATCAATGTGTTTAGTCTGGGATGTTGCTTTGGGTTTTGGCAATATTAATTGCGAAGTATTATCACGAGAAAGAGGAACACTTCTCAAGGATAACCCATAGTCCATGGCGTGGATAAAATCGAGAGAACACGAGAGCAACCCATTTGCTGACTACATACTCGGCCTCATCTGTGGACTGTGCAATTGAAGACTGTTTTCTAGAAGACCAAGAAACAAGAGATGTGCCCAAGAAATGACAAGTGCCAGAAGTAGTCTTCCTATCCACTCTACACCCTTAAAATCGGCATCGAAAATGCTCAAATTGAGAGAGTAGAAGAAGAAGAATACGAGTCAAAGTCAAGAGTATCTTGAAGGTACACGAAGATCGACGTCTTGCTTGACGATGAGAAGCACGAGGAAGCTCGGCGGCGCACGGACATACGACAAATTGTATGTCGGCCTCGTATTTGTGAAATAGAGGAGGAGCCAATCATCTGCGGTACTCTTACGGTCCACGGGCTCTCCATCCTCATCAGGGTCCAGCACGGTGGTTGTAGCAATGGGAGTAGACATTGGCCTACTGCTTCCCATGTTGAAGCGCCGAAGAAGGTCCTTTGTATACTTACTCTGGTGAACGAACGTGCCTTCTTTCAGTTGCTTGATTTGAAGACCAAGGAAGAATGTCAACTCTCCCATCATGCTCATCTCGAACTCACTGCTCATAGAATCTGAAAATCTGGACAGCAAAGCATGAGAAGAACCACCGAATATAATATCATCCACATAAATCTGAACCAGCAAAAAATCACTGCCATGCATGAGAGAGAACAAGGTTTTATCAACTATTCCCATTTTGAAATCATTTTCAAGCAAGAAACTCTTAAGCCTGTCATACCAAGCCCTAGGAGCTTGCTTCAATCCATACATGGATTTAGAGAGTTTAAAAACATGGTTTGGGAATTTATGATTTTCAAAACCAGGAGGTTGCTTGACAAAGACCTCTTCTTCTATGAAACCATTCAAGAAAGCACTTTTAACATCCATTTGAAAAATCTTGAAACCCTTGGATGTTGCAAATGCTAAAAGAATGCGAATGGCTTCCAATCTAGCTACTGGAGCAAAGGTCTCTTCAAAGTCTAAGCCTTCTACCTGGGAATAACCTTGAGTTACGAGTCTAGCCTTATTGCGAACAACCAACCCATCCTCACTTTGCTTATTTTTAAAAATCCATTTTGTTCCAATAACATGAGAATCAGAAGGACGCTCAACTAAGGACCAGACTTTGTTTCTTTCAAAATTTTCAAGCTCTTCATGCATGGCATTGACCCAAGAGGCATCAGATAAAGCATGAGTGATATCTCGGGGTTCAAAAGAAGCGACAAAAGCAGAATGTGCATGAGAATCAGGAGAAATAAACCGGAAGCGAGTGACTCGCTCTTGAAGATCCCCAATCATCCGCTTAGGTGGATGTTGTCATTTGAATGTGAAGAGGTGCTCACAGTGCAGTGGCCTCTACCCCATGAGTTGTGGAGGTAGGAACAGAGCCACTCAGATCGTCGGTGAGGATTAGAGGAGGCTGCTTAGCTGAAGCTGGAGTAGTAGTAGCAGGCTCTCCACCCCTCTCAGAAGTAGCTGAAGGATGGATCGGGTCCTCATCCTCAGAGTCATCATCGACGAAGATGCTTCCTTGAATTTCAGGAACACTGTGTGTGCAGCAGCATCGGGTCTAGTACGGGACTAGCCTCATCAAAAGTGACTTCGCAAGTCTCAACAATTTTGTTAGTGTCAAAATTAAAAACACGATAGCCACGAGAATGAGTAGGATATCCAAGAAATATGCCATCGAAACATCTAGACTCAAATTTATCAAGGTTGCCATGTTTAAGAATGAAGCACTTGCAACCAAAAATCTTGAAATGAGAGACTTTGGGAGAATGACCAAATCTAAGCTCATAAGAGGTCTTCCCAACCACAGATCTCAAGAAAATCCTATTGGAGATATAACAAGCAGTAGAGATCGCCTCAGCCCAAAATCTCGTAGGAGTAGAATGCTCATCTAACATGGTCCGAGCCATCTCTACAAGGGTCCTATTCTTCCTTTCTACAACACCGTTCTGCTGGGGAACTCTAGGAGAAGAAAACTGATGCTCAATTCCATTATCAGTGCAGAAGGTAGAAAAAGAAGAATTCTTGAACTCTGTCCCATTGTCACTCCTAATGGATCTCAAAGCTCCAGGAATATCAACAGCAAGTCTAAGGACCAATTCTGTAAAGAAGCTAAAAGCCTCGTCCTTAGAAACCAGAAAATAAACCCATGAATACCTGGAGAAATCATCCACAAACACCAGAACATACCATTTCCCACCAGCTGACTGAACTCAAGAAGGACCAACTGTGTCTAAGTGAAGAAGCTGTCCTAGTCCATCAGTCATCACCAAGGTAAGAGGTGGATGGGAAGCAGACACCATCTTACCATGTCTACAGGGCGAGCACACAAGATCTCTAACAGCCTTCAGCCTAGGCAAATGTAACATCCCAAAAATGGATTTGTGTTCAAATGCTAGAAAATCAGGAGAAATTAAAACTTTTCCTGCATCTTGAAGTTCTTGATCATTTCTGTAATTCTGGTAAAGGAATTATGGAAATCAAAATCAAAATCCTCAATTAACTCCAACCAAAAACCTCCTTGGCAAAGATCTGGTGCCAAACCCGTGTAAACATTTTCCCTGAGTTCTAGGGAGGCTTGGTAACACCTCTGAATTATCTCATGATTTTTAGAAATTATTTAGTAATTTTTGGGGCAAATCAAAGCTTGGTCAAACCCTAATTCACACCTTCTGAAATTTCTGGAGAAAAATGCAGTGCATAAAAATCTCTGAAAATTTTATGAGGCGTTCCTCTGCGATCGGCAACCTCTAGTTAAAGTTTCATAATTTTTGGAGCTTGTTTGCTACCTCAAACAAATTCCTCAAAAATCAGTGTTTAAATTTAAACCCTAAGCGGTTTTCACTTGTTCCTTGTGTTGAATCGGACTCGGGTTGAGCCACTTGACTCGCCCGATCAACTAAGCGCACCGCCTCGATCGTTTAGGCGCGGCGTTGTGCGTCGTTGGATCGGCATCGAGCGGCCCACGATCGCGTGAGCGTTCGGACCATCCGAGCGCGATCCATTTGAACATTGGATTCTAAATCAGCGGCTCACGATCGCGTGAGCGTTCGGACCGTCAAACGCCTCGCGCAGCGTGAACCGTAGGATCCAAATCAACGGTCCAAGATTAAGTGGCGTTGAATCGTTATAATCACCCGTTCGATTTGAGCGGTTCGATTTCAATCCGACGGTGGATGAGTCGTCTCCTTCCTCGGGTTGGTCGCGGCGTGCGAGTCAAGCAATGGCGTGGCGGAGGAGAAGCGCTCGGTGTGGAGTCACCTCTGTGGTCACCTTTAAACGGCTATCTCTGCGTGCATTAAATGCCCGTCGTGCTCCTCCCTCAGAAAGTCGATGGTTCAACTGCTCCGTCGCTCTCAAGTGCTCTCATGGCGATGATGACCGAGGAGAAATATCGTCGTTGCTCTCTGCCATTCTCAGCTATTTAAGCTCCATTGCTTTACCCTTGGCTTCCTTTAGCACTTCCGCAACTCCAGCTAGCACTCACGAGCTTGGTTGAGCTGCAATTATTCGAAATCCATTCGGCCGCCATTGTTGAGTTTGGAGCTTGGTGAAGGCGGTCAGCAGGGTTCTCTCCTTCAATTTTGCTCCTCTGCTCCACCTTTACTCTCTGAAGCTTAACCCTCACTCAATTTGGTTCTTGTCGTTCAGGGTTGGATTGAATTTGGATTTCCCCATTTTCGGCCGAAATCCTCATTCCTCTTCACCAGAACAGACTCGACCCTTTTCTGTGCATTCTCTGTGCTCAGGTAACTTCTTATTAGTCCCTAGTTGCTTGGCACCGCTTCCTTAAACATGGTGAGCTCATTTGCGTTTTTCGTTTTCGGTCATTTTGAGTCATCTCGGTCATCTCCGGCTTGCCGGCGTTCTAGACCGCCGCAGCCAAAATTGTTGGTACCTTTGGGTGCGCAAGGTTGTTAGGAACCCATTTTGGGCATTTGCTCGCACCGCCGCGGCTAGAGTCGCCGGTGACGACCTCTCTTCCGTCGTTTTGTCGAATGAAAGCAGGCGAGTTTTTGAGCGTGAATCGAGGTGGACCGTCGATCCTTAGATCTGACCGAGGATCGCGCGCAAGTTTGAATTAATCGCACGCCCTAATCAGTGGACCGTTGGATCCAAGATCAACGGTCCCGATTCGAGTGAACGTTCAGGCCGTCCGAAAGGTTCGATCCGTGTGGACCGTTGGATCCAAGATCAACGGTTCCTATGCGTGTGAACATTCGGACCGCACGAACGTCCTGATCCACGTGAACCGTTGGATCCAGATCCGACGGTGATCGTTTAGGGTTTGTGAATCGCGGCTTGCGCGTCATGAGGATTTGGACCGTTGGATCCAAGATCGACGCTCCTCGTTCGTCCACGTCATTTCAAATTTCGAATTTCCGAAAGGATTTATTTATCAAGCGAAAAATGTGATAACTTGTAAAATGCATAACTAATTCATTTTAATTCCTTTTAGGAGATTCAAATTTTGTGAGTTATGTTTTCAACTGAGCTTTAATCTAAAATGTTTCCAACCCCAGTATAGCTCGGACAATTTTGCTAATGAATAGTAGCATTTTTATTTATAAAAGTGAGCAAAATTGTCTTGGCCATATCTTTTGCATTAAGAATCCAAATCAATTGGTTCTTGTTGCTAAATTCATTATAAATCAGAATCTTGCTATTGTAAAATTTTAGAATTTTTGGAGAAGGTTTACTGTTGGGTCTTTGCATTTTATTCGTTCTTATCGTTTGCTTTTCGCTTTCTCATTAGGATCAGAAGAGCACATTGACAATAATATTGATCCTCAGCAACATCTTGATTCACAGCAAGCAGGCAAGCAGTTTGATCATAAATTTCCGTTACTTTCAAGTCTAATACTTTGTTTACAAATCATATGTATGCATGCTTTTGTGTCAAATTAATTTTCCGATTAGAGTAGTTATTCCTATTGCATTGTTGCCCTCAAATTGTTATCCCGCCACAAACATAAGTTATTAATATATTTGGTGAATTAGAGCCGGTGATTTAATTATGCTCTTTATTGTCTTTTATTTGTCATGCTTAGAAATGCTTAGATGTCGGTAGTATTAGGCGATCATCGACTTAGTCGATGATCTTGATCACACAAATATAATTATTACTCCATTATGTCCGATGACTTTGTGCTTTGTTAATTTTGTAAAGTCAAAACTGAAAATAAAATTATTTTAGACTTGGGCACAATGGTATGTTGGTGTGATCTGTTGGTGTGAATGGAATGGTGCCTAGGTCATTAAGGACCGAGTTACTTGTGTAACTAAGCCAAGCGCTTATCGTCCTAACCACGAGAGGATATGGGACCTCTCTTGACTAAGTACTTTGGCGTGTGTTATCTCAGTCGCAGGAGGGGTTGTGTGTGTTGTGTGAAACATGATATGTGTTCTTGTGTTGGGTGTGCGGTGGTGGAGATTCGGGTAGGCTCTCCACCTCGAGGAGCATTGTAGTTGTCAAGGCTTTACTGCGACGGGTAGTTGACCGAGGCTTTACAATGACTCAGACACAGCGTATGGGTTTCTATCCATACAGGCGGCTCGTGGGTAATACACAATATTGGAAATGTCTCGTAGGACTTAGCCGTGCTTGGCATACCTAAGGAAGTGTGCTTAATAGCTTGGCAAAAGGCGATGCAGCGTGTGGGTACATTGGTACACCTGCGAGGATAAAACTATTCGAATAGCCTCGTCCTAGGTTATGGACATGCTTGGTAAGGTCGTGCAAGAACTAGACTACAACCTTTTTAAATTAAAATTTGACATGGTTGGCATGAATGGGTAATTCATGCTATTGTTGTGGTGACTAATGGGTTAGTCACTTCCAGGATTGTTGTTGTCATCTATCTACTGTTATTTTGTTGTCATTTACGGTTATTTGAACATTAAAAACAGATTTGTCAACTTGCTTTTAAACGTATTACATTATTGCAAACGGAAACTTGCTTTATGCTAAAATGAAACATACAACCTCCACTTCAATGAGCTTGCATGTAGAATATGTACAGGTTTGTTATTCCACATGTAAGTCTTGCGAGTACATTCAAAGTACTCACCGCTTTTCTTAGGATGCTTTTGTTCTGGGGAAGAAGGTGAGCCCCAAGGGCCTCACTTTTGCGAAATGTCTTTGTGGATTCGACGACTAGCTTGGCGGTCGGTCGGTTGCCTTGTGGGTTAAAGGCATACTGATTGGCTCTTTTGGTTTATGGCCATCTTATGGCACTTTTGCTTCCGCTGTTAAATTTCTGTTGGTATATGTCATTTGGCCGGTCGGCCTCTCTTGTGTAATGCACTTTTGCTTCCGCTGTTAAATTTCTGTTGGTATATGTCATTTGGCCGGTCGGCCTCTCTTGTGTAATAACTATCCTTTATTTATGTTATCTTCTGGTTTGTTGTTTTGCTTCGGTTCTATGTGAATGAATGGAATTGATGCATGAATTTTGTAAAGAGGTGTGTATACTGCATTTCTGGGAAGTATACATGTCTCGAAGACACGGGTTATTTCGTTTGTGATGCTAGGGTCAATTGGTGACTAAGCATTACAAGCCGGATAAACCAGGGTCTCACAGCAAACCTCTAATCAAGTCCTTGCAACTGACTCTAGACAAATGATCAAAGCCTATATGCCTAAATCTACGATGCCACAAAATAAGATCATGAGAATCAGAGGCTACAAGACATCTAGGACTGGAAGCTGAAGAAATACAGAAATTAGCACAAAAGATCTTCTCAAATCTGGAGATCTTAAAAACAAGCTCCCCCGAGGAATGTAGAACTCTACACTCACCACTTTTGAACCTCACTTCTAGACCCTCATCAAGCAGCTGAGAAACAGATAGAAGATTATACCTCAGCTTACTTACCAAAGCGAAGTCTTTAAACATGAGCTTGTTGTTGACGCGCACAGTGCCCTTTGCAGTCACGGTCCCGGTAGAAGCATCCCCAAAAGTAATCAATTCGTTGCCGGATGCACGTGTGAGGGAGGAGAACCATCTAGAATCTCCGGTCATATATCGAGAACACCCGGAGTCAACAAGCCACATGTCCTCCTTCCTCGCACGACGGACCTAAAAAGCACAATCAGAAAACATCTGTACCTCAGTACTGGGGTTAGTGATAAATGATCTAGGAATCCGATCTTGAGAAGCACGATGCACAGGAGCAAGAAGCAAAGAGAAAAATGATCGGGAACAAAATCATAAGGATGCACATGAGAACCACCTAGACCTCTCCGAAACGATCTACCAAAAGATCGATACTCCCCCTGTCTAGGTGCTACCCATGGTCTCTCCTCACGATATCCTAAACCAAAATACTGCCTAGATCCACCAAAAGAGTCTACAAAGTTCTCTACAACTCTAGGCATATATGTGGTACGATAAACAGGCTGCCTAGCTCTAGAGACTACAGCTGGAGAAGGGACTCCTTTAAAGGATCTCAAGGCGTTCATCCTCTCTTTTCTCTCAAGTTTTGCTCTCCGGAAGCAGAACTCAACAGTGTGGCCTTCTTTCTTGCAGAAGGTGCAATGGTACTTGACCTTTTGAGGGGTCTGTACTGAAGAAGTAAAAGCACTTTTCTTGCCAGAGAGAGTTTGAGCAAAACCTGCGGATTTGAAAACAACCTTGGATGGCTTAGGAGGTTTTAGCTCAAACATACCATTTTTCACAACTCTAGCAATCTTAGGTGGGTGTTTCTTGGAATGCTCCAGGGGATTGAAACCTAGGCCACTATTTTTCACTCACCTTGGATTGATCAAGAATCATGTTGAGTTTCTTTTTCCCACTAGAAAACTTCTCAATAGTCACTTTGAGGTAATCATTCTCTTTAGTTAAAACCTCACATCTAGTGCACTTTCTAGACTTGATTGCCTCATCACGTTTACTCTTAAGAAGAGCCACTTCCACTTTGAAGGCCTCACAAGACACACAATAAGATTCCTTAATCCTATTCAACTGCTCCTTACATTTAACTCTAAATGCTTTTTGAATCTGACCAATCATGGTTTCAACTTCAGCATTCAAAACACAAGAGTTAGAATCAATAACTTTCTTAGAAGCAGTAAGAGACATGGATGTTTCAATTTTAGCTTTTTCTTCAAGAGTCTTGTTTAAAGCTTCAATCTCAATTGTAAGCTTGGGACAATTTTCACAAGAGGCAGCTCTAGAGTAAACTACCATTTCAGTCATCTCTTGCATTTTAATCCTATTATTCTTACAATGAGAGCAAGTGTGACTAGCATCAAATTTTTGCAATTCTTTCAAGGAGCTATCCAATTTTAATTCAAGCAAAGCACAGTTAGAGCAAGTTAAAGGAATAGCTTCCAAGGCAGTCACATCAAGAAAAATGGCATCCATGCAAACAGAACTAGACTTGAGAGATTCTAGTTCATCAAGAGCATCTTTTAATTGATTAACAACAGAGGAATGATCAGATTTCAAGCTTGTCAGTTCTTTAAGCAAGATAGTGCAGGAATCACAAATATCATCAGTATTAATAGATTTGAGCCTAACAACTTCTAGGTTCAAATTATCAATCATAATGTCCTGTTTCTTAATCATTTTTACTTGCTTATGCAATTTCTGTTCAGCAAGCACCAAAGCCCTTTTCATGTCAGCAATTGAAGGGCATACCTCATCGGGATCACTAAAAGGATCATCGTTGTTGGAGGAGTCGCTGTCGTGACTGTTCTTGGCCATGAAACACATGCCTGTGAAGTCATGAGCCTTCTTCTTGCCACGGGAGTCACTCTCGTCGTCCTCCGTTTCCGAGTCCACATCGCTCATGTTCACATTTTCTAGGCGGCAGGACCGGTGACAAACTGCGATAGTTTGTCTTCTTGGGTTTGCATCCTCTCTTGGGGATATCTTCGTGTCTCCTTCTCCTCCTTGCCCTTTAGCTTGGGGCACCTGGAACGAATGTGGTTTGGCTCACCACATTCGAAGCATGTGATAGGTCCACTTCTCCTCCTATTCCTCATCTTGTTGTAAGCTCTCGTGAATTTGGTGGATAGGAGTGCTAAATCATCCTCGGGCAGTTTCTCAAGTTGCTCATCGCTCAATGAATGCAAAGCAGATAATGAAAAATCAGATGAGCTACAATCGAAAGAATCAGAAGAACAACCCTTGGATTTGTCGACCACTAATGCCATCGACTCTGTCTTGGGGAGACGCGAGATAAAATCAATCTCATGCGTCTTCAACCTCGAGTATAGCTTATCCATGGTAAGCTCACTCATGTGATGTTGTCATTGATGGAAGTGATCTTCATTCCCAGACCTTCACATCAAGAGCACCCAAAGTTGGCGTGCATTTTCGACTTCGAGAAAAGACCAGGTCAACAGCGCGGAGATCATGAAGAATCTTAGAAAATCTTCGCCACAGCTCGTCTAAAGACTCCCCAGGCCTTTGCTCGATCTTAGAGTATACTTTCTTCAGCTGGTTCTGTCTCACCTCCTTGATCGCAGTGGATCCGTCGTGATAATCACAAAGAGTCGCAGATCTCATGAGCGACCGCAAATGAGCAACACGCTCAAACTCGGATCGACTAAGGCCTTGGATCAAAAGTTCGAGCCTTCTTTGTTGGCCTCCACATGCGGAGTGATCATATCGTCATCGGTTGGCACGACATAAGGGTTTTACCTTAAGCCAAATAAGCGTGCCCTTGAGCCTCGATATAAGCTGCATCGAGCCTTCAATATGCAAAATCAACTCCATCAAAAATATGTGGCTTGGTTGAGTACTTGTCAGTCGCCATGGCTCCAAAGACCGGTTAAGATCTATGAGAAGAGCTAAACGGCTCTGATACCACTTGTAGGACCGTAAAGGCGACTAGGGGGGTGAATAGGTGCTTTCTCGAATTCTTCGCCTTAATCAAATTCAACACGAACTTTACTCCTTTAGCTATGAAAGCTAAGAAGATCGATGAAACCGAGAGGAAGCCTTGTCTTGAATTCGATAACCCTCAACCACAAGACACAAGCGTGGAGAATTGATCTCACCTGGTGCAGTGCAGGCACTAGCGGTCGGCCAGGCTACGGAGGGCGGTCCGACCGATTTGAATCGGTTCGACCGGCCGTTAACGGCGATCGAATCTTTGGCGATCGGCCCGATAAAAATCGGTCGACCGATTTAGACCGAGCAAAATTCAATGCCCAAAACCAAAACGAAATTTGGTCCAACTTTTGATTCAACCAATGAAACTTGACCAAATTTGGAGCACACCTCCCTAAGGATATTAGAGACCTATTTCTAGCAACGATCCTCCAGATCCACTTCACAGAAATGATCTCTAACGATTTTACCAAAGAAGTGCACAAACCCTAGAAATATGAAAATCTTGATTCAAACTTGCTTGTCGGGGTTGAAGATCTAGATGATTCTAGGAGTATTCCCACACATCAAAGCAAGATAAAATAGGTCAAGAGACCAAGCTTAAACACTTGAATCAAGGAAACACCAAACTCATCAAAAAAGAGAGAAGAACACAAAAGAGACAATCGATCTCTTAAGCAAGCATCACAAGATTGATTGATCCCACAAGATGCTTACAAAGCCACTCCCTCAAGGAGGACAAGAGCTCAACAAAGAGCACACACATAACCTTCCTCTCCTCTCCTCTCTTCTCCAAACCCTAACCCTAGAAAATGACTTGTGAGACAAAATGAATGCTTAGAGTGCTTGGGGGGTTTTTCCTCTCCCCCTTTCTCTTTATAGGAGAGGCCTAGGGTTTCCACTAATGGGCTCCCCTGAAGGCCCACACACACATGGGACCCACTCACACATATCTGTTGAAGCACTCGCCTGCTTCACCACATATAGGTTGATCAGCGGCTATCATCAGGTCGACAAGTTCCTTCCGTCCGAATCCCATCGGAACCTCCCAGGGACTTGCACCGACTTCCGCACCGCCTGATCCAACCAGCTGCACCGAACTACCCGTTCGATCCATCTTGCCCATTCTGCACCATGCTTGAGTCACACGACCTCACCGGCATCTATGATCGTTACGGACCTCGGCTCTCCAAGCGTAGTCGATCCACCTCACCGTTGGCGTCGTTGACACGCAAGCCACCGCTGCAACAATAGACAAACAAATCGTCTCCGGGAACAAGTTCTTCACAACTTGACCCACGTTAGTTCCACAATGCAATATGCAACAATAAAGTATTGAAGTTCATACATTAAACACAATCAAAACACATCAATGCCAAAATGGCTAACCTTCAAGTGATCGTGATCCGAGCCTTCCTTACGGCCGGTCAGACCGATTTCAGGCCGGTCGGACCGATTCCATAACGGCGGTCGGACCGCCCAAAAAGACTTAGCCAAAATTCCATCTCGAAAATCTGAAACCTTCTGGAATTTTCAAATGAATAGAACTTTTGACTGGGAGCTCCAAAAATTATGTGACCACATTCAGGAGACTCCCCTCACTTGCCTACACATCCTATTTTTGGCTCAGCTCCAAAATCCACTTTTAGGCAAGACCGGTCGGACCGGCCACCACGGCTGGTCGAACCTCTCCACGGGCGGTCTGACCGCCGCCACCGATCGACCGTGCGTGGTCCAGCGGACACAACAAAACGAAAACACGAGATTTTACAAACCAACAAAACCATTGCCAATTGACTCATCATCCTAAGATCATGCATATATCCTGACGATATCCACAGTTTGGTTAACCAAACATCTTGTTCCTATAACCCTCCATACCATAGGTTTGTAGCCTCTGAGCTCCACCTACTCGTCGGTACCTCATGGTTGGTCCCACCACGTCTTCATTCTTCCAACCGTCTTTGCAGTTCCGCGCATAAATGCAGATGAGGTATGAGTACCTACCGTTGATGACATGGTCTCCTCCTGATCATGATTTTTATCAGACCTCCTATTGTTTGCTCTTCCTTGATGATTGCCCATCAATAGGTATCCTTCATTGCTCCAGATACTTTTCATGATTATCTACCTTTTACAAGTAACTCACATGACTCCATCTCGATATGATACCTCGCAACCTTCGAGTTTAAGCGACCTCACCGATATTAGATTATTCTTTAAGCCGGGAACATACCGAACTCCCGCTAATGTGCAATATGCTCTATTATACATCTCTAATGTAATCGTTCCCACCTCAATAATTGCATACTCCTTGCAATCCGCTAAGTGAATAGTTCTATACATCGGGCGTAGAGATCTTTCGTGTACCATCTCCCTCACCGAACATATATGGAAGCAACAACCTGAATCTAATATCCATCCATGAGATGTTCCCGATTGACTAACAGTGGTGGATCCACCAAGGGGGTGTGAGGGGGCTGGAGCACCGGCTCCGCTTGCCGCACCCTTGGTACCTTCCAGTACATCTGTCATTATTTGCATCACAAATCAAGTTAATTTTGTTGTTAAGATTGCTACCTGTGAAAATTTTTGGTCTTTCGAAACGCGTTATCCATTATTAAGACACTACATTTAATGTATTTCTTATTTTAATTTTGTTCCTCATAATTTATATATCAATTTGAATTACACGTGACATTTAAATGTGTATTTGCTAACTCACCTCATGATAACTTTATTCCACTAGCACCCCCTCCATTTTCATCCTACGTACACCACTGTTGACTGACGATTAGTACGTCTGAATTATTTTTAGCTACCGCCACTGAGCATGCACCTCTTATTTGCTTCAAACTTGGATATTCCTTTATCATTTGACCTTTTTCATCACAAAGATAACATATACATGTGCCCTTGCTCTTGCCCTTCTTCTTCTTGTGACTTTTGTTTTTGCCTATAACACTTGTGACAACCAATGCTTGATCATCATAGGATGAAGAATCCGATGGCTTCTTTAAGGACTCCGTCTCTAATAGATATGCCACTGTCTCATTGAAGTTGATAGTGCTTTTATTGATGAGAATATTTATCACCAATCGATGGTGGTAGAGATGACACCAATATGACGACCTTGTCGTTCTCTGCAATTTTCTCATCTACACTAGTCAGATGTGTGATAAGCTTTTGAAGACATTGAGATGGTCAACGAACCGTATACCTTCCTCCATACGCAACATGTATAGTTGCTGCTCCAGCACCCATCGGTTTATCAACGACTTTGCCTTATACAATTATTCTAAGTCACTCAATTATTTATTCGGTGAATTTTTCTTAATCACCTAGTACTTTACCTCATTAGAGAGGCATAGATGGATTGTACTGATAGCTTTTAGCTCCATCACATTCCATTCTTTAACGGACGTCTTTGCTGGTTTGTCCCCTTCAAGAGCATCGATTAACCCTTGTTGTGCAAGGACATACTTCACCACACATTGCCACATGCTGAAATATCCTCTATCGTTAAATTTCTCCACTTGATTCCACATCATTGACATCGATCTTGGTTTTGCGCCACCTAACGCTTCGTCGACCTTCTCACAAATCAGATTAATCTAGCATTGGCTCTGATACCACTTGTTATACTCTAACACCCCTTCTTATGCGCAATAGCCCCATATCGGATTAGAGTTGGTGAGAAACAACACAAGTATGCACGGTATCAAGAACGAAGTAGATGAATCCCGTAAAGAGAAATAATCTCGACGAGAGAAAGATTTGACGAAGCCAACCGTAAATTTCTTATGCACAACCTCAAAAGAGTATAAGAGATTGTCGTTCTCTCACAACCCTCTCAAATCTTTTAGTACCCTCAGATCTTTGCCCTATACAAGAATCTAGTGCTAAAGAGTAATCTAGTGCTTATGCTCTCCATGACTACTCCACATGGGTTTATATAGTGCCCCTGGATCTCCCCTAAAAGGAAGTAGGAATCCTAATTCTAATAGGATTATGATATGAATCCTTAATGACTACCCAGTTACGGAGTGACATTTGGCAACCCCAAAGTGTACTATTACACATGTAGAAAACCATACTGAACTTAGGTCTATGGATTATACATCATCATTGTTTGAGACTAGTAGATGACACATGAAATCATAACAATCCGACATATTTGACATACTACACTATAAACAAAATTTCCACGAAACAACATATCTAAGACTAAACTACCCACCGAAAAGGATTATCTACAACATACTACACTACGTAACCATAGATATAAAACTATGTATTCGATTAAGTTAAAACAATACCTTAAAGGCGAACGACCGAACGGGCAGCACTTCACTAGCTCCTCTCCCCCTCTCCTCCTCTTTGCTCCTCTCCCTTCCCTCCTCTCTTTCTCTTTTTTCTGAATAAAAGTGAGTTTTATCCGAATTTTTTTGTGGTTTTTGGGGTCTTTTATAATGGAGATTGTGTCACCATTTGGAATGGCGATAGAGACTTGTGAGATCCGGGATCTCTGTCACCATTTTGAATGATGATTTTTCCTAAATTTTAATATTAAAAAAGTACTTGGCATCCCGAACCCCACCACTACAAAAGCACACTCAAACAACTAAACTCCAGCCCTCTCTCTTCTAACCTAGTTACACTTGTCTCATGACTCTACACGGCGCCATGTCTCAGTCGTTTAATTCAATAAGCTGAAGATTGGTGGTGCTGGCGAGTGCAAGGCGTGTGAACTGACCGAACTGCGGTGTCAGACAAATGTCATG
The DNA here is from genome assembly GCA_036346395.1 of Hsuehochloa calcarea. Lineage (NCBI taxonomy): Eukaryota > Viridiplantae > Streptophyta > Magnoliopsida > Poales > Poaceae > Hsuehochloa > Hsuehochloa calcarea. Next base: position 10,651,727 of record CM070612.1, on the reverse strand, counting down.
TACTCCCAACACTGAAAAGAACAGGGGGCGTGTGTTCTACAAGTGTCCATATTTCTTAGTGAGTTCGATTTATGTGAATACTGGTATTTGGATTTAGGGGTTGTCACTTATTTTTCACTATTCGATGTGGTTTTCAGGGGCGGCGGTTGCTAGTACTTTCAGTGGGCGGACTCTATTGGTGTCATGGTTGAAAGAGCAGTTGAACGTCCGCATGTAGTTCCATATGGCCTAATGGTGAACATGTCACCAACATACGAGTGCTTTGACAAGATTCTTGACCACTTGAAGTGGCTCAAGAAACTTATATGTGTGTGTGTGTGTGTCCTTCTAGTAGTGTGTTTAATATGTATTAAGTAGTGGTGGTTGTCTGCATATAAGGGATTCATGTATGAACGGGTGTTGTATGCTTTTTATGAATTGTAAGAAGTCTTTAACTTTTGGCAACTGGGTCCGTATGAACGTAACATGACAAGGGATTGACGTATAAACTTCGGTATTACACTTATGCATACTGAGAAGAAAACATACTGCGACGCTTCCTTTTAAGAGGTAAATAACATCTCTCTGCCACGACACCTTCTCAGACCGAAAAGGCTGCAAGTTGTCATGCCATACACTCCCACCTTTGTAGACTGAAAATACGACACACTGCGGTGCTACCTTTTAAGACAGAAATGACCACACACTGTCAGGGCATGCACTACCAGTCTGCCACCTTTGTGGACCGAGAGGACAGCACACTGCGACGCTATCTTTTTCAAACCTAAATGATCAAACTCTATGACAACACCTTTTCAGAATGAAAAGACAACATTAGATCACGTCACCTTTTCAGACCGAAAAGACTGCACACTGTCAGGCCAGACACTTCCACCTTTACAGACCAAAAAGATAGTACACTGCGACGCTACCTTTTCAAACCGAAATGACCATACTTTGCCATATCACATTTTTATACCGAAAAGATAACACACTGCGATGCTACCTTTTTGTACTGAAATGACCACACTCTGCCACATCAACTTTTCAAACCGAAAAGATAATACACTGCGACTCTTACCTTTTTGTACTAAAATGATCACACTTTGTCACGCCACCTTTTCATATCAATGTCTTTGCACTTCTCCTTCCACCCTGAGCACTACATCCTATCTACTGATAAAAGGAGGGGGAAGAAAGCTGGAGGACAACACTACACCACCATACCCAACACTCACTCCAACTTGGTTCACACAACAGAGATGAAGAAGATGTCAGACTCGTCATCGAACTTCTATGCGAAAATATTGCAAAAGCGCAAGTGGCTTGCCGAGATGGCTAAACCCTGCTCCGATTGTTCTATGAAGGATGCGTCGGTACCATCGGAGTTCCCACGCCTGTAATGTGTGTGCGAAGAACTGACGAAGATCATTCAGTTCACACACCCGGTGACCGCCGCTCGGGCGTACTACACATGCGGGAACATCATCGTAAGTGAATCTTATAGATTTTTACATGTTATGTTGCATTCCACATATCCCTAACTTTATAGGCATATAATAGCAGTCAGAGATGCGATGCAACTTCTTTCAATGGATCGATATCCGGACATATACAATAGGGCGTTCATTGAGCAGAAGTACATGTTCCAGTACGCGAACCAAGCCGAGACCTTCGAACGCTATAAATCTTACGTACCCAACCCTATTGAAAAGACACCGAAGGAGCCCAGGAAAGCTGGGTGGTGGTGGAGGATTCCCAAATAGGAAGCTGAGTACGATCGAACCGAACGTATGGCGGCCAAGGGTAAGGTTCTTTCTAGTTAGTCCGGCAACTATCCTAGCACTCCCAGTTGTCTGGGTGCACTCCATATCCAAGAGGTAAATTAGGTTCAATTTGCTTTCTAATTGTTGATTTGGCCCTATGTTCTGCTATCCTAACATTATGCAATCATCCAGTCCGTCTCGCAAAACATGGCTGACTTCGAGACTGACCGCCGCTGTGGGCAGTCCAGAGACAAGGAGACGGGACCGATGGGCTACCAAGACTAATTAACTACATTCCAATCAACCTTTTTGATCCAACAAGGCGCACATGTATTGTATGTGTATTTTGTTTTGTTGATTCATGTATGTTGTCGTTTCTAATGCACGTAACCAAACCCAGCACGCCATGTAATTTGGAATTAAATTATGAAGTCTTTCAAACTTAAATCTATTTTCTCAAATATTTTGACTATTAAATATTTTGTAATCTTTTCCCAAGTGAATCGGTTCTACGAACAATACAATCGGGACAACAATGAACATGGTAACCCTAAACCCAAATATTTATTTCATTTCACTCCAAAGGGGGTTGTTTGTGTTATTGCACCACCGGTCTCGCATTCTTACCCATATTTCGTTATCTTCTCCAATTTCGGATTCCGACCTACGTGGACATTTAAAGAAAGTACCCAAAAAATTCCTTAAAAATTACTAAATTTTTAGGCTGAATTTTGTACACACAATTTTTTAAAAACAAAGGACCCTGCACACAGTTGAATTAGCGGCAGGGTCCTGTTGCTAATTGGAACAACGATAGAGGCCTGTTTGTTGTCGTCAGTTGGACTGTCGACAGTAATCTAGTTTTGCTATTATTTTTTTACTATTTAATTTTATAATTTATTATTAAATTAATATTATTAAAAAAATCCCCAAATAAGCTTCATATATTTCGATCGGGAGGTGACCGTTGCAAATGCTTTGTGAGAGGATCCCCAAATTAGCTCCTCCCATTGAGAATGGAAATGCTTCTCTTGTACAAGCATACGACGGCCCAGTTAGCCGCCTGCCTGCGCTGGCACTGGCTCCCCACCCCACCCACCTGTGCCTCTGCCCGCGCCGGCCACCCTCCTCCTCCTCCCACACCTCCTCTAAGCGCCCGCTAACTCCGACTGACCCGGCCGGCCGCCCGCGCCTCCACCCGAGCGCGACCCCACACGCCGGAGCCTGCCTGGTAGCCCCCGAGCATCCGGCCGGCCGCCACGTGCATCTGCATCTACGCGTACATTGATAAATAGTCGTGTGTATAACATTCCATTGAGAAAATACAAAGAAAAACGAAACATAAAAGGTTGGACCCACCTAAAAAATGCCGAGTTACCATCGTCCCAGTGCGTCGGGGTGTTTGTCGAGAATCCATCGAGTGGAACCCAGGTCTACTTCCCAGCCCTTTACGGCTATACTACAAGCTAGCTTCAAGCATGATCACGTTCTCTTCATTTCTCACTTCAAATTGCAGCGACATTAAATACTAAAAAAATTGTAACCGTCCAGCAACAGGTCATACGATCCTAACCAGTTTTTACCCATTTTCGATGTATAACACCTACATATATTTATTTACATATGGTGGTGGAATGAATTTCACAGTGCCACCAGTTTTCAACAAAACAGATGGTAGCAATTTTTTGAGTGGAAACAGTTTTCTAAACCCTGACCATAATACATTTCTGGTCATTATTTATTTACAAGAATTCCAAGGGAACTCATATAATAGAGCAGATGTTACATCCACAAACATTATCTAATGGTGTTTTTCAGTGTAGCACTACAGTCGCAAATCAATGATAAGTTTCTATTACATGGACCAGCAACAACACATTCATAGGCTAAATTTCTATGAATACTGCTCAACAAAAAACCTACAAATGTACACTTCCACAAATGGAGCTTACAGTGACTTGTATGGTAAAATTGCTCGAGATAAATTAGTAGGCGAATAACAGGTTCATGTGCACTCTAAAATCAAGCCATCATTCACCTCCATGTCCATTCTGAATACCTCATCGCTGCTCAAACATCACATTTCTGCCTCAAGTGTCAGTCTGGCCATGTGGGCCCACCATTCAGTGGTGAGCGCAGGTAGACCAAACTTTTATGAATGATCTTCTTCATGTGAATGATTTGGGACCTCTCCTTGACTGTCCAGTGGCATGTACTGCGCCATGATAGCTCTGATCTCAGAGTCCATGTATGACTGAAAGAAATAACACACGAAATTCATAGTGAAAACAATGAACAGAATCTAAGAAAAAGAACATGTATTTGGAGAAGCTTTACAACATCTTAGATTGTTTTAGGAAAAATGACTGGTCAGTGAACGTATAAAGTAAAATTCAACATTCATATTGGCTAACAAACACACGTTACAGCCAAAGCACCAGTCATTCATGAGTCAACCCTTTTCATTGCAAATTATATGTCAAAAAAATCAGCCACCACAAAGCTGTCACATTTTGCATGCAAACTATGCCAAATCAAACCACTCTTTGCGACAGCTGCAATTAAAAATAGGAAACGAACTGAATAGTAACTGCCTGGAAATGTGTGGCAGAAGCACACCTATGGAAACACCCTATGCACGCAGCCAAGTATGTACGAGGAAGATTTACTTAAGATGGACAAAAGTTACACCTATTATATCCACCAATAGACAGACGGCGAAACAACTATTCCCAAAAATCTGGACGCATATTATGAAACAGAGGGTGTAATAATCATCAAGCCATAATCTTTTCTTCCTTTTTTCACTTCAAATGACAAAATTTTATCGACTAACAAAGAACTTGGTCAGTAACAATATTTTCTGGTTTAAAAAGCAATGCATAGTACATGGCAAGAGGCAAAACAGATTTGTGGTCACACAAGGAAGACATAAATGCTAAATGTGCCATTGAGCTTTCCAGTAAAGCACAATCCAAAGAGTCGCTTGCCAAAGCCATGTGCAACCAGGGATGTATGACAAGCAAGAGCGGCAGATGATATGTTACTAGATAGCACTCACTGCTCTATAATGTACATGAAGTGTGTAAAATGCAAGTGATCAAAACCATCTCAAGTACCAATTAAGTGAATAAGTAATAACACAAACGGCACCAACATGAGACATCTGCTTTGTGATTGCGCATTATTGCTTGCCATTACTGCAGTTTTTGATGCCTTATTGACCAATCTTGATTTGTAATGAAATGCCATAAGACATCTAGAATCAAGGAATAATTGCATATTTGCCAGTGCAAAGGTATGCAATTGGTGATCTGCCACTCCAAACGAGCTAATTTCTTACATGCCACTCTGAAGGAGGGAAATGGGGTTTATTTGCCACTGCTGGGACCAACTTTCAAACAAGGCCCAAAATACCCTCTCCCTTTCTTCCTATCACACTTCTTTTGCTATCTCATCTCCCATCCATCTTCTTCATCTTCTTCATCTCCTTCCTATCTTTTTTTTTTAAGAAACGAGTTCAACTCCTTCCTCTCTCATCAAATTGCTCTAGCGCTAACGCCCAAAGCCGAGATGTCGTCACCCGAGCCAAGGCATGCACGTTGCCTGCGCTGCCACCGCCACTCACACGCCGTGTCCTCGACCTGATCTCCCTCTCCGGTGAGCACCTTGCAATTTCGTTGGCATCACATCGTGTTGCCGAACTCCCGCTGTCTATTCCCTAAGTGGCAAACTTACAAATTCGCCAAACCCTAGTGGCAAAGATGCCATTCACCCTAGAGTCAAACTGATCAGAAATGTATCATATTTTGCATCGAAATGAAATTGGTTGAATGTGTTAACGCATAACAACACAGAGATCCAGGTCCGGCAGATATAACAGGGGTAATACAGCAATCATCTCCCACACATGAATGTTTTATCCACGAACCTAAAAGGGTATGTTAACATAAAATATTATTTTATTTAAGGAAATATAGTTATTTCTATGCAAGGAGCAAACTGTTGGGGATAGCAGATTCATTCATCATTTGACAAGGTTTAACAACGAACGCTATAAGAATGAAGAGCATGCTAGCTTACCCTTAGTCTGTACTTGTATACGACATAACTTCCCGCTGCCACAACGACCAAGACTATCAAGATCCCCCATACTGCAGCCCATGCTGCTTTAGCCTGAACAGCTGTCTTGCCTACAGATTAACCATCCAAATGATATTTAAGTGATATATTAAACATAGATATATCAAATATTACTGAAGTTTAGATATTACTTATGCAAGTGTCATGCTCTCTGATGTACAAAAGGTCCCCACTGCAAGAACATTCATAGCTACCCCATGTATCTCTGCAGCTGCATTCAGGACACTGACAAGCTTTTCTCTCCTTGCACTCATCAATGTCTGCAAAGGTGAATGAAAAATAAGCTGCAGTTTAAGACGCATTGTATGTTCTGCATTGCATTAAATTTGTAATCCCTCTGTTAAAAATTAATACTAACACCTGACCAAAAGAAATGTCATTTTAGCAAGTTGGTTTTGGTTTGTACTTGTCGTTTTGGTTTTTCTAGGCAATATTTTCCACCAAATACCCCAATTAATTGCTTGTTGACAATGGTAAGATGGATATACAATTAATAGGGGTAACATATTCAATTTTTATATAAAATATATATGCTTTAAAAATCTGATTGAATCGTGATTCTACGATCCGATCGTGTCAAACAAAAAACGATTCTACCTAGGATCACGATCCTGACAACCTTGCGCGCACGAAGCTAGAACTACATGCAACTTAGACCAGAGGAATTAAGGTTTTAGCATAACATTTTTGTTATAGAATAAGTTCAATGTAAAATATGCATCTATAGCGGTACATCACATTGTACCTTCACATTTTTTAACACCATCCCCTCGGAAACCAGCTGGACACTGGCATTTCCCATCTCCAGTTTCCTGGAAAATAAAATTTTATTAAGAGACAACTGATCAGTATTGTAATAGTATATCACATGTTTATTGTAATAATCCTAAAACCTACCTGACAAGCTGAGAATGTTTTGCCGTTACGGGTTTCATGCCAACATCCCCCATGATTTACCAAGCATTTTCCTGGCCCAGCAGCTACAGATAAAATAAATGAGTAATATAAACTTATCTCTTTACGAATTTTCTATTAGAGCAAACATTTGCATATTCCAGTTTGTGGCGAAAAGTGGTGCCTAATCAAAAGAAAGACAATGTTATCCTAAGATGTGCAAGTTGACAATAATACTACTACAAATAAGTTCAAATCCAGAATCACAATGATGAAATTGTAACTGCTCAATAGCTCAGCTCTTACAAGCCTGATTGAGCGAGAGATCATCAGTACAAAATAAACAGTTTGTTTACTAAACAATATCAATATTATTGGATGACAATATGACATTTAGGCCTGTTAATACCACTTTTTGAGTATGGACCTCACTATGCTGATAAATATGAACTGTCCAGAAAACCTGAAGCTAGCAAGTGATCTAACTGCAATCAGAACTTATGCATTCTGTTTCCTTCACTCTTTCCTTTCATCACGTTTCATTACATGGGCTCCTCATCAGTTCCTCCCACAAGGCACATGCATAGAAATAACAAATGGGCTAACATAACATCCCAGCACTGTTTCACAGATTTAAAATGGTACATTCGAAGATGGTTTAACACCCCCAGAGAAAACAGTTTCTAGCCACTTTTTAGTAATCCCGAAAGGCGGAGGATCAGCTGTTTTCAGTCCCAGTTCTTAAACCGGAGAGATGTGGGATGTGGGGACTAGCCAGGAAGCGAACAGGACATTCTCATTGTTGCCTAGTGTGATCCATCTAGTGACCAACTTCCACTGTTGTCGAAGTTTTATCTCACGAATCACCACTTAAAAAGTCCCTTTTATCACTCTCAAAGTAGACGCACTTGCATATGTATAAACTGTACTTAACATGTTTTCTTTGTATCAAACTTTCACATACTGCAAAAGAATTTACTGACTGGAAAATTCTTCATCTATCATGGGTTCATTATTAATCCCTTATTTATGCAAGTGGTGTTAAAAGCAATCAAATTACACTACGGAAGCTAATTGTTCCAACATCTATTCCTATATACAAGAATGGAGAACAAAAAGTATATTACGTTCACAATTGCTGTAGCCATCGCCTTTGAACTGCACACCATTGAATGTAGGGCATTCACACACTCTGCCACGGAAAGTGTCCTGTTAAAGACAGGAAAGTGAGAAAATTGAAGAACTGTTAAGACAACAAAGTGAAAGTCTTCTACTTATCCACACATACCCTGCAAGCTGTTACATTAGCAGCTTGGTCTTGCCAACAACCCCCATTATCGTTCAGGCACTGATTGGTTTCTATATCTGTTTTGGAACAACTCAAGAATAAGTGATCCGTACCTCAAGAATTAGAAATCCGTATTCAACTAAATACAACATAGGGAAAAATAGTTTATTTATTCATACCGTCACTCAGACAAACATTTGGCTCAGTAGTTTCCTCAAAGCCAGCACAAATAGCTTTGAGGACAGCTTTCCTGTCGAGCTTACCTGCATTTCTTTCCAGGTTAAAATCAGCAAGAGTGAATGTATGTTATAGGAGTTCTTGGGAAACATTACCTCGATATTGCCGATTGTTCACAACAAGAGTAGGCAATATAGTAACATCTCCTCTTGAGCCTTTCCCAATCTATATAACAGCTCGTATCAAACCCCAAGATACGAAAGTAGTATTGAGGATGATAAATGTTCTTTGATGATAATCTGCCGTGCTTGTTTTAAAAAAAAGTCTGCAGGGCTTTATTTTATTATGAATTTTCACAACAAACTAAACATTGAAGTCACTTCACCTGTGCATCCTGCTCCATTTTAAGCAACGGGTGGTCGGAATCAGTATTTGGATCTCCCATGCACCTATCAACCTTCTTCACATCCAAACCTGTTTCAAGTGTAAAAACATTATAGTTGTTACATGTATAATGAATTAGTGACACCATTTTATCTGCAAGTTGCATGCCTGAATGCGTGATGGCATACCATGCTACAGACTAGGTACATAAGTACATGCAAATTCAAGTCGTAACAAACAGGGACCCAAGTCACCCAAGTGTAACCAGCATATTAAACACTTCCAATCAAGTAAGTTGAAGTAATTACTATAAACATGCTTACGTAAAGGAAACTAGAAAAGTTTCAGAAAGAAAATAAGAGCCAACCTAGTGATTTGATGACAGTGTCTGCACACTTTTTGTTATACTTCTTGTCCTTCATTGGGCACCTTATGTGAAAATCAGTCACATAATCCCACCAGATCCATGGTTTTTTTCTCTCATTTGCAACTTTAAACACACAAAGCTGTCTCAGGTTCTCTACCACAACATCTTTTCCTTCATAGCCAGTGCTAAAATCTTGTTCTGGATCAGGTGCACAGTACCTTCCATGGTTTATACATTGGGACTTGCATTGCTTACTGACAACAAATGCTTGAGGGCAGTACCAAGTTATATAATGGGGTGTGAACTGACTATAACCACCTTTTTCAAGTAGTTGGGCAGCTCCTTTAAATTCCTTCAGAAAATTCATCAGCATATCACATTTAGGCCCACATTCATCATTGCTATTTGTCCACAACTCATACTCAACCCGATCATCCGGATGTGGAACAGCCTCCCTCCAATCAAGATTCACATTTACCATTTCACCATCTTTAACAGCCTTCTTCAGCTGTTCACCAAATTTTTTATCGATTAGCGCAGAAGGAATGGTTATGTTCTGTATATACTTTGCAGCCTCATCATCTTCTCGAGGTAAATCCATTGTTATCAGTGGCTCGTCCTTGTCATCAACTACAAGCACCGCAGAGGCACCAGCATTTTGTGCATTCCAAACCTTCTTTGCAAATAGACAATCTGGAAAACATATATGGAGAAAACAATTAGCATCTAACTCCAAGTTGCTAAAGCAGCTAATACATAGATGAAGGTTATAATGCATTCTAAAGGTGTCCAATTTGATCTATTTGGTTGTACTTGTTAGAAATTGAAATTGATTAACAATAGGATTTAAGTGAAATGACAGGAATTTCAATGTAAAATAAATAAATAACATGATTACCACCAGCACTTGAGCTTGTAAAATAAATTGTGGTAGGGCAAAGACGTATAAATAACTGGGAGTAGAGCCCCCTTCACCAAAGATTATATAGAAAACTTAAAGAGGGAGTTTCTTAGATAGTGCAAAAGGATAGCATTGTTAAAAAAAACAAAAGGAGAAGGCAACAGTCAGATAGGACTGAGAGTTTGAGATGATAGCACTTCAACTAATGAAGTGTCATGCACATCATGCATTAAAGTGAAGATAGAAGAGAGAACCATGATTAGTAGCAAAATCTGAAAAACAAAGAGTATCATCTCTTGTTTCATGCCCATCAACCAAACACTTCCTACGAAGAACTTAACTCTATAAATCATAAAACATGATTCTGGAAAATTACCAAACCACCAGGTGTAATTACTAAATTACTAAGATAGCAAACAAGCAGCTAAAGTAGTTTTAGCCAGTTGAGACCTGTGTTCATAATGGGGTAACTACCTTGAAGAAAGAGGCTGGAAGGCAAGGCTTTAAGGGGACAAGCTCAAGGAGAAAGAAGAGTAATTCATTTGTTTTCTTGTTTTGACAAAACTCATGCAATCCTTATCCTTTTATAGAGGACGAACTCAACTTTTATTTAAAAAATAATATAATATTTTGGAAACCAAATAACTAACCCTATCTTCGGAAACTAATTTGATCTTGAAGGAAAGCGCTACAGCACTGCGACCATGAGAAGGTCAAACTTGGCAGATTTTCTGCACACATGCACGAAATAACCTCAGAATACAACAAGGAATCTATACAAGGAATCAATTGTACCAACAAAGGGAAATTCAACCACATGGATTAAAGCAATTATTTTGAGTGGGAAATTGGCTATCTACCACTGAAAGATCTACGTTTAGCAAAATACCACTCAATTTAGGTTGTCCACTTTAATACCACTGAAAGATACAGACCGTTAATCATTTTAGTATTTTACATTCCAACAAACATGTTACCCCTCTCGCCAATTCTTACCATTTTAAGAAAATAAACTTTCCATAAATATCCAAAATATCCTGAAGCGGTAACAGACATCACCGGAGTCTGCAATGGTGTGGAAGGCCAAAGAGACTACGACCGCTCGTAAGGCATTGCATGATGCCGTGAGGGAGACCACCGTGGCGATAAACTCCTCCAGCTAGCAACCCCCCATCCTATCTACTTCAGCCGTTGGAAACTCAGAATAGGCATCGCATGGTGCCGTGAAGGAGATTGCTGCCGCAATGAGCTCCCAGGTGACTGTATCCATCAATTCATTTGTTGTTTTTGTTGTGTTTTCTATTCGATGTGGTTCATTTGTGTGGATAGTTCAAGCTTTATCAATGTGAGGTTGTGAACTGTTGAACTATCTTAGCATCCCTTGACTACTTTCCCTCTTTCTTTAAAACCTTCACCTGAGCTTGCTCTCTACTGCCACTATAAACCAATCCCAGATCCATTGTTTCGAGGTCACGTGGCACTAAGGCATAATGAAAGAAGCGAGAACAGAGGAAAAGACGAGGGGAATGAAAGGGGCAAACAAGTCACACCTGACTGCCCTTTTGCATAAGTGAACGGAAATGGCAAAATGAGTAACAGTTAGATTTTCTAGTGGTACCAAAGTGAACAATTTAATTTGAGAGGTGCTTTGCTAATTTTGTCACCTTTGCGTGGTACGGAGCCAATCTTTCCTTTCAAATGTATGTACAACTATTCTAAAGAATGGGAAATTTTCACATAGAAAACTAATAAAAAATATCTCATCCATTCCAACAAGCAATGATCGCAGACACCTACACTACTCTCTGTTCACCAAATTAACTAAAAATAGCTAAGTCCCACATTTACCACATGAATACACCCATTTTACAAGACAACATATTCTCCCCACTCTCCTACTGTTTTCTGTCAAAAAAAAAAAACTTCTCCCACCAATTACCCCAAATGGCCCAAACCTCCCAGTGGCAACAATCTGCTTGTCTTATCCAAGGGGCACTTACCCCACAGCCAATTGTATACATCTGCCAATCCGCTCGATAACGAAATCCATACCAAAATAACTGAATTCACTGTAATTTATACCACACTATACACTTCTGTTCACTCCTTAGTCCTCAGCCACAAAGACTACCCGAATCAGCTAAATACGCCACCTTTCCTTCACCACCAAGGCACCGACAAAACTACCAATAAACCCCCACACAATTAACTAAGTAAAGCAGCTCAAATCACCGCCTCCTAACTCATCAAATCCGCTGAATCCTACAATAAATCACCGACACCGAATCCATGGGCAAATCTATCAAACCGAAAAAGAACCACGAAACAGCGCAAATTCGCGGAGCAAGAGGGCTACAGATCAGGATCACGAGGCGGCGTCACTCACTTCCGCGGTCGACGAGGAGGAAGCTCGGGAGCGCGCCGGGCTTGGCGCGGAAGTGGTGCTCCTTCTTGCCGGCGCCGCCGAAGGCGTCGCAGGCGTCGCCGTTGTCCTTGGGGTAGACGACGGCGCCGGCCATGCTTCCTCCGTACTGCGGGATGCCGAAGTTTCCGATGGCACTGTCGTGCCGCCCCCGCAGCGCCGTCGGCGACGTCACCATCAGGCTGTTCTTCTCCACCACGAACCGAGCCTCCACCGCCACCGCCGCGGCGAGCGCCAGCAGCAGAGGCAGCAGCCGCTGGAACCCTAGCCCCCGCATCGCGCGCGCGCGTGCTCACTGCTCCGGAGGCGGCGGCAAGCCGACGAAGGTTTAGATCGGAAAGCAAAGCTGCAGTTGAGGAAAGGAGAGCGGTTTATTTGTCGCTCGCTTAGCTCGCGGTTCGCGTGGGGGCGTAGTGCGAGTGGTGTTCGCGTGGTGGACTGGGTTTTGGTGATCCGTAAAACTGACAATATGGGGCTAGTACTCGAATGGCCCATCTGTCAGTGTAACGTGCGAGAATAAATATTTGCCAGTATTTTGATTGGTTGGGTGGTCTAGGTGGCTCGCGTGGTCTTTTTGGTAATTTTGGTGACTTATTTCGTTTTCTCGTTTATTTTGCTCGTGTGTTTCGCCGTGGAGTTGGCTCATGCGACTGGAGTGTCTGACCATGCGGGGTCCGGTGTGGAGATTGGGTGGTTGGTTTGGTGGACCGGATTTAGGAAGGTCTGGACCCCATCGTCAGTGCGATGTTTGAGGATTTGGTGACGCGTGCTGGGTCGTTCATTGGAGATTTTTTTTTGGTTACGCGTGCTGGGTCGTCCATCGGAGATTCTCTCCCCGTTGGTCTCGCTGGAAACCTGGGTCTGACCAGTTCGCCTCGGTCCAAGGTGGGTTTCTCTACTAAACTCTAGTAAGGGTTTTAGTTATTGATAGGAGACTCTAATTACTATGTGCGACTGATCAGAAGATGAATAAGAGAGAAGAAGTCTCCCATATCTCTATATTGTTTTACTTTCTGTACATTGCGTGTGCGATCCTACTTCTATCTACGAGGTAGTCAATCAGACTAGCTTTGTCAGTGACAGTTCCTCAACACGTTATCAGCACGAACTGCTTCGGCCTATCTCTAGGCCTCCTTTACTCGGATCGAAAGGTAATCGTCAAAGCACGACACTCATAAATTGAATCGCTTGTCTAGATCATTCTCAATTCCACAAATTTTGTTTTCTAGATTATTTTCTACGGAGCAAATCTCCGCTATCCGACTTGGAGTCACCGGCCAAGCTGATCGGTAGATTGCATGAAAGGGTAGATGACGATTGTACCGTAGATGGATGGAAAAAAATCAGCGCGATGGAAGTATCGCGTGCGAATTCAAGGCGTCGACTGCATTGCAAAGAAGGCGAGGGAAACCCTAAGTTCCCCTTCCCCGTCTCGTTTTGGGCCAGAGCGGGCTGAAAGGAAATCAGCACTGCCCACACTTGGGAAAAAAGTAAAAGAAAAATCTCAAATATTTGCAAATAGGCCCTTAGAGTTCTAAAAATTACACAGGAGGGGACCTATGAATTTTACATATAGGCCCCTGGATTTTCCAAAAGTTTGCGGATAAGCCCTTGAAAATTGAAGAATTCACCCAAAATTCATATTCCAGCATAAAAGGGCCTCGAAAATTCAAATTCTGAATCATTTTTAGCATTTGAAGCATGTTTATCACTGTTGTTATTATTTCTATACTTTTTTGTATTTATTTACTGTTTTGATCAATCGTAATTTCTTAAATTGCCTTTGATCACTTAAATTAGGGGTAAAATTATAGAAAAATGCGTTGAAAATTCTAGAATATTACGAGAATATGTGTACCATTATCCAATTTATTTTATGTATTTTACCTACAGTAAATTTATATATTTCTCGCATGCACATGTAGATGACATGCATCATGAACTGAGAGTTCGAGGAGCTGGCCCAACACAGACAAAACTACTTGACTTGGGTTTCCGACGTTGAGATTGTACTTGGAGCCAAGAAGTTCGCGATGCCATTGGGATTGGTGCATCAAATAATGCCAAACTCACCCCTGAGGAAAATGATCAAGCACTTCATTTTCTCAAGCACCACCTCTACCTCACACTCAAGAATGAGTACATGGCAAAGAAGAGCGTGTTAGCCTTGTGGACTGCATTGAAGAAGCGATTCGAGAAGCTAAAGTACACCATTCTTCCCCAAGCAGAGTAAGAATGGATCCGACTGAGGTTTGTTGACTTCAAGACCGTGGGAGAGTACAATTTTTCCTTGCATAGGTTATGTACAAATCTTCAACTCTGTGGCAAGCAAGTCATAGATGAGCAGAAGATTGAGAAGACGCTTTCTACCTTCCACCCCCAGTGTAGTGCAGTCTGCGCATGTAATACTCCGAAAAATAAATAAATATTAATAATCGCGTCGTAAGGGTCGGAGAGTAATTAATTAAATAGTAACAATAAATAATTAATTAAAAACGTCTGAAGGGCTTGTGCGTAATTAAATAAAAAGAATTTGGGAAAATAGAATTTTCGGAATTTTTAGAGCTATATAATTAAATTGTGGGTTTTCTAGAAACCCTAAAAGCTTCTTTGTCCCACCGAGCCGCCTCCATTTTTAGCGTGGCCATAGCGTCAGTTTTTTCCCTGAGGATTTTTTCCTCGATTTTCTTGTCTTATTCTTAGTATACCGCCGTTGTTACGCTGCGCCATTGGACGCCTTGTGGCGTTCTTGTCCCTCGCTGCGTGTCGCTTCTTCTTGCCTTGCCGTTCTTTGCGTTGTCGCTACCGAAAAGCCAATCTGGCTGTTGCCGAGTCTCACATTTGGAAGATCTCTACTGTCTTGCGTCTTGTCCTTTCATTGATTTTTCAGGTTGCTATTTGAACGCCCGAGCCGATCCGCTGACTCTCATTGCTTGTGCTGATTTTACCGCTTTACTCTTTGCTCAGGTCTTTGCCGATTTCTGTTTGAAATCTTGCTTCTTGCTTTGACAAGTTCTTTCCTACGAGCGGCCAGCAATTTCTTTGCAGTACGCCAAATAGTGGGTAACGATCTAGTATTTTTTTTCTCGATTTTGTATATCTAATTAGAGAGGTTGAGAATTTCTAATTGAAGAGTCGATTAATAGATCCGTTAGCCTGCTGTTCCGTTGTACAATTTATTCGGGTACCTTAATGACAAATTTTGGAAATCTCATCTACTAGTTAATTGTAGATAATTTCGATATCTTTCTATAGCATATTTTATTATGTCAATCGGACAAGTATAATGCGAGTTATGTTTTTCGGAAGACCGCTGTTTTTACGGTTGTCGTCTTTCGGCGCTGATTTGGTAGACTGTAGATTAAAAATAGTAAATAGCTTAATTAGAGTTTTTGATCTACATGAAAGTGGTATATAATTGTCCAATGGTTCTGTAGAATCTGAGAACGCGCATTTTGGTTGAGTAAAACAAAAGTTATGAATTTAGTAAGGCTGCTGTTCCGAAGCGGACAGATCGGCTTTCTGGGCTAATGCGGAGGGTTAGATGATTTAATTAGAAGTCTTCGTAATCTAAGAAAATGTGGAGAATTTTATAAAGAATCCAGAATGGGGTGGTTTGTGGTGATCGGACTTTCGAGTCAAAAGTTACGCTCTTTTTAGTAACCGGACAGCTATGGGTAACTATTCGGTACCGGCGTAACGTGGTATATTTGGGGACGTGTAGGAGCGATGTATATTGATTGTTATTATTATAATGCTGTAGCTTGTATTGAGATGTGTGTATTTAATGTAGGAGAAGCGTCGATTTGTTGCCGCCGTCGCTAGCCAAATTGTGCGTCGCAACTAGTAAAGGCAAGTGCATGGTAGAGCGATCAATGATCGATCTTCGTTTTCTTTATCTTCTATTACCATTATGTAGCGTTTATTTGGTTTAATTGCAAACAATGAATTGGTATGTTTATATCTTTGTTGACAAGCATGATGAAAAGTTGGATATGATGTTTATGATGGAGTTTGCATGTTTGCATTCATAAGCATCTTTGCATAAGAGAAGGTGATCATGATTGATCACAACTCCACGGGAGTGGAGGAGGTCCCCGATCCTTATGGAGGAACGGGCTTGAGAGTGAATGTTGTCGCGAGCATTCACTCACGCTATACCCAGATATCTGTGAAAGAAGTGCATGTGGACATGTAGAATAGATTTGCATTGATACATGAGATTAATTGATGAGAATATTAATGGAAGTACCTGTGATGATAATGGAGTTATTGAATGCTGATGATTTATTATTGTTCGTTATTTATGGATGTGTTTGCTGAGTCGTGGACTCACCCTTGCTCTATTGTTGTCTTTAGGTGATCATCGAGGAGGCCGTAGCTGAGAGCGAGTAGAGCACATGGACAACACATGATCATTTGCCATGATAATCTTTTCATTCAATATTGGTTTACACTTGGACATGTTAGAGGTTGAATAATGTTTAGGACAATGTTTGGACTAGACTATTTGCTTTATTAATTTGGGATTCATTGGTTGATGCTATTTTGGATTATATACCTGGTTATTCTTTTCCTTGCGTATTCATTATCGTTTGATCCATAGTTATGCATGTTCTTTTGTGATCCATTGATATGATTATTGATGATTTCTTGAGGAAATTTTATAGTGTGTCATTGATTATTAGTTTAAAGTGTAATGTGGTGGCATTCTAGGCTCAGTGTTGGGCTGGGGTGTTACAGCGCACAACTATCGTCAAGACGGCTACAAATAGTATACCGAATTGATTGACATTATGCAGGTTGCAAAGGCTCAGGATGACGTTCTCCGCAAGAATTTTGTTGCCCAGCCACCTGGGAGCTCCACTGGCATTGTTGTCTGATCTTCACGATGTAGGATTGGAGATAATTGGACCCGTGCAACCTGATGAATGACACCGCCAACCACCGTCTCTATTACGGCAACCTGCGGCACTCGATTCACCCAACCACACGCTTCGATCCTTTCTCCACTCACTCACATAGAGTAAAAGTGTTTTAGTAATCACCGAAGCAACCACAAGAACGATGAAGACAAGAACTCTCAGATGATTCCCAATTCTAAGTATTGAAAATGCTTTAGTCAAACCCTAGAACAAAGAAGTGTTTATTTATGAAAATTCAAGCTTACATTTGGATACATCTTCATGCCCTGTTTATAGATTACAAAAGACTACCCTACAGCCTCTCATGACTTGTAGAAAGCTCCTTACACCTCATGGTAGGTTGTTTACGACTAGAGTTACAACTCAATTCAAGTTGTAAAGTTCAACTTTACAACTCATTACTTGATTTTCAAGAAAGATGACGACCTAAGCGCTGACATTATTTTAGATTATGATATAAACAATGGCATCATATACTTCTTTGCTAAGAATGCTGACACATACGATGACATCATCATGATGTTGGCATGTGTGATGATATCATATATTTGCTAATATAAGCAATGACCTTCGTTGATGTCATTTGCCTTCCTTATCTCACTAATGTCATGTTGATGTGGAGTTGTTCATCTTATCTTCATGAAACCTTATAATAAGTAAAGTAGATATATTAGGTAGCAATCCATTCTTATAGAAATCAATGCATAGCTCAATGAGGAAAAGATTCACCTTTCGATTAATTTGCTTTGCTCTAGCTCTTGTGATTGGTCTAGATGGTGTTGGAGTGGCACTTTGGGAAGGGAATAATGTTTGTAACACATAATATGAATGAGGCATATAAGGTGTGCTACATGTGAACGCATTTGGATAAGGTGTGCTACATGTGAACACATTTGGATAAGGTGTGCTACATATGAACGCATTTGGATAAGTTGCATGAGAAGTGTATATTGTCTTGTGCAAGGGGTGCACAAGTTGAAGTGCAATGCACATGAGTTGTCATGCATTGTTCTACACATATTTGAAAGTTGTAAGGGAGTTCTATAATGGATATTTGTGCAAAAGATGCATATGAGTTATCTTGCAAGTTGCATTCTGATTGGTGACAATGTGTGTGCGCTAGGGATGTCCACATCACGTTGTCGACGAAAAAATCTCTCAACTCGCAAATAATAACAATACATAATAAAACAAGTAATTTGTCACAACCCCCTTTTTTCATTGATCTCTTTGCTTGTAAGCTTGTGTGTACAATGAGAGCTCTCTACCACCCCCCCCAGGTTATATAGGGGGAGACCCCTCTTTCATGCATGAATAAGTAGTATGTGACTAAACAGACTAATGAGCCTTGTGGGCCGACAGCATCTATAATGTATCTTTATTTTGGTAAAGTCTTCACACATACTTGGGTCTTGAAATGGCCGATATATGTAACAAACAAATTTTTTTAGCCTTCTGAAGCCTTTCAAAATAAAAATAACAACTTGAATTTTCTTGAATTAATTAAAGCTTAATTTGAATTTTTAGAAATTAAAACAATTTAATTTGAATAATCCAAACATCAATTAAATTCAAAACCTATTTATTTGAATTCCATTTTTCCAAAGTATTTTATAGAATTTCCTTGGATTTGTCCAAGTTTGTTTGTTATTTCTTTGAGCTTGATTTGAATTAAATCCTTTCAAGAAATTCATAATTCTATTACTTTTCCAGAAAATCATGTGGGCTGATTTCCTTCCCAGCCCATTTCCCGTCACCCTCTCTCCAGCTCGAGCTGGCCCAACCCGCTTGCTCGTGCGTCGTGTCCCAGCCCAGCTTTCCTTCGTCTCCGCCCAAGCCACTAACTGGTGGGTCCCACTTGTTAGTCGTTACCTTCACGTCTCCGTCTCTGACACGTCGTCACCGCCATGTTCGCCTCGAACACCCTTTCTGTCGCCTTTAAAACCCTACTTGACCCTCGGCTTTCGAATCTCGCATCACGCCGCCCCCCGAAACCCTAGTCGTTGCCTCAGAAGTCACCTCGAAGCCACCGATTTTGGAGCTTCAAGTCACCGCGCCGTCACCTTCTTCATCAATTTTTGTCATCGCTGGTAAGTTCCAAGTCTCTTCGCCGCCACCTTTGGGTTTGCAATGCCGAGATCTATCTCGCCCCTCCTCGGTGTCGACACTTAGTCGCCAGAGCCACATAGTCACCGAAGACTGAAGCCTACTGCCGCTCCAACCTCGCCACCGGTTGCCTCTATCCTTTATCGGTCTCAGTGCAAGACTTGGTGTGTTCCCTGTCGTCTCCTCGTCAATTTGTGTCATTCCAAGCCTGTCGAGATGCTACGATTCGCTGTCGACTTTGTCGCCGGAGTTGCACCACCACTCACCGTCGACCTTTGGTCGCTGTGTGCCGTCGTCTTCGTGTCTGCCTTGTCATCGCTGCGTCAGCATTCACCTAAGCACTAGTGCATGTGTGGCAAGCCACGTGGTCGCCTATGTGTCATCCTGATTCCAAACGCTAGATCCCAACTCAGTGGACCTAGTCCACCATGAACCATGCCCCTACCGTGTCACCTATCAATTCCTATTCCGTGGACCCAGCTCACCATAGACCGCAAACCTTCTTCGGACCCGGTCCGTAGACCGTGGGCCCACATGTTAGTGACCCAATTCCTTTTCCTTTATTAAAATATTTTTGGACGAAAATCAATTCCTTGGCTAGCATCATGTTGATGCAATAATCTGGAATTTCCTTTAGAAATAAAATTCCAATAATCCTGAAATAGTGTTTTCTCTCCTGTCCAATCTTCTAGAAGCATGTTCTTCTCCATTCGAACTTCGATTCAGTCCATTCTTCTTTCTAAATTCATCTAAATTCTAGCTCTCTCTTCCAATGCTGATTTTGTTAATTTCACATTTTATTCGAATTTATTTGTGCTTCGTTTATTTTCTTTCTCTTGTTTAGACCACGATTTCCAAGGAACAGGAGTAGATTGAATATCAAATTGTGATAACTGAGCAAGGCCAAGGAAAGTCATAGTCCTTTGATCACACTGAGCCTATGTTTTGCAAAAGTATTTTATTTACATATCAATATACGTGCTACTTTTATATCAACTGTTTCTTGGAGTAGCTAATTATATATTTGTTGTTATGCCACCTTGATTACCTTTACTTTCATATATCTATTGTCACCATAAGATGGCTATTATTAGTTAGACATAAATGTACTACCAACATGGGTTGATGTAGATATGCTTATCCATGCTTAGTTATATAATGAGCTCATATTCACATGATCAATGATGTTAATTTCACATAATGAGATATGTAATTGTAGTGTGATGCCACTATTGTAAAAGTTATGTGCCATGATAGGGACTGTCATTAGTCTTGGTTAAACGAAATGGTTTCATGCTCAGACAAGTAATCGTGCAATAAAGGGGTGTCGTTTGCACAATTGGGATAGATAGTCTC
This sequence comes from Hsuehochloa calcarea, assembly GCA_036346395.1. Classification (NCBI taxonomy): domain Eukaryota; kingdom Viridiplantae; phylum Streptophyta; class Magnoliopsida; order Poales; family Poaceae; genus Hsuehochloa; species Hsuehochloa calcarea. The sequence goes on along the minus strand of CM070612.1, from coordinate 10,631,019 downwards.
GCCTCGGTGAATAGTAAGGACTTAATCTTGTGTGTCATTGAACTGAGCCATATCGTACAACCACATGTCCAGTATGGGATGAACCTACCTGATTAATTTGTAATATCTTACCTTTGGTACTGCCAAGCGATGGTGTGGGTTTCGGGATGGATGAGTGGACTCACATGGCTCAAGAGGGGGCCCCTGTCTGGGTGCGATATCATTTAGTTGCGAAACTTTAGCGGGCAAGACTGGGTTGAGAAGGAACATTGTAAAGGCCTTGTGGTAAGTAGTTAGTCGCACGCTTAAGGAAGCGTACCATGGCTGGCATTACAAGTTGATTATCTCTTGTGGGTCAAGCGGTACAACCTCTATAGAGTGTTAAAAACTGTTCGAACAGCCGTGTCCATGATCATGGATAATGTCTAGTGACTTCATACAAGGTATAGAGTTTTCATAAAATATTTGGATGGTGGAATGGTCGGGAGGTGAACGAGTAGTTCACTTGGTAGTTTTGGTTGGAAAGTGAATGGGAGGTTCACTGGTTGTTTCAATGCAAATGTTTACTTTATTTATATACCTTTTCAATTATGCTTTATAATCTATTTATTATATTTATTGTCACACTACTACAAAAAGGGCTATACTGGATGCCTCATCACAAGCGATTCCCTAGAACCATTAGTGTTGTAATTATCATGGATGGTTTTACAAGTGCGACCGTCTAAGTTACTAGTGATGGCTAGAACCGTCTGTGATACGTCATTAACACAGATGGTTTTTAATAAGAACTGTTTGTGATAATTCACATACGGTTCTGTTTGTTATAATTTTGTATCACAAACGGTTTGTGGTTGGAAGTGCCTGTGATATGTTCAAGGCTTTGGCTCCTGCACAATGCGTCTCACGCACTGATGTTACGATGAGTCTCTTTGTCTCGCACGCTGATGTTACGATGCGTTTCTTCGTCTTGTGCGCCGATGTTACAATGCGTCTCTTCGTCTCTTCCTTGTTTTATAAGAATGATCATCGCACGCCTTGGTGAGCACACACGGTGTTGAATACGTACGCAGCTAGCTAATTCCTCTGAAAATCTATAAAAAGGAGAAAAACCAAAAAGTCATATTAGTTGATACGGTGTAAAATAATCTCATGTTGATTTTGTTTTGTGTCTAATATCCAGTTTTGAACCGAAGGAGAAAATCTCGGTTGTGTTTGTTCTGTTTGAAATATCGACAAATTTAGTTTCGACAGAAACATCGATTCTGGTTCTTGTTTCAACAAACATGTCACTAATTAGACTAGCAACAATGACCCTAATTTGGCCTTTTAATTTTCTCTTATGGAGTAATTATTGTGTTAAGATTTTGACATCTTGAATTTTAGTTGCAATGCCATATACAAGGCGTCCATGGAGTGCGTCGTGGGGAGACGCGTAGCGCTGGAGTGGGAGGAGGTGATGAAGTGGCTGGATAACAAGCGTTACCTCACCATCGTCAACCACCTAGCCGGCGCCAACAACCCGGAGGCCTGCTTCATCATCGGTGTCACGCTCGTCTTCACGCACCAGGACATGCAATGTGGCCTCGTGTGCCTCGATCGGGCAACCGTTGCCAGCCACAAGGCTGCGGTCTACATGTTCAACCTCCTCCTCTACATGGCTAGTGAGACACGTGACGTTGGGAAGCAATACATTAGCCAGGTCGAAGGCGAGCCGGTCGGCGACGGGTGCGAGGCAACCAAGAGGACCAACTGGGAGTGTAGGCGGTGCTGGAGGCTCGCTGCAGACGTGGTCCGGGAGGCAACGTGGAAGAAGATGGTTGGGCCGGGTGTTGGCGCTACCGGAGGACGGCCACCGGTCCACGAGCACTGGCTGCGACGTGACGGAAGGGTGGGGAACCTATGTCATCTTCAACAGCGATGACAGTAGGATTAGGCATGAGTACGCCTAGTTCTTTGTAAAGGTCTTGAACTACTTGTCGTAAAATTAGTGGTTTTAGCAAAAGTATTTATGTTTTTATCACATACGGTTCTACTTTAGAACCATCTGTGATGTATATTATCACAAATGGTTATTTATTGGAACCATCTGTGATGTGTATTTATCACAGATGGTTCTACTTTAAAACCATATGTGCTGTCCAACCTTATTTATATTCAGACTCTAGGGTTCTTTGTCTGTGCCCGCACTCAAACGATTAAGTTTCTCTATCTCTCCCTTCTCCCTCGAGCCCGTTGCCACCGTCCTCGTCGCCGCCTCGTCCTTGAGCCCGGCACGCCTCCTCCCCCGAGCTCGCCGCCTCCTCCCCGAGCACGAGCCGCCGCCTCCCCGAACCCGACGCCCTCCTCCCCCGAGCCCTGCACGCCTCCTCCCTGAACCCGCCTCCTCCCCTGAGCTTGAGCCCGTCCTCCCCCGAGCCCGGCTAGCCTCCTCCACGAGCCCGGCACTCCTCCTCCCCCAAGCGGAGGTAACCCCATCCTACCCGGACCCTGGTGAGCAGTGTCCCTTCCCCCTCCCTTTCGGCCAGCGCACAGTGCGGACGTGCTGTGGAAATATGGAATGGAAATTGGCAGTGGCAAGCTATGGATGTGAAATGGTAACTGAATTCTGAAAAGTCTCTGACTGATTTGCTTCTCACCTTCTCCTTTGCATGAATGGGTGACACCGTGAATTGTTGACTGCTGTGATGCTATCTTCACTCTTTAGTAGTTCAGTCTTCCTGCTTGTGGTTGCAGAGAGGAGACGAGGTGGGAGGCTAGGTCCGGTGGCTAGAAATCGGGATGGTTCATCAAAATGTCAAGTCTAAGTCCAAAGGCAAGGGTAAGAATTGGTTGATTTGGTTCTAGTGATTTATCATTTATATTATGCTATTGTCCAGGAATTCCATTGGATTGTGATTAGTTGATTATTTTATTTGCTAGATTTAAAGAGTTATTTTACCATTGCGTCTAGTGGCTCGACCCCAAGTACTGGTGCAAGCAGGAATTAAGAAATGATTCAAGACATGAAATCTCGGAGAATGAAATTGCCTCGAGCTCCTAGATGTAATTAGTACTTTAGTGGTATGTCTTTCTATTTTATGATTTATGATTTACTTTAGTGGTATGAATATTGCAGTGAAGCTTAATGTGGGTATAAATTTTTTTTGTAGAGAATACAATTGCAGTTCTAGACTTCTAGTAGCATATAATGACTAAAATCATGCGATAAGTTAATTTTGCATTCTTAACCGAACATAAACAATGTAAAATTTATGGTGGCCTGGTGGGCAGGGGCGAATCTAGTATAGTTTTAAACGGTGTAGGGTCAACTATAACAGATAGTTTCATCTACAAAATTTGTTATTCCATTCCAAAACAAGACCAAATGAGTCAAAAACTACTACAACACCACTTCACCTACCTCTCCCCATTCAGTTCACCTTTGTCTATGTAACTGTGTTCATACCGGTCAAGTTCTCCTTCCTTGTGTCCCAGGGTCTCCATTCCTGATCTCTTCTTTATAAAGTCTCTAGGCAGTGGCTGCTTGAGCCTTTCAAACTGGCTATATATATATATAGGACGCCCGTTTCGTACTCTCGGGAGTACATACTCCCGCTTCGAATATACCACTTAAATAAATATATTATACTTCTTTATCATTTTCAGTATACTTAAATACCAATTATAAGATACTCCAATGTGACTTGATTGAAAAAATTTCATTGGAGTCCTTTATTTTTGCTATATACCCTTTTTCATATATAAAAGAAGTATATACACAAATTTAGGCATAAAAGGTGGACTTTAATTATTATTTTTTTTCATAAAACTCACTTTGGGGGTATCTTATAATCATTATTGGAGTATGCTCAAATAGATAAAGAGGTATCATCATACGATTTAAGTAGCATAGGAGAAGCGGGAGTACGTACTATCAGGAGTATTATATCATTTTCCTATATATATATATATAGTTCGTAGACCCTTGTTAGCTAACTCGAGGTCTGAATTCAGCTAGCTAGCTTGCTCCTTGGGCGTTCATCCTAAACGTGTAGGGGAACCACTGCCTACTTCATCGAGCCTGACACACCGGAGTGTGTGATTTGCTTCATACCACGGTAGCCCAAGTTTAGGAGGATTCTTGGGTGCTATGGCATGAAGCAAATCACACACTCCGGTGTGCGAGGTTCGATGAAGTAGGTCATGGTTCACTTGTATGTTTAGGATGAACACCCAAGGAGTGAGCTAGCTAGCTGAATTCAGGCCTCGAGTTAGCTAACAAGGGACTACGAACTATCTCTACTATTAAAAGAAGGAATTGGTGGCGGTCCGTTCTCCCTCATGCGATGTGAGCCATTAGATCTATCTTTCTTCGTGAGATGTAAGCCGTTGGATCTTGTTCTTGGTTCCTCTCGTGCGTACAGTTGGCCATCCATAACCTCCTCTCCACTCCCCCACACCACAACTACCCAAGCTGGTGCATAAGAAGCCCAAATATTCCATCGATCTTTCCAAGAACGAGTTGCCGGTGGATCACTTGAATTGTAGGCTGAGCGCGACGACGGTTGACATAATATTTTTTTAATCCATAGCAAAGCACGGGTATTAGACTAGTATATATATATGTATATATGAAGCCAGTTTTAAAGGCACAAGCAGTCACTACTTTGAGATTTTATGGAGAAGAGATTAGGAATATAATGGTAGGACCCTGGGACTTAAGAGAGGAAAACTTGACCAACATGAACCAGATTACATAGAAAAGGTGAAATGAATAACAAGAGGAAAAGACTATCAGAGACGGTTCCTTAGAACAAATCATCTGTGATACATCAGGTGTCACACACGATTTTATCTACAAATCGTCTGTAATACATTAGCTATCACATATGGTTTCATCTACAAACTGTCTATGATACATCAGCTGTCATAGACGGTTTTATCTACAAATCGTCTATGATACATAAGCTATCACAGATAGTTCGAAAACCGCATGTGATGACCTCATATCACTACTGGCCCATAAGCTTAGACGGCTCATGAAACCGTCTGTGATGACGTTTTTGAACCGTCTGTGATGACCTTTTCTGCAGTAATGTCAACACCTGCTTTCTGAAAAAGAACTATATGACTATTCCCTTATTCAAGCCTTACATCACGGAAACCCTACCCACCACCTCCCCGAAGATCCTGCTGTGTGCACTGGTGCTAGCACACTAGTGTACAACGTTCCACCCATAGATGTGCGAATACCATAGAGGCGCTGCTGTGATTGTTGTTGCGCTGATCGAGAACGATCCGTGACCTACGTAAGGAACACAAGTGGCTGCTGGAGAAGATAAAAGGTGGCCGAGGATGTGGGACGATCGACTACGACTACTGCATCGACACGCTCGATGTTGGACTAGGCTGATCCATCTCTTCTTTCAATGTACTGCGCATCTAGTGGTAATGATCTATGATCTCTTACTTATACAACTTTCTAATTTACGTGGTAGAAATTTTGAATTATGCGCTAGTGTAGCCCACCCGTATCCCATGCCTTTATCAGCTCCATACATGCCTCTAACCAGCCCCTGTCCACGTCAGCCGCTTGCGTGGCACCCACAACAGACGTGTTCTGCGTACACACACCCGTGTGTCACAGACAGGTGGGCCTAAGTGGTCAGATCCGGTCTAACCTGACGGGGTTGTATTTGTGTGAAACAAATGGACAAAGTACTTGTAGCTTTGTGAAATAGGTAACAAAAGTTGTAGTTTCTTAACTAAAATATATCAAAATAGTTGTAGATTTGTGAAATCTCAACTACTTAAAAATTGAAGTTGGTGGTTGTCCGTCCTCCCCACCCTCCCACTCATGTCCCTTGTTAGAAATTGATAGGCAAATAACAAAGTAGATCACGAATAGGGAGACGCCGATTTTTATGTGGAAAACTCTTTTGGGAAAAAACCACGGGCGCATGATGACGATCTTTACTATATCAGAAAAAGTGTTTACAAAATACAGGGATTTTAATGAGTCATCGACTCTTCCCATGTGGCTTATAAGAGGTATATATGTTGGCATAAAACCAACTCGAGTCGAAGACGGAAACAAATCCAAAAAAGAAGAAGAATCCATCTCTTTAGAATTCAGATCACATATCAATAATCTCCACCTTGAGATGAATTCCCTCCTTATAGCATATGAAAAAAAAAACTTCTCCAACAATAAATAACCTCTTTGTGCGGAAAGTTTCTTGGACTAAACTTTAACACCAACTAAGCTTGAGCAAAGCTCAAACTTAATAATTGGAACTGTCTTTATCATCATATCAGCATGATTATTATGAGTACTTATCTTTCATACCTTAACATTACCTTGAGCAATGACATCTCGAATATAATGATGTCGGACATCAATGCGTTTTGTTCTTTCATGAAATATCTGATCCTTTGTAAGTCATATAACACTTTGATTATCGTAAAACATAGTAATGCAGAGTATCCCCACAAAGCTCAGTGTATAAACCTCTCAACCATGTAGCTTCTTTGCATACGTGAGAAATAGCCATATACTCTACTTCAGTGGTAGATAAAGCTACAGTGGCCTGCAAACTTGCTTTCTGTCGGGACCCCGAGTCGCTGGACCCGAGCCCTCTGTGTTTTTCGAACTAGTCCCAGATCAGTAGCTAGATCAGCAGTTGCAACATCGATGTTATCATATCCATACAACAAAGTAGCTAATGAAGCATATAAAATAATATTACTTAGCAGCAAAATGACCTTATGGTCAAGTCTTATATAGTTTGCCACGATGGGCTTATCAACAAAAGATAAACTTACAGTGGAAACCAAAATATCTCATGGTAGCCATCCGACATGCCCACAGGCAATCGAGTAGAGGACACGACCTAGTTCGCAAAGTCTTCGAAGTAATCTCCCTCGTAGAACTCGGTGCCCCCTAGTTCTTCTTCAGCGACTGATCAACAAATGGCGTATAGCCGTGAGTATATAAAGTACTCAACAAGTCGTAGGGAAATATATGCAAAAAATATTCATGCAAGGCTTGAACAAGGATAGCTTTATGTTTAATTTGCAGAAAGCAGTATTTGCATTAAATACAATAGGTAGATTGTAAAAGATGATTCAAAAGATTAATACATAAGTAAACGAGGTTGTAATACTCTGAAAAATAATATTAATATTAACAAAAGCGTCTTAAGGGTCGGAGTGTAATTAAATTAATTAGTTAAAGAATTAAGGGCTTGTGCGTAATTAAATAATAAAAAAAGAATTTGTGAAAATAGAATTTTAGAATTTTTTTGAGAGATATATAAATGGAATTTGGGTTTTCCAGAACCCTAGCTTTTTTTCTTTTGTTTTTCCAATCACTTGCCGCCGCTTCCAAATAATATTCTTACCGCGTCCTTGTATCGAGGCTAACGAGATCGCCGCCGTTATCGCCGAGCCGTCTCATTGTCTTTGCCATATTTCGCCGCTTCGCTCTATATTGTCTTCTTGGCGCGCTAAGATCGCCGCCGAATTCTTGATTTCTGCCTTGATTTGGGTTGCTGCGTTATCGCACGGTGTCCGCTTGGATCGCTTTATTCGCCAAGATCGCTGGATCCTTTCCGCCATTGAAACCGAGTGTCATTCGCCTTGTGTTTTTTTCGCCGATTGCATACGAGAAGGTAATAGCATTCAACAAGAAAGCCATGCGTGAGTTGTTGGCGTGAATGACAAATTTTGTTTTCATGAAATCACTCTTGTACTTGAAGGCCTCGGCTGGATGGTAATTAGTTCTTTTGATTGTGGTTACCAATACTTGCGGTAATTAATGTCTCGGTTGGAAAGTTAGTGATTAACCATTTTGTCTTGTAGTTATATATGATTGCAAACAACTAGTGCTATTAAATAATGTAGTAATGCAATTTTACATGGTATTGCTAATAACGTGATTAGTAGTTCTCGTTAACTGTAGATAATTTTGATATCTTTCTATAACATATTTTATCATGTCAATCGGACAAGTATAATTTGAGTTATGATTTTCGGAAGACCGCTGTTTTTGCGGTTGTCGTGTTTCGGCGCTGTTTTGGTAGATTGTAGAGTAAAAATAGTAAATAGCTTAATTAGAGTTTTTGATCTACATGAAAGTTGTAGATAATTGTCCAATGGTTCTGTAGGATCTGAGAACGCGCATATTGGTTGAGTAAATCAAAAGTTATGAATTTAGTAAGACTGCTGTTCCGAAGCGGACAGATCGGCTTTCTGGGCTAAATACGGAGGGTTAGATGATTTAATTAGAAGGCGGTGTAATCTAAGAAAATGTGGATAATTTTATAAAGAATCCAGAATGGGTTGGTTTGTGGTGTTCGGACTTTCGAGTCAAAAGTTACGTTTTTAGTAACCTAGGACGACTATGGGTAACTTTTGATGCAGGAGTAACGTGGTATATTTGGGGACGTGTAGGAGCGATGTCGATTGATTGTTGTTCTTATGATGCTGTAGCTTGTATTGAAATTTGTGTATTTAATGTAGGAGAGGCGTCGTACTTGTTGCCATCTTCTAGCCAAATTGTGCGTCGCAACTAGTAAAGGCAAGTGCATGGTAGACAGCGATCAATGATTGATCACTGTTTTCTTTATCTTCTATTACCATTATTGTTGTGCTTTTATTTTGTTTAATTGCAAGCAATGAAATGGTATGGATTTATATTGTTAATGGACATGATGAAAAGTTGGATATGATGTTTATGATGGAGTTTGCATGTTTGCATTCATAAGCATCTTTGTATAAGAGAAGGTGATCTTTATGATCACAACTCCACGGGAGTGGAGGAGGTCCCCGATCCTTATGGAGGAAGCGGGCTTGAGAGTGAATGTTGTCGCGAGCATTCACTCACGCTATCCTGATATCTGTGAAAGAAGTGCATGTGGACATGTAGAATAGAGTTGCATTCATAAATGAGATTAATGGTGAGAATATTAATGAAAGTGCTGTGATGATAATGAAGTTATTGATTCTTTGTTGATTTATTATTATCGTTGTATATCGATGTGTTTGCTGAGTCGTGGACTCACCCTTGCTCTATTGTTGTTTTTAGGTGATCTTCGAGGATGCCGTAATTGAGAGCGAGTAGAGCACATGGACATCACATGATCATTCGCCATGATAATCATTCATTCAATATTGGTTTACACATGGACATGTTAGTTATTGAATAAAGTTTAGGACATCATTTGGACTAGACTATTTGCTTTATTAATTTGGATTCGTTGGTTGATGCTGCTTTGGATTATTTGCCTGGTTATAATTCCCATTGCTCATTTATTGTCGTTTGAACCATAACTATGCCTGTTCTTTTGTGATACATGATTATGTTTATCATTGTTTTCGTGCTGTAATTATATAGTGTGTCGATAATTATTAGTTTAAAGTGTAGTGTGGTGGCATTCTAGGCTCAGTGTTGGGCTGGGGTGTTACAGAGTTCTTTCAAAACAACTAGCGAACACCCCGTTCACTTCCCAACCATCAACCATATCTAGATCGCTTCCCAACCAAACCATTCCAATATTTTTATGAAAATATACCCTTCGTGTGAAATTACTAGGCATTGTTCATAGTCTGGGACACAGATATTCATAGAGTTTTTAATACTCTGCAGAGGTTGTACAGCTTGACTCACAAGAGATAATCATCTTGATAAAAATACACATTTTCTTAGACATGTGAATCAAGAAGGGACTATCACAAGATTTTTACAAAGCTCTATTTTGACTCGGTGTTGCTCGCTAAGGTTTCGCCACGTTGGCCCCCTCTTGCACCATAATCAACCAAAACAAAACCAAATCAAAATATTGCTAATTAGTTGGCCAGGTCCACCCCATAAATAGACTTGTGGTTATACGGTGAGGCCCAGATCAATGGCACACAAAGTTAAGTCATTAGTGACCACTCAGGTGAGGCAACCACATCCCAAAATCACCCCCTTTACTGCACGATCAATCGGCTGAGTATGAAATCATTTATGGTTCAACTCAACCAAATGGCAACCCTTTGCCACGGCACAACAAATTTAAATAATAGTGGCCGAGCCACAATTCCATATATCATTAAGTCAAGATTAATTATTTATGATTATATGATCATGAATCCTATCGCGACCAAGCATGGCTAAGCATAACATGATACCATGTTGGAAATAAAAATATGTTTAATTGAAATTAACCTAACCTATGGTGTCCAATGGTACATGTCATTCACAACTTTCTAAGGAGACATAATAGTAATTAGGTAATTAACTATTCCCAAATCCATTATTATAAAACTAGCAATGCATGTTGATATAAAGCAACATAATTTTATAAAGTGGGTATGACATGATCAAAGGTCCACGAATTGCCTTCGTTGAAGAGTTGAGACTCCTCGGTCGTCGGGTCCAAGAATTCTTTGGAAACGCTAGAATCTATACGTGCGAAAGAGACAAATAAATAAATAAAATTCCAAATAAAATCCAAAAATTACCAAAATAGAACCAAAAGAAAGATACTAAATTTATATGAATTTAGAAATTTTAATCACTTGAATCGGAGCTCGAACGAAGGAGAACGAACCCTTGGAAGTTCAAAAACACATAAAATAAAGAAAATCAGGATTTTCAGAATTATTTTTCTAAAGAAAATCACTTTATGACATCAGCGGCTGGATTTGATTTTTCGGTCGAATTATTTTTAAAAGAAAAAGGCCGAGTCTCTGACGAGTGGGCCCGGGTCTTGTGGACTGGGGCCACTAGTTTCGCGCAGGCCCGCGGTGGACCTTGCTCGCGGCATAGTGGCGAAGCCACGTGCACGATGACGCAGCTCCACGCGACTGCTTTGCGGGGAGGAAGGGTGAGGTGGCTATGTGCTGGCGCAGCCACGTCAGCAAAACGACAACGATAGCTCGAGCGACGATGCTCGCCGGCGCTACGTGCCACGGCTAGCGTCTGTGGGGCAGCTACGGGGAGAGGGGTGCGAGGCTAGTCTGCTGCTCATGGTCTCAGCGGCACGGCCTCAACGGAGCGGTCGGCGGTGAGAGGAAGAAGCGGCGGCGGTTGAAGGCAGCGCGACGCTCCGGTGGAACTCTGGTGAAGAGAAGAGGCACACGGGATAGAACACTGGCTTGCGAAGCTAGGGCGGAGATGATGTCGTTGGAGGGTGCTTGACGGCGGCGGTGTGAGCTCCGGCCGGTGGTGGCAAATCACGAAATACGGCGAGGGGAGGGCGAGATAGAGGGGGAGAGTTGAGGGGAATGCAAGAGGAGGGCAAGAGCTCCCTCGTGTTCCATTTATAGAGGAAGGGGGGCGGGTGACAAGATGGACCGATGGGATTCACGGCGGTGCGACATGGACGGCTCTGGGCTCCGTGCGCTCCGGCGGTGATGGGGCTAGGTTGGGAGAAGAAAAGGGGTGGGGTGGGTGCGGCGGAAGTCAAGACATTGAATGCGCACAACGAGGCGGCAGAGACGCGCAGGATGGGGGCAGGTGTCCCAGCGAAAGACAGCGGCATGGGTGGCTCTTCGCTCCACCATGGGCGCATGCGTGGGAAAGAAGATGGCCGGAGGAGACAAGCAGTGGGGCCGCCGGTAGAGAGGATAGGGAGAGGAGGAGAGAGGAAGGGTGGCATTTGGTGGGAGGCGGGGGGAACAGGCGGGAATAGGAACAAGCCGGCGAGATTCGGCCCAACACCGAAAGGGGAATTTTAAAGATTTTTTATTAACAAAAATTGAGAAAAAGGAAATAGGTTTTTAGATAATAGTAAATAAAGTAAAAAAAATTCTAAACAAATACACAAAAATTCCTTGAATTATTTTTAACTTAATAAAATTATTTACAACTTAAATTTTTCTTTTAATTTTGCAAATAAATTATTTTTAATTTTTGAAAAAGGAAAACCCCTTTTGAAAATAAAAAAATCCAAGAAAATTCTTAAAATACTCTTTTTGACTTTAAATACAGAAAACTCAATTAAACTAAGTTTTGAATTAATTGAAGTTTAGTTTACTTAGTTAAATTGATTTTAATTTCCAAAATTTCAAGTTAAGCTTTAACAACTCAACAAAAATTAAATGGTCATTTTTATTTTAAAATTTTTCAAGAGGCCATACAAATTGTGATGTTACACTTTCCAACTCACGGCACAACCTCCAATGGTGAACACATAACCTGTACCAGATCTCCTCTTGTCCAAATCACCAGCATAATCAGAATCCACATAACCAATAAGTCCATCTCTAGATTCTCCAAACTACAAACAAGTATCAGATATGCCACACAAGTATCTAAAAATTCATTGAACTGCTTTCCAATACTCTTTACTAGGATTAGCCATGAATCTACTAACAACACTTAGTGCATGTAATAAATCAGGACGAGAATATACCATAGCATACACAAGAGAACTAACTACACCAAAATATGGAATGCTACACATGTACTCAACATCATCATCTGATTGTGGACATAAATTTGAAGATAATTTGAAATGTGTAGCTAATGGAGTACTCACTGGTTTAGCCTCATGCATAATAAAGTTACGAAGGATCTTATCAATATACCATTTCTGATTTAGGTATAATTTTCTAGAGGACCTGTTTCTGGATATCTCCATACCAAGAATTTTCTTTGCTGTACCTAAATCCTTCATCTCAAATTCACCACTCAATTGCGCCTTTAACTTTGATATCTCTGTTTTATCTTTTGCTGCAATCAGCATGTCATTAACATATAGGAGTAAATATATAGCTGAACCATTGACAATTTTCAAATAAACATAGCAATCGTAATCAGACATCTTAAAACCTTGAGAAAGCATGAAGGTGTCAAATCTCTTATACCATTGCCTAGGAGATTGTTTCAATACATAAAGAGACTTCTTTAACTTACAAACAAGGTTCTCTTTTCCAGGAACAATAAAACCTTCAGGTTGATCCATAGAGATATCTTGTTTTAACTCCCCATGTAAAAATGCTGTTTTAACATTTAACTATTGAAGCTCATAATCATGCATAGCAACTATACTAAGCAAAGTGCGAATTGAGCTATGTTTAACAGAAGGGGGAAAAAACCTCATTAAAGTCAATACCTGGAATCTAGTTATAACCTTTGGCCACTAAAAAAAACCTCATTAAAGTCAATACCTGGAATCTAGTTATAACCTTTGGCCACTAACCTTGCTTTATACCTTGTCTCATTATTTGGAGAAATACCTTCTTGTTTCTTTAAAACCCACTTGCAACGGATGGGCTTCTTCTCTTTTAGTAACTTTACTAATTCCCAAGTGTCATTCTTTTCAAGTGTCTCCATCTTGTCATGCATAGCAGCTATCCACTTATTGCAATTAGTGGAGTAAATTGCCTCAGAGTATGATGAAGGTTCTGTATTACCTTTAATTTTTTTTACCATACTCAAAACATAAGCAACAATATTAACTTCTTCAATCAACCTGTTGTGTGGATTAATCTTCCTCCTAGGCCTGTCAACTGCAATGGACCATTGTGATGGCTGCTCAGCAATAGGAGGATCATCAACAATAGATGCATTGTGAACAGCAATACTTTCCTTATACGATGTGTCACATGAACCAAAAAAGTGCTTCACCTGAACACTTAAATTTTGCTCACTCTCAACAGGAATATTCTTAACTGATCTGGCTACAAAACATTAGTTGACGAAATCTCCTGATTCGGCCAAAACAGAGGGCTAATTATCAGTTAAACACAACCCAGAATTCAGATTAGTAATAAATAAAACGGCGTAACTTTTAGCCTACTGATCCAATGAGAATGATCCTTATCAACTTGGAAATATAAATTCGAGAGCTACAATAACTTAGTTGGGTGAAGGTTCTAATTCGGCCCCTAATTTGAACAAAATCGAGGACAAACCCATCGACCCAGTTTTGAGCAGGTGAGCAGATCACATTCAAAAATTCATATCTCCCAAACTACAGATCGGATTTTCCTGATCTTGGTTCCAAAAGAAAGCTAACGTTTCCAGGAATAAAACTCTAGAAGGGCAAAACCCCAGATTCGGCCTCTACAGTAGTCTAAACAATAGATGAAAACTCTAACATTTATCGCGAATTGAGCAGTGGTAAAGAAAATATCATAACTTTCATTCTACAGATCCAATGGAGATGATCTTTATCAGCTTTGAAATATAATTTAAAGGTCTACAATAACTTATTGGGGTGGAGGTTCTGGAAATGCCTCTAACTAAATCAAAACCTAGGATCAAGCCGATGATCTTTCTCGTCGACAGACAGAACAGCGCGCACTAAAAAATCATATCTCCTAAACCGTAAGGCGGAATCACGTGATCTTGGTGGATATGGAAAGCTAAGAGTCGTGGCTACAATTTTCTAAGAGATGGTCAGATCAAAAAACATACAGATCTTACCCAAATCTGACGAGCAACGCGCTGGACAAAACCGATCTGGTAACTCCTCTTGGCCGCCCTCCAAATGTCGTCTCCTCGCCTTCCCTCCAATGGACCGCAGCAAGGAGCTTCGCCGGGAGGAGGTGCTGCTGCTGGGAGGTGGTGGCGCGGGGAGGTGCAAGGGGAGCAGGGGTGGCGGCCAAAGGGCGTGGAGGGGTGGCGGCTTGTGGGGAATAGGGAGAGGAGTAGTGGGGCTAGGGTTTTGGGGTGGAGAAGCCCCTTGGCGGCCACTAGTGGGCTCCCCACTGGGCGTGGCACGTGCCCAAAGTTGTCGAATAAATGCAGAAAACTCCTTCTCTTTTCAAGAATTTCCACTTCTTTCATTGCCTTTTCTTCTTACGGTGATTCCTAATTACCCGATTAATTTAGGAGTATTACAGAGGCCCAAGTTCCAAAATTTCCCCAAAAACCTTGAGTTTTCAATTAATTCCATCACTCGAAAATATTCTCTCGATCGGTTTTGGGTATTACATTCTACCCCTTAAGCGGATTCGACCTCGAATCTACGGTGATCTACGAGCGAAAAATTGCGATTGAAATACCGGCGATAAGCACGCACTGTAAACGGACAGTGCCGATATCGCTCGCGCACGTGAGACTCTAGCTCTCAAGCGGTCTCTCTCGAACTTAGAGAAACCCGCAACACAAAGGCGTAAAACGACGTCTGACCTAACACTCAACCTGAACTTTCTAGGTACACTCATCAGAAAAGGATCGAATGTAAGACCTTACTCGATGGATAACGCCTTTAACTAAAACTCAACTTTGGAATGGCATTGTTCACTCGACACGAGCACACGACGATACATACTTCGCGAATATACCAGGAGCAGACAAAACATTATGCCCACTTCCTAATATCTGCAAGTTTCAGAAACAAAGAGAATCCAACTGGAAATAGAGAGTCCTCATCACAACCATGCAATGCTAACTCTCCACTAAAAGGTTAAATCCCAAATTCGACAGTTCAATACGAAAACAAATCCATTTTCTAAATAGGCAGATTACAAATGAACTCCACGACAGCCAAAGGAGAAATCACTCGAAGGCCCAAACCAAATACATGCGATTTGTCTGAATTCGAAAGTATAAACATGCCAACACAGCCCCAAGTCAAATTGCAGAAAACACCGGTCAACAACACAACACAACCCAAACGAGAATCGAGAAAACGCTTCACTAACCGAGGAAACATCCTTTTCCTCAGTTTCTCTTTTCCAGGAATAAACTTTCTCTCGAACCTTGAAATTCGAATTCATCGCATAGCACATGAGCTTAACCTTTTAAATTGAACATCCTCGAATTAGGCTCAAACTGAAATACATCATTAACACCATTGAGGGGAGGCTCCATTGAACCCTCCCCGAATACTCTAGGCATCTCGTTCTACTAATCAACATTAATTCGATTGGAGGTACCCAAAACGCCACATATTGATCCCACACAATCACATTACCTCCAGTTTTCAAGGATAACTCAGAATCCTCAGTACATATGCTCAAGTACTACATCAGAAAGGTTCTACCAATGATCATTCCACTGCTCAGAAAACACCATTATCCTACTTTCTCTACACACAATCATTGTGTGACCACTGGTCTAGGATAAAGAAAATGCAAAGCCCAGATTTAACTTCCAAGACCTCTACAATAAATTTCTCTTATAACAAATAGTGAATTCATCGGACTAAATCTCTAAGATTCCCGCAATGCTATCATACTCACTCATTGGTATCATCAGAAATCACCCACACTATCTCACAATGCTATCCAATTGCGTTACTCTATAAACTTAATCAAGGTTCCCAAACCTTCGATAATCACCAACCTTTCAATCATGAAATGAAGTTCTGGAATTTCACTATACCATAGGTTCTACTCAGTCGTAACACTTTTCAGACTTACTTCGAAGTCAAACATTCCATGTGAATTAATTTTCCTCCAAGAGATACAGATCAAAACCATTTCACGTTCCACTACTCCTCCAATAATTTGGTAGCAAAATATCACCGCTACGATTACTCATCCACCACCAAACAGTTGCCAAACTTACACTTTGCAAACACTTTGCAACACAAAAATGTGACCCTTTCTCAAAAGGAAGAGGCGAACAAACACAAGTTTATTCACACAGGAAGACGTTGCTCACCACGGCGAGCAAAAAAAAAACCAAAAGAAATATTCTGATAAAGGTGATCTTGGAAAACGAAAACTAAGTTCGTGGTTGAGGGAACACATTCCTCAGAAGATAATAGCAAATAACAGCCGATAAGAAAACGACATTACAATTGAAACTCAAAATCTTTTGAGTGAAAAGGGCAGAAAATTTAGGCAGTGAACTCATTGAACCTAGGTGGAGTCCACAATTGAAAACATGAGCCTCACAAGAAGAGAATGTCGGATCTTTACAGATAAGAACAACGAGCATTCAACATCAAAACGCTCGCATCACTGAAGAACCATTATAACTCTGCAACAAATCGTTTTACGTGGCAAACTTCGTTTATCATAATTAACTGGGACCTCCAATAGGTCATGAACACAAAACTCGAAATTGAATCATTTTGAAAACATCAAGAAAGGTGGTCAAACTTCTTTCTCTATAAAAGAATCAACCTTACTCTCACATTACTGATCGTGTCAATAAACCTTCTAAAGGGAACATGACAGATAGGGTCATAAAAATTTTCAGCATCAAATGGAATTGTAATAACAACTTATTCTAGAAAAGAATTCTGGTACGAAAACCACAAAGTTGAACAGACGTCACACCCAGCACTACAAAACTCTAGAGAAAGGGGGTTTCGACACTTTTCTTTTCAAAGGGGGGTTCTAAACTCCAACACTCCAAATATTCCAAAGAAATGAACATAGTCGAAATTTTCTTCAATGAACTTTGTGAAAGGAAATTTTCATTCTCCGAACTGTCGAACGGATAACCGAGCTGCCCTTATCAAGAAGAGAGATAGGGCTAACATAAAGAGAACGATCTTGTCAAGAATAACGTTCACAAACAGCAATGAGAGCTCCGCAGCCAGAAAGGCAAGAAACTATTTTGAAAAAACAAATAGGGTCTAATAGAAACCCGTAGCTCACAATCTTTGTTTGGGTGCAACCCCCGACTTAAGCATAACCAAGCACTCCAAAAGGGTTTTAACGCTTTTCTTCAGAAAAGAGATGCATCAAATTTCGACAAGCAGAGGGTTCCAAAAGGAATACATTGAGCCAATGCTTTCTCGTGTTAACGATCTTGCAACAAGAATTCTCATTAGGTAAACCATCAAATGAGTAAATGAATCGCTCTTCTCCAATGAGAAAGAAAGAACAACCATGAAAATATCAATGTTGCCAATTTACAAAGATCATTCGTAGTAAAAACAATTCGACAATCGAAAAACAATAATATTTTCGGAGTACCATTAAAGGCCTATTTAAACTCGTCTACCAAAATCATGAACCCAAGAGAAATTCATCAATCGCCACCGGACAAGAATTTGTCAAATTCAAAAATCAAGGAAGAGAACGACTTACTAAAGCAGCCCAAGAGAAATATGTGTAACACCCCAGCCCAACACTGAGCCTGGAATGCCACCAAACTACTCTTATCATCTATTATACATCAACACACTGTGAAATTTCAGCAAGCATAACAACATTAAAACCCATCCACGGGTCGCATTAACACAAGCATAACACTATGCCAATCATAGATAAATTAGACCTAGGAGCATAGCAAAATAATAAACCTAGATTAACATAAACCAAGCATCTATGGTTATTCAATACCATCATATCCTAGATATAAATATTCATATTATTCTAAAAGTTTCTCATGTCCAATGAATCAAATAATTGGGTGAAGTGCATGATTCCAAGTGCGCTAGCCCTTCCCGAGTAAAACGTCATCACTGGTCACCTAAAAACAACAATAGAGCAAGAATGAGTCCAAGACTCAGTAAATACATAATAAAGCTATAAACAATAGTTTATTAACCATAATCAAAGTTATCATCATCATCCATTTAGTTAATGCCATTGTCATTCTCAAACAAACAAGCCATATTTCATATAGGTAAAGTTGCACAATTTAACAATTTACTTAGATATGCGAATGCACCAACATGCTCATGCTCATATGCATCTCATCATCTGATACGGGTATAGCGGAGTGTTCACCCGTCGATGACACACTCTATCCTTCACTCCCGTGAATGTAATACCCCGGCCTGCTCATAGCGTGGCCCATGTGGCCCATGAGGACTTGTGTGGTGGGATTAGTCTCATATTGCTTGTCTCAAGTGAGTTGTAGTAGTTTATAATGCCTGTTGGATCCAAACGTAGCACCTCCGGGTTAACCCTTTTACATGAAGCGAGGACGAAAAGTGTAAGTGAGGTGCTATGTGTGGCGGGTCCGCCCCACGGTGGGCTGGGCATTGAGCCGATTTTTGGGTCAGGGTGTTACAGATGGTATCAGAGCATCAACCTTATTTGCACGAGCGTGCGGGACAAGGGCGGGCATATGGCGCATGGCGCATGTGGTCCCGGAGTGGACACATGGCATGGTATATGTCTTTGCACTGGGCGCTTGGACGTGTACCGAGGGGTGGTTACAGGTATCTGCCGCATATGCGGTATCTTCGCCGAGGCGTCGGCCCTTAAGGGGTGAGTGTAATACCCTACCGCTCATAAGCGTGGCCCATGTGGCCCATGAGGACTTGTGTGGTGGGATTAGTCCCATATTGCTTGTCTCAAGTGAGTTGTAGTAGTTTATAATGCTGTTGGATCCAAGCGTAGCACCTCGGGTTAACCCTTTTACATGAAGCGAGGACGAAAAGTGTAAGTGAGGTGCTATGTGTGGCGGGTCCCATACGGTGGAAATTTGGGCATTGAGCCGATTTTTGGGTCGAGGTGTTACTGATGAAGTCCCCACCAAAGTAGGATTTTATCTAGAGCTCTCCGGACTAGTCATGTATCTTTCTCACCGACTCACAGAATAGTTACATGACTTTCTCACCGACTGCTCATGCAACCCTGTCATGATGAATGTAAATGATCGACATCTTTATTTATTCATCAACATAGTCCATCTCATTAACTCAATATCTCCTCCTCATTATCTCAATATCATAATCTCAATATCATAATCTTATTCACTCAAGGTCATCAATATCATGTATAATAATAAGCTGAACGAAAGCATAATAAATGGCATGATAAGTAATAACAATGATCATAGTGAACAACCCATTGTTCACCACTCTACCATGTACTTGCCTTCTGCGCTGTGATGAGTTAGGAGGCAACGACGGAATTTCTCCACCCCCTACCCCACCACCTACACAAATATTTATTCAAAATAAGAATAACAAGACATGACGTGGCTACAAGCGTTTTACCATAACCCTCTATCAAATCAACATAACCAAAAACTCAAAATGACGACTTAACTAATCAGCCCATATCGGCCCTTCCGATCAGCAGTACGAGAAAAATCGTAATTAAATATTTGTAACTCCGAATGACTTGAAACTAGTGCTCAAATACTCTTAATGTAACAGGCTACGAAACTCTAGTTGGTGGGGTTCTTTGATTCGGCCAAACCAGTGGTCTAAACAACCGTGGAAAACACTAACAGATATCTGCCCAGAATTCAGAACAGTGGTAAAGAAAATGACTTAACTTTTATTCTACTGATCCAATGGAGGTGATCTTTATCAACTTGGAAAGATAATTTAAAGGGATACAATAACCTATTTGGGTGGGAGTTCTGAATCTGACTTTAACTAGATCAAAACCGACGAGCAACCGACAGTCTCCAAAATCTCTGACAGACAGAGTATTGTGCGGTTAAAAAAATTCATATCTCCTAAACCACACGGTGGAATCTCGTGATCTCCGTGCCACAAGAAAGCTGATGAAACTAGGAACAAAACTCTAGGAGACGAAAACCCGAGATTCGGCTTCTAAGTAATTCATAATGGCCCGACAAGAAAATCTGCCAAAACACGTCAGCTGTCCTGAACAGTCGTGGTAAAACTACCATATCTCCTAAACCATAACTCCAAATCAGTTGATCTCGGTGCCTAAAGAAAGCTAAGATCAAGGGCTACAACTTTCGAAGAGGTGGGAAGATCAGAAAACGTACGAAACTTACCCAAATCTGACGAACAAGTCTGGCGTACGACAGGGAGGAGGGTGGCGGCCGGTTGGAGAGGGGGAGGAGGGGGTGGCGGCTTGGGGAGGGGAGTGGGGAGAGAGAGGGGATAGGCTAGGGTTTGGGGATGAGGAAAAAACCCCCCCTTGGTTGGCCTCTCTCATGGGCCCCTCCTAGGCTGCGGCCCAGGCCCAGGTTGTCGGAAGATCGCTGAAAATCCCCCGCCGATTCAGATTTTCCCATTAGCTCCTTCTGAAACTTCTTCTAATACGCCGATTTACTTTTGGGGTATTACAATATGCAAGATCAATACACACTTGATAAAGAACTTGCAAAAGAAGTCTTCCAATACCGAGATTCCAAACGAACGAATGAGTTAAATTTCCCCAACAGGGGTAAAACAAGTCTTTTGTGAAAAGAGGAATCTTGCATTTGAACTATGCTACGTGGAGCAGAAATATCACAATAGTCAAAAGGGCAGTATTTGTTTCAAAGAACGAATCAGAGAACTGCTGGAGCTTGCCTTCTTCATTAAAACCCCAATTTCAAAAGAATTCACGAACTGCCAGGAACCGCAACCAGGAAACCAGATATCAGTTCGAGAAAGGCAAAAAGTTCATCAATGAGCTCATGCTCAATCTGAGCTTATGGAGCAGAGGTAAGAAGTTCTCTAATATCATACTACAAGCGGTGGTGTAGCTGGCAAAACCGGGACATCAACCACGAACTCAAGCGATCAACGCTCGCTAGCCAAACGCATAACTAATGCAATCAATTATGAATATATATATTTATATCGGATCATCTCATGATGATCTTAGAATAATTTCATAGATAGAGGTTATCACATCATATCATGGATTAACACATCATAGCACAACACAATTTAACAACGACTCAATACTCGAGTCACCACAATTGAAATCACGGAAGCAACAGTTTACCCAACCCTCCTAATGTGCACGGTGTGTCAATTTAATATGTTTGAATGAACCACGGACCTAAAGCCCGCTCGATACTAATCAGTAACACCGACCGAAATCGGCTCAATGCCCAGCCCCATGAGGCGGACCATCCACATATAGCACCTCACTTACACTTTTCGTCCTCGCTTCATGTAAAAGGGTTAACCCGGAGGTGCTACGTTTGGATCCAACAGGCATTATATACTACTACAACTCACTTGGGACAAGCAATGTGGGACTAATCCCACCACACAACTCCTCATGGGCCACACTACAAGCAGGCCGGGGTATTACAGGCGCAGCCACGTCGGCAAAACGACAACGATAGCTCGAGCGACGATGCTCGCCGGCGCTACGTGCCACGGCTAGCGTCTGTGGGGCAGCTACGGGGAGAGGGGTGCGAGGCTAGTCTGCTGCTCATGGTCTCAGCGGCACGGCCTCAACGGAGTGGTCAGCGGTGAGAGGAAGAAGCGGCGGCGGTTGAAGGCAGCGCCACGCTCCGGTGGAACTCTGGTGAAGAGAAGAGGCACACGGGATAGAACACTGGCTTGCGAAGCTAGGGCGGAGATGACGTCGTTGGAGGGTGCTTGACGGCGGCGGTGTGAGCTCCGGCCGGTGGTGGCAAATCACGAAATACGGCGAGGGGAGGGCGAGATAGAGGGGGAGAGTTGAGGGGAATGCAAGAGGAGGGCAAGAGCTCCCTCGTGTTCCATTTATAGAGGAAGGGGGGCGGGTGACAAGATGGACCGATGGGATTCACGGCGGTGCGACATGGACGGCTCTGGGCTCCGTGCGCTCCGGCGGTGACGGGGCTAGGTGGGGAGAAGAAAAGTGTAACACCCCAGCCCAACACTGAGCCTAGAATGCCACCACACTACACTTTAAACTAATAATTATCGACACACTATAAAAATTACAGCAAGGAAACAATGATAATCGTATCAATGGACCACAAGAAGGACATGCATAATTATGGTTCAAACAATAATAAATGAGCAATGGGAGTTATAACCAGATAAATAAACCAAAATAGCACCAACCAATGAATCCAAATTAATAAAGCAAATAGTCTAGTCCAAACGATGTCCTAAACTTTATTCAACCTCTAACATGTCCAAGAGTAATCCAATTGTGAATGAAAAGGTTCTTATGGCAAATGATCATGTGTTGTCCATGTGCTCTACTCGCTCTCAGTTACGGCATCCTCGAAGATCACCTAAAGACAACAATAGAGCAAGGGTGAGTCCACGACTCAGCAAACACATCCATAAACAACGGACAATAATAAATCAACAGCATTCAATAACTTCATTATCGTTACAGGTACTTCTATTTGATTCACATCCATTAATCTCATGTATCAATGCAAATCTAATCTACATGTCCACATGCACTTCTTTCGGCGTATACCGGTATAGCATGAGTGAATGCTCGCGACAACATTCACTCTCAAGCCCGTTCCTCCATAAGGATCGGGGACCTCCTCCACTCCCGTGGAGTTGTGATCATTCATGATCACCTGCTCATATGCAAAGATGCTTATGAATGCAAACATGCAAACTCCATCATAAACATCATATCCAACTTTTCATCATGTTTATCAACAAAGATATAATCATACCAATTATTTGTTTACAATTAAACCAAGTAAAAGCACAACAATAATGGTAATAGAAGATAAAGAAAACAGTGATCAGTCATTGATCGCTGTCTACCATGCACTTGCCTTTACTAGTTGCGATGCACAATTTGGCTAGCAGATGGCAACAAGTACGACGCCTCTCCTACATTAAATACACAAATCTCAATACAAGCTACAGCATCATAAGAACAACAATCAATCGACATCGCTCCTACCGTCCCCAAATATACCACGTTACGCGGTGCATCAGAATAGTTACCCGTAGCTGTCTTAGTACTAAAACGAACGTAACTTTTGACTCGAAAGTCCGATCACCACAAACCACCCCATTCTGGAATCTTCATAAAATTATCCACATTTTCTTAGATTACGAAGTCTTCTAATTAAATCATCTAACCCTCCGTTTTTAGCCCAGAAAACCGATCTGTCCGCTTCGGAACAGCAGGTCTTCCTAATTTCATAACTTTTGCTTTATCCAACCATTGGAAAATTATCTACAACTTTCATGTAGATCAAAAACTCTAATTAGGCTATTTACTATTTTTAATCTGATCTACCAAAGCAGCGCGAAAGGCGACAACCCCAAGGACAAAGACCTTAGAAAATCATAACTCGAATTCTACTTGACCGATCGACATGTTTAAATATGCTACAGAAAGATATCGAAATTATCTACAATTAACTAGTAGATGAGATTTCCAAAATTCGACATTAAGGTACCCGAATAAATCGTTCAACAGACAGCAGGTTAAACAAATCTATTAGTCGACAACTCGTCTACAAATTAAAGAACCCTCTCTAATTAATCTAAATTCTAATCTCTAATACTTACTCGGGAATTGTGATGACGCCTCAACTGCATGCATGCATCACAGGGAAGTTCTTTTCACACGCACGCGCAAGGCGTGATCGGCGGCGATCGGCTCGTGGCGCTTCCACGCAGCGATTGCTCAGTTGGCCGGTTTGGTGTGCAGGAAGCAGCAGCAGCAAGACAAAGCGAGGCAAGCAACGCCGCTCGGCGTAGCAGCTCAGCGGCGGCGAATCACGCAGCAGAAGCGGCGCATGCGGCGGCAGATAACGCAGCAGCGAACGCAGCAGCAGGCGTCCACGCGGGCGGTACTCGGCGGCGTCCACGCGGCGGCTTCGGCGCGTTAGCTTCTCTCGCCCGGCTCGGCTCGGTACGGGCGTTCAATGGCGAAGAAGAACGCAGCGATCGCGCAAGACAGCAATAGAGTCTCGGCTCAGCGTAGCAAAGAACGCGAGCAGCGATGCGCCATCGACTGCAGCGAGCAAAGCAGCAATAGCAGAAATTGGTGAGGCGCGCGTGGAGAAAAAAAAATGTGGAAGCGCGGTGGGAAAAAGAAACTATTAGGGTTTCTAGAAAACCCACAATCTATTTATATAGCTCTTAAAAATTCTAAAATTCTATTTTTATATGTAATAATTTATTTAATTACACACAGGCCCTTAAGACGTGATTACTAATATTAATATTATTTTTTCCAGAGTATTACAAAAAGGGGTGGGGTGGGTGCGGCGGAAGTCAAGACATTGAATGCGCACGACGAGGCGGCAGAGACGCGAGATGAGGCAGTGTCCCAATGAAGGCAGCGGCATGGGTGGCTCTTCGCTCCACCATGGGCGCATGCGTGGGAAAGAAGATGACCCGGAGGGAGACACCGACAGTGGCCCAGCCCGGTAGAGAGAGAGGAGAGGAGAGGAGAGAGAGGAAGGGGTGGTGGGGTGGGAGGCGGGGAAGCAGTAGGGAATAGGAACAAGCCGGCGAGATTCGGCCCAACACCGAAAGGGGAATTTTAAAGATTTTTTATTAACAAAAATTGAGAAAAAGGAAATAGGTTTTTAGATAATAGTAAATAAAGTAAAAAAAATTCTAAACAAGTACACAAAAATTCCTTGAATTATTTTTAACTTAATAAAATAAGGTTCTCATGGTGTCATCAAACATCTTGATCAGAATAGAGCCAATGCCTGCTAATTTACATGCTGAATCATCACCCATTAAAACAGAACTATCACTATTGACTGGCTCATAAGCGGTAAACCAATCTCTATTCGGACACATATGAAAAGTGCAGGCAGTATTAAGAATCCATTCATCATTAGCTTCAACATATCTAGGAAAAACAGAAACAACAAGTATTTCACCATCAGAACTACTATCAGGAGTTATATTTGTTGTACCTTCATCTTCTGTTTTACCTTTTGGTTTGTATGTGTCGTTCATCTTTTCTTTGTTCTGCAACTTGTAGCAGTCATATATGTCGTGCCTACTTTTCTTGCAATATTTGCACGACTTGTACTTACCTCTGAATTTCGACCAGTCATTTTAGACGTTCAAACTTTTGCCTCGAGATCCATTATTTGAGTTCTTCTCCTTTTGCCTGCCACGAACAGACAAGTCTTCTACTTATGAACCTGAACCTTCAGAAGACACCATATGTTTTATCTTTTCTTTGGCATGCAAGGCTTCATAAACCTCATTGAGGGTCAGTGTATCATGACTATACAATATGGTATCTCTGAAATTTTAGTATGAACTAGGCAGAGAATACAAAAGAATTAAATCCAAATCTTCCTCGTTATATTTTACCTCCATTGACTCTAGGTCAGAGATGATCTCTTTAAATTCCAAAAGATGGTTCAACACATTACCTCCCTCGTGCAACCTGTGTAAGAACAATTTCTGCTTGAGATGCATCTTGTTGGTGAGATCCTTTGTCATGCATATCTCTTACAGTTTCGGCCATAGAACATCGGCTGACATGATTTTCAGCACCTCTTGCAGAATATTATTATGCTGGTGGAGTTAAATTTGGGACAGTGCCTTACGGTCCTTTCTCTTCTCTTCTTCTGACCAAGTATTAGCTGCCTTCTTCCCGAAGACATCCAGTGCCTCATGCAAATCGGATTGCGCCAATTACACCCGCATCTTGACTTGCCACAAAGAGAATCGCGTGTCCCGATCTAGTAGCGTAAGATCATACTTTAATGACGCCATGTCGAACAAACCATATATTAAAAAATGGGGAACAAATGTGGCTCTGATACCACTTTTTAGAAATCAACAAGCCAATAACAAAGTAGATCAAGAATAGGGAGACACCGATTTTATGTGGAAAACCATTTTGGGAAAAAAAATCATAGGCGCACGACAACGATCTTCACTATATCAGAAAAAGTATTTACAAAATGCAGAGATTTTATTGAGTCGTTGACTCTTCCTGTGCGGCTTACAATGGGTATATATGTTGGCATAAAACTGACTCAAGTCGAAGACAGAAACAAATCTGAAAAAGAAGAAAAATCCGTATGGGCCAGGTCTGTCAACATGACGGTCTACGTCTCCAGACCTTGGCCTCTTTAGAATTAGGATCACATATCAACGTCCCTCTTTACTGACATGTGGGCCACGTTATCAATAAACTATCTTCTCACGCTCCTTACTCCTCTATCCTACATCGCCTGCGCTACCTCCTGTGTTTCCTCCTCCTCTCCGCTCTCGCCTCCATCCCCGTTCTTCTGCTTTGCTCCGTGCACCCCTCTCCCGTCGCCGCTTCCATCGTCTGGATCTGGACGGACCTCACTTCCTCCTCTGAGGTACCCCTGGGATTACCACCTATTCGAGGGATTGAGCATCAAATTAATTTGATCCCCGGAGCGACTTTGCCAAACCGTGCTGCATATAGGACCAATCCGGAGGAGACTAAGGAAATTCAGTGACAAGTCTAAGATTTTTTGGACCGTGGGTACGTAAGAGAAAGCCTTAGTCCTTGTGATGTTCCTGTTCTTTTGGTTCCTAAGAAAGACGGTAGTTGGCGTATGTGTGTTGATTGCAGAGCCATTAATAATATTACCATAAGGCATCGTCATCCTATTCCTAGGCTAGACGACATGCTTGATGAGTTGAGTGGTTCTATTATTTTCACAAAGATTGACTTGCAGAGTGGTTACCACCAGATTAAAATAAAATTAGGAGATGAATGGAAAACTACTTTTAAAACTAAGTTCGAATTATATGAGTGGTTAGTGATGCATTTTGGTTTAACTAATGCACCTAGCACTTTCATGCGTTTGATGAACGAAGTTTTGTGTGCTTTCATTGAAAAATTTGTGGTGGTTTATTTTGATGATATTCTGATCTATAGCAAGTCATATGAAGAACACATGGATCATTTAAGTGCTGTTTTTAATATTTTGAGATATGCACGTTTATTTGATAACCTTGAGAAGTGCAGTTTTTGCACGGATCGAGTCTCTTTTCTTGGCTATGTTGTTACTCCACAGGGCATCCAAGTTGATCAAGCCAAGATCGTCGCTATCCAGAGTTGGCCGTCTCCTAAAACAGACACACAAGTGCGGAGTTTTCTAGGGCTCGCTGGTTTCTATCGGCGTTTTGTTCGGGATTTCAGTACCCTCGCTGCACTGCTGAATGAGCTTACAAAGAATAGAGTTCCTTTTACTTGGGCCACCATACAACAACAAGCTTTCGACGCTCTCAAAGATAAGCTAACACACGCCCCTTTGCTTTAACTTCCCGATTTCAACAAGACTTTTGAATTAGAATGTGATACTAGTGGCATAGGTTTTAGTGGTGTGTTAATTCAAGAGGGAAAACCTGTTGCTTACTTTAGTGAAAAATTAAGTGGTCCTAGTTTGAACTATTCTACCTATGATTAAGAATTATACGCTCTAGTTCGAACTTTGAAAATATGACAACATTATTTATGGCCCAAAGAGTTTGTAATACATTCTGATCATGAATCTTTGAAGCATATTCGAAGTCAAACCAACCTGAACCGCAGACATGCTAAGTGGGTTGAGTTCATTGAGTCTTTTCCCTACGTCATTAAATATAAAAAGGGCAAAGAAAATGTGATAGCTGATGCTTTGTCTAGGAGATATACCATGCTTTCACAACTTGACTTCAAAATCTTTGGATTAGAGACAATAAAAGAGCAATTTGTGCATGATGTTGATTTTAAAGATGTGTTGCTAAATTGTCAAGAGGGAAAGAGTTAGAATAAATTTGTGGTGCATGATGGGTTCGTGTACCGTGCTAACAAGCTATGCATTCCAGCTAGCTCTGTTCGTCTTTTGTTGTTATAGGAGGCGCATGGAGGAGGATTGATGGGTCACTTCGGTGTGAAGAAGACCGAGGACATTCTGACCCACCACTTTTATTGGCCAAAGATGAGGCGTGACGTCGAACGCTTCATTACCCGCTGCACCACGTGCCAAAAAGCTAAGTCACGACTTAATCCTCATGGTTTATACATGTCTCTTCCTGTTCCAAACATACCTTGGGAAGATATTTCTATGGACTTTGTTTTAGGGCTTCCTAGAACAAAGAAGGGGAGGGATAGTATTTTTGTTATCGTGGATAGATTCTCTAGGATGGCTCATTTTATACCATGTCATAAAAGTGATGATGCTTCAAATGTTGCTGATTTGTTCTTTAAGGAAATTATTCGCTTGCATGGTATTCCGAATACGATAGTTTCAGATCGTGATGCTAAATTTCTTAGTCATTTTTGGAGAACCTTGTGGGGTAAGTTTGGAACTAAGTTGTTATTTTCACTACTTGTCATCCCCAAACCGATGGACAAACTGAGGTTTTCAATAGAACCTTGTCCACTATGCTTAGGGATGTGCTTAAAAAGAACTTAAAAATGTGGGAGGACTGCTTGCCTCATGTGGAGTTTGCTTATAATCGTTCGCTGCATTCTACCACAAAGAAGTGTCCTTTTGAGACTGTTTATGGATTCATCCCTCGTGCACCTATCGACTTGTTACCTCTTCCAGCTTCGGAGAAAGTAAATTTTGATGCTCAACAACGTGCTGAGTTGATACTAAAGATGCATGAGACAACGAAAGAGAATATTAAGATTATGAATGCTAAATATAAAATTGTTGGTAGTCAGGGACGCAAGCATGTTTCTTTTGAACCTGGTGATCTTGTGTGGTTACACTTGCGTAAAGAATGATTTCCTGAATTAAGAAAGTCTAAACTCATGCCACGTGCAGATGGTCCTTTTAACGTTCTTGAACGTATTAATGATAATGCATATAAGTAAGACTTGTCTGCAGATTTCGGGGTTAGCTCCAGTTTTAACATTGCAGATTTGCGGCCTTTCTTGGGTGCGGAGGATGATCTTGAGTCGAGGACGACTCCAATTCAAGAAGGGGAGGATGATGAGGACATCACTTCTACTGATACGAACACTCCTCATGTGGAAGGTCCAATTACTCGAGCACGTGCTCGTCAACTTATTTATCAGGAATCTAGGACTACGACCAGTTCAAGAAGGTCTACGACCAGTTCCGCAGGGTCTATGGCCACTTCAAGAAGGCTTACGACCAAAGATAACATGGACTCCTCAAGACCACCCCAGGACCAGACCTACGACTAGGTCTTCGACCAGAGATACACGACCTGAATAGTGAATAAGGTGTTGCGTCACCGTTTTGGCATAATATGGTCTTGTAAGCGTGTCGAGGTCGGAGTCCAGGTTGTGTACGCCTCTTCCCGCGGCCGCACAACCCTAGGTCGACCTCCTCACATCCCCCTATATATATACAGTAGCCGTCATAGTTTGACGCGGGTTTTTCTTTGAGATTATTCTGCTTGGCAGTCTCGCCACACGTTCGGTTGAGGAACCCCATATTGTGTACTTCATCTATATTCGCAATACAATATCATATTGCATCTTCTACTTTCTTGCTTGTGTTCTCGATTTGCATACAGGAGATAACCTTCTTGGCGAGTTCAACCGCGTTCGGCACGGTTGATAACCATCGAAGCAGTGGTGTAGTGATTGCAGGAGATTTGATCTGTTCTGGTCGGAGCCTTCGTATCATCAACGTCGAGTTCTCCACAATCGACTTATCAGTACCTTTCGGAAGATCGGGCCACCATCTCATCAAGCTGAGCTCCTGAAGTTTGAATTTGAACCTGGCACCTGGCTATTCTCACTCATGAATGAAAACCGGCGTTTTGGAATATACATTTTACTTGTTCTTGATTGGATATTTAGGTTGTGTTTGATTCATGGACGTAGGTGAATGGGATGATCCCATCCAGATTTTGGGTGGATAGGACCATTCAGGTCACTTGTTTGATTAGGTGGATGGGATGGTACGAGTTGGTGTTTGGTTGGTGGGATGAGGGTGAATGGGTTGATCCGAGTTTGTGTTTAGTTGGAGGGATCAGGCCGAATGGGATGGGATGGTGCTGATAAATAGCCCTCTTTTACTTCAGTGCATCAGAAAAGGTGGAAAAAAGACAATTACTGCAGTGAATCATGGTATATCTTCTACTTGTATGCATCGTAAAAAACTGAAAAGGTTAGCTTATGTTGTTGGTATGCTGACCCATTTGATGAATTTGTATCTTCGACTTCATTGCCAAAAGGTTAATTGTCCTAGCAAAGTATGATTGAGTCTGTATACACTCCGCAATTGTCTCTAGTACTAGTCAGTAGAAAATGAAACCTAGCAAGAAGCCAAGAAGTAAACAACAGGGTGACATGAAACTATGGGAAAACTCAATTTGCTGGACAAAGAAACATGATATGCTTCTAGAATTCTGTGTGATTGTAACAAGCAACGAAACTACATCCCATGTTTATTCGGTATCTACTTAGAATACAACCCATGCTGGACAAAAAAACATGATAAAGTTTTCAGGGCATAGGTACCACATAAATACCAAAGACAAATTGTTCAAACTGGAAGTGAACTTGCAATGACTTGCAGAATCATGATTATAACACGCTGTTGCGAAGAAGCACAAACGAAGCAGGATAACTAGATAAAGTATACTTGGAGAAACGACATGGCAACAAGCTAGTTGTTCCTCAAGTTGTTGTATACTCCAGTAAGTTGTTATATACTTTCTTCCTTACCCCTGGAGTAGAATCATTCATTGTAACATGCAACAAGTAGTTGTAACAGCAAACAGCTGCAACTGGTCTTAGTTTGACAGCTACCGGAACAAATTACCGAGGAACCAACTGAAGAAATGCAAAAAAATCTGCAAGGGGTAACTAGTTCTATCATACATTACACAGTACCATCGGTGTACATCGAAACTAGTCCAAACACATCATTAAAGTCATACTTCAACCACAAAAATAGGTTTACAACCACATACATAGGTTTACTCCTCAATAGGTTTCTGGTTGGTAGCAAAATAAGTACTACTGCAATCTAACAATGGTAGTTCAGAGATTATTGTTACTGATGTACCTATCAACCCAAATAATCATGTTTGAAAAGCTCAACCTGTTGAATGCCCACGCAATAGAAACCTTCTCACACAAGTGAGCACAGTAGTGGGTGAGATGGGCTTCCTCAAATCCCAGGAGATCCATCATATTGTCCCAAATATATCTAGGAACATCAATATTTGTAGTACTGGCCTTCTCAATGGCTTTAGAAAGTCTTTCTATGCCAGTGGTCATGAAGCAATATTTCACGAATGGAAGCAAGAGCAGCAAGCAATATTTCATATATCTTGCACATGCCGAATCATGTAGCCCAACAACAGCAAGCAATATTTCACGAATGGAAGCAAGAACAGCAAGCAAAACTTCATATTTCTTGCACATGCCGAAGCACAGGATAACGGGGATCTAACAATTTTTGCCGATAATGACATATGTGGCAGCTAGATCTACCAAAAAACCAACAATCGGAGGAGAACATTTCGGATCTGGGGCCACACCTTTGTTTCCCGTGATAACATCACACCAAGTTGAGGGAGGGGAGGAAGACCGGGATGGGAAGGAGAATGAGATGCCAAATCGCAAGACCGACATCACCGGCACGCAAAAAGTTCACACCGATGTAAGATCCTCTTGCCACCATCGTCGAGCCACTACAGACATCACCCGATCCAGACAAGAGTCGAGTAAAATCAGAAGCCTAAGGCGAAGAGAGGAGGAAAGATGACACAAAAGAGGGAAGGAATGGGGTACCTTATGGGACTCGAAGCCAGTGGCGGAGAGAGGAGAGCCGACACCTCATGGATCAGCAGGTGCCAGTAGCGCAGAGAGCACGGGCGGCGCCGACGATGTGTGCGAGAGGATAGGGGCGGCGGCGTCCCTCTAGGAGAGCGAGCGAGGTTAGAAGGGAGTCGTTCGCTGGGCGATTTGTCGAACTCAAGCCTCTACTCGAGGATTCGCCTTGAGTAATACGGATCCAGATCATCTGCCGTTGCAAACAGTGATTGTTTGCATTAGTGATTCTGACCCGTTAGATGGAATGCGGACGGACAAGGTGATCGGCACAGTAAAATCGAACAGAGTTTTGCTACAGTACTATCACACAGTGGTTCAACGGGTAGTCTATAGAAATGCTAAAGTACTACATTACAGCCTGTTCATCCTCTCGCAGATGACTATTCCTACAATGATTCTCTGCTGAACTGCAGGGAATCTGGATCCTCGAACCGGGCGATGACTTGACGTGAAACATTATTGCGTATATTTTTTGGGGTTCGCATCCTCTGTCATTGCATTGGCAATAGCAGAGGAGCACAATACCTTGATATTGCGGAAATCCAAGATATCCTATTCGAGAAAAACAGTCCGGATCAACCGCTATAATACAGTATTTGTTACGGTGCCACACTGCATCATTTCTCAACCGTAACTGTGCTACGGTCTTTTTGCTTCAGCGAACAACCCGATCCCATCCTTTGTTTTTTATCCGACGGCTAGGAAGCAAAACCACATGGTGTAGCACGCGTCCAGGTTTCCGCTACAATATTGCGGACTAACCCAATTCGCCTCAATGGTTGGGTTTGAGGTGGACCTGGGCAGATGCCTTGCTCCAGTGCCCAACCAAACTACTATACCAAATAGCTTAGTCGACCTGATCTAAAAAAGATATTATTAGCCGAGCTTGCTAGTGATGGGGCCATTATCAGCCTGGCTAGTTTATGTTGTGCAGGTGTTTTAACTTTTTACATTGTGATATGTTGTAGATCCATGATCCATGTCGCGCAAGGCCTTACACAGCACAGCCTAATGGGCCCGTTTGGCCCATCTTACCACAGAGGCCTAAACCAGTTCACTAGGTTCGACCAGACCGGCTTAATTTGGCAAATGAAAAAAAAACGTACTTAGTGCCAACCAGCAAGCAACGAATCTTTGTAATCCTCCCAAATTTCTCCCCCGGTCTAATTTCGAAATCCATCCCAACCGTCAACCGAGCCCACCCAGGCATCGAGGCACCCACCCAACGGCCAACCCCTAAGAATTTTTTTTTAAAAAAATAATATATTTTTTATTCAAAATTACAAAATTATACATACAATTTTTTTTTTACAAAAGTATATCTCTATCGCCGAATCGTTGGGCGACTAGATCACTAAATGACAATAATGCAGTCGGTCAACCGTTGGACAACATTAATGCAGTCGTCGAACCGTTGGGCGAATGGATTCAGTCATCCAACGGCCAAGTGACAATAATGCAGTCGCCGAACCGTTGGGCGACAGCAGCCTCTAGTCGCTGAACAGTTGGATGACTGAATGGCTTATGTAAAGAGCGTGCGACTCGGCCTCCGGCCGAGCGATAGGCAGAAGAAAGAAAGAGAGGAGAGGAAAGAAAGGGGAAGAGGGAGAAGAAGAAGAGGAGGAAAGATTTGTTCGTGAGGTAATTTTTTATCTTGTTGTGTATTTCTTTGAAATAAGTAAATAGTCTTTATAGTTAAAATAGTAGTATAAATAGCACCCGTAGAAAATTTTAGTTAGAGAAAAAAGTAGTTCGTGAGGGAGAAGTAGTGTTGTTTGTGAGAAGTATTGTAGTTGTATCGGTGCATTTGTTACCGACTATTATTCAGTGACTAATTATAAAGTTGGCCGAGTGCATGAGGAGGATGAATTATTTGTATGGACTAATTAGTACAGGTTAATTAATATGGACTAATAGACTTAGGTAATTGGTATAGCTCTATAGAAGACTGGAATGCCATTTGTAGCATTTCGGATTACAAGTTAGCGTGAGAATCGAATAATGGCTGGTATGAAATAGCTCGATTTTCAGGTTGAATCGGAATAGTGTACTGCACGTTCATTGTGGCCTCTGCCTTAGGGAATGAATGACAACTTGACCATTCTGTAGTGTAGTTGTTCACGATAGGCGAAGAATCGTACAAATGTAAATTACAGTGCAGCAAAACTTGCATATCGTGCATTGCGATCTGGCTAGTTGTAATATTGGAAATATTTGCAGGCAGACATCAGTCATGCCTCTACCCACTACATTGAAAGTGCATTACAGTGATGGTTCCGTTCATGATGGTCCGTACGGTGTTGACTTGATCAGTTTTTCACAAGTCACTCTGGTCCACTCGGACGGTGAGAATGCACAAATCGCAAATGTGATGTACTGTCTCACCCACAGCTTCTCCTTGGACCCTGAGGTGTGCATCGTCGTCATACAAGGGCTTTGGATCTGGTCTCCCACGGACATTAGATGGGAGTTGAGAAGACTGATACGCACGGCTGTCTAGAAGGGCTTTATAGAAGGCTACCGACGCCATGGATACGAGTGTGTGCTGCTTGTGCAAGCATCCCCAAAAGAAGATGTATAAGGCCCTACCAACGGATATTATCGAAGTGGTGGGAGTGAAGGGTAACGCGGCAAGGCTACTATAGCACAAACAAAAATTTTACCACCCAAACAAGGAACCACCGCAAGTAATAGATACGAGACTACCGCTAGACGCGCCGACTCGTAGCGGAAGTAGAGTCGTTGAAGCGAGTTCATGCAGTCGCAGTCGTACTCACGACGCGTCTCCTCCTTCGAGTGGTCGTACCCGTTGCGCGTCTGCTCCTCCGAGTGGTCGTATTCATCGCGTGACTTCTCCTCCGACTCCGGTGAACGTCACAAGTTGCGGATCGTCCCAGTGCTGATGCTTTGCAACAACACCTCCGATGTATCCACACGTACGGTGCAGGATCACCACGTGCTGGAGTGCTAGCACCGGCAGCGTGGTTGAGAAGGTGTGGCTGTTAGGGTTTCGGGGGTTCTTCCAAAGATCATCCTCTCGTCACACTTACCCCATGCCACCGCCCCTCTTTATATAGGCATCCATGATGGGTCTCGACCTGGAGGTCCATTAAGAACTCTTGGCCTATACGAATTCGGGTCACTATCCAAAACAGATCCTTGCCCTTTAAGTGTGCGACCCCACAGGTTCATGTGTAATCGGTTATGACTCGGAAACTCTTTTCCGACCACTAGTCGTCAGCGGTACCTAGCAGCACATAACGATTCCCAATGACACATAGAATATATCGGACGAACCTTGATGTAATATGATCTATGATCAGGTTCTCATCACTTACGACCAGTTCGTATCTCTATACGACCAGGTTGTATTTGGTCACGACCAGTTCGTAACTCCTTACGACTAGGTTCTTACCATTCCGTGATTACGTTCGACCAATCTACGACTAGTCCGTAACTGATCGAACTAAGCAATCTACTCATGCATTCTCCCTTTGCCTCATGATGTCTGGTTGAACTCCAGGTGAGATTATGTGTCAACCATGGACTGTTCAATACTTTCTCGATCGAGTGTCGGATAACATCATGTGGTCGACACTTCGACCACTAGTGGCATGGCCATGCACTTTTTTTTATCCGATCACCACGAGGGGCCTAGAAACATCTCTCCTGTTATGATAGGAGGGGCAAATTCCATCTCGACCAGTCACATCTCCGCATGTTTCATAGCATACCCGAAAGCTACCTTTATAACTACCCAGTTACGAGTAGCGTTTGGCAACCCCTAATAGTGCTATTACACATGTAGGGAACCATGCTGATCTCAGATCTAAGGATTATATATTATCATAACTTGAGACCAACTAATGACACAAAGATTCATAACAATCTCAATAGTGTCTCAATGATGGGTCTATCCAACCCCATGTTCTCTAACATGTGCTCACATTATTGATTCGATATCCCCATATCCATGACCGGTGAAACTAGGTCATCAATCAATATATGTGCTGGTCATAGAGTCACTGG
Source organism: Hsuehochloa calcarea (assembly GCA_036346395.1). NCBI lineage: Eukaryota > Viridiplantae > Streptophyta > Magnoliopsida > Poales > Poaceae > Hsuehochloa > Hsuehochloa calcarea. The sequence goes on along the minus strand of CM070612.1, from coordinate 10,594,767 downwards.
TGTTCCGACCAGTGACCTCCGACCAGGGATACATTTAGAATGACATCATATAAGTTAAAGAGTTCCACCAACAAGTCACATACTTATTGATCTATAACAAATGATTCATTCAAGGAACATGATAACATATTATCAAAAACATGAACATAATGAAATATCATCATCTCTATGATTGCCTCTAGGGCATATTTCCAACAGGGATCAGCTTGGGTACCCAGCATGTTGGTGAAGAAGAGGACCCGGAGGCCGGTATTACAAAGGGTTCGATGGATGTTGCTCATGACGAGGCCGATGCGGTAGATGCAGGACAGGAAGATCGGTCACCGCATGGAGAGCCTACAGGGAAGGCTAATGAAGGAGAGCATAGGGAGTATATACTGTGTCAAATGGAGAGCGATGACTTGATGGCCTTGGCTGAAGAGGAAGCTGTACAGGAGGATGATCAGGACAGTTTCGATGAGGACGGAGCTCCCATCCCCCAGGAATGGAATAGGTTTGACGCTGAGGGTGTAGCTACGCATGATGGGTACTAATCACCATGGGAGTACCATGCCACGGAGGTTTGGTTGCACTCAATGTTTGCTGATAAGACATCCCCGCAGGATGCTATTAAGCTATGGGCTATGTTCATGCAGCGGACGTTTCGGGTCATCAAATCTAGCCAGGAGCAGTACATCGTCTAGTGCGAGCAGGCCGGTTGTCCTTGGCGAGTGTACGCATATAGACCGAAATATGAGACTCACTGGATTGTCTCGAAGGTGGCGCCACACTCCTACGTGCTCAGTAGTGTTTTGCCAAGGCATCGTCACCTAACGTCGACCTTCATAGCCAATTTGATGTATAGAGAGATAGTGGAGAAGAAAGATGTGGAGGCCAAGCACATTATGGTGGCTATTGAGAAGAAATTCAAGTACAAGATCAGCTATGAAAAGGCGTGGCGTGCGAAACAGAAGGCTTTGGAAAGGCGGTTCGGGTTTTTTAAGGTGGCGTACGACAACCTTCCTTGTATGCTTTGGTAATGCAGGAGAGAAACCTGGGCACGTATACTGCTTTGAAGGACAAGCCATCCAAAAAGCCGTGAGGTTTTGTGATATTGCATTGAGTCTTTGTAGCCTTCGGTGTCTACATTGAGGATTTTAGGCATATTCTGCCCATGATCTCAGTTGAAGGGACCTTTTTGATCTGAAAATACAAGGGGTGGATCCTTACGGCCGTTGGCGTTGACGGGAACAATCAAATTCTGTCGTTGGCTATCGCTCATCGAAGGTGAGAAATTACGATAGCTGGTTGTGGTTCCTTCAACATGTGTGGGTGGGAGTTGTTGGAGCTCGTCCTGGTGTGTGCGTGATCCATGATCACCACGCTAGGATGCTGAAGGCCATAAGAAAACTTCAACAAGACCCCAAGGAGTCGTTTGCTTGGCCGGATATGAGGAGTAGATGATGCATTCACCACTTGGAGGCCAACTTCTTCAAGAAGTTCTCGAAGCAACCATTGGTGAAGCTATTCAAGAGGCTGGCTATGTAGAACCAACAACGCAAATTTGATGCTTGGGTGCTGCTGGATGAGCACAGCAAGAAACACGTGGACGAGAGGAACCAGGGACCAGAGTCTGAACCTGCTTGTCCGAGGAGGAGGACATCGAGGAACATCGAGTGCTTCTCCCACTTGATCGAGGCCGAGCCATTCGACAAGTGGTCCCTGCTGCACGACACAGACGGGGCAAGATACGATATAATGACCACTAACCTTGTGGAGGTGTACAACTGGGTTCTTAAGGGCCTTCGTTCTCAGCCCCTCGTTGACATCGTGGAAGGTGTTCTGCACATAATAATTGGGTATTTCAGGGAGAGGTATGCAAATTCCACACTTCATGCCGCCAACCCACAAACACTGTACTACTCGAAGATTACGACATACATGCAGGCAAAGACAGAGAAGGGCCAGTCACACACGGTGTACGTGATGGGCAATACGGAGTATTGTTTCGATGTGCTCCTCTGGGATAGAGCCGAATTTGGGACGACTCGTTCTCTTGTCACCCATGTGGTATGTTGTGGAGATTATGTGAACGAATCTAGCTGATATTGTGTTTGTATGTTGGTGACATACTTATATTTGGGACGAACATTGGTGTAATTGACGAGGTCAAAAAAATTCTTATCTCGATGCTTTGATATGAAAGACTTGGGAGAGACAGATGTTATTTGAATATTAAATTGATAAAGAATAATGATGGAATCACATTAAATCAATCCCATTATGCTGAAAAAATATCGAGCTGGTTCGGTTTCGGGAACTGCAAAATTTTCCCAACACCTTATGATGCTAGTATTAAGCTTCGGAAGAATCAAGGATTAGGGAAAGATCAATTGAGATATTCATAAATTATTGGATCACTTATGTATCTATCTGGTGCCACAAGGCTTGACATTTCATTTGCTGTAAACAAATTGAGTTAGTTTACTTCTATCATAGGAGATGATCATTAGGAAGCACTTGAGAGAGTGTTGTGCTACTTGAGAGGCATAACCTCGTATGGAATTAATTATACTAGTTATCCATCAATACCATAAGGATACAGTGATTCCAATTGGATCTCTGATGCGGATGAAATCAAAGCAACTAGTGATTATGTCTTTATCTTCGCTAGTGCTGCAATTTCATGGAGGTCTCGTAAACAGACGATTTTGACGAGATCAACCATGGAAGCTAAACTTGTAGCACTAGACACATCCACTTTTGAGGTTGAATGACTTAGAGAGCTACCGTTGGACTTGCCATTAGTGGAGAAACCAATACAAGTAATCCTAATGTACTGTGATAACCAAACAGTGTTGAGTAAGGTTATGTGTACTAAGGATACCATGAAGCCCTCCAGACATGTGAAGCATAAATTTAAATCTATCAGAAAATTGAGAAACTCTAGAGTGATTAGTGTGAACTATATATGCACTAAGAAAAATCTAGCAGACCCTTTCACAAAGGGGCTAGCACGAAGATGATTTGTGCCACCCATTTGAGTTACACCACAACGGTAACCCATACATTCTTGATTGGAGATCCCATGATTTAGGTAATGGGAAAAATAAGTTGATGTTGTAATAAGAGAGTACATATTAACTATAATTGTACCCGTGTCCTAATAGACAAAGTACTTTCAACTATATGGAAGGTTGGCTTAAAGCCCTAATGTATTCTATTATCCAATGAAGGAAAAAGATATTAGCCTACATGATACTTAAAATGAATACACCTACTTGAGCCTAATTATGAGGTCGTAGTTCACGAGAATTGAGCATTATCTAGAAAACTCAAGAGCAAATAAGGGAGCATGACCATATAATGCTCTATTTAGACGTGATTCTTTGGTAGCCTAGTATCACTTGGAATTTCAAGTGAAGTCTGAATACTAAAAGCTGTGAATTCAAGGTGTAGTCCATTCATCATCTGTGAGAAGATGAATCTCGCTATTCTAGGTGCAATTTCAACCCGTATGGGACTTACACCCAAAGACTGGTATATTAACAACACTTCAGAACAATGATCCTTATCATCAATTTAATTCTTTTGCTTTGGAATTGGTGGAAGATTGTTGGAAATTGGCCCATTTATGAGGTCCATTTCCTTTGGAAATTTCAAAGCATGCATGGTTTAGGCAAGGGGTGGGAAGCAAGACAACTGGCCTGATCAGTCCGACCATAGATAGATTGGTCGTAAGGACTTACGGACTGGTCATGAGCTAGTCATTCATGATCACAAACTAGTAGGGATAGGTCACGACCAGTTGTAAACGGCTACCACCTGGTCATGACTAGATACAAATTGGTTGTAAAGAGTTCCGAACGTGTCACAACTGGTCAAGAGCTAACCATTCATTTCTCTCTCTTTTTGTGAACTGGTCGGCTGAACTGGTCGACCGCCATTAAACATTGCATAAATACCATTAATTGGTTTGAATTAGCAATTGCCAATGACTTAATTCAGGTTCAATACTGTAACGTCCCAAAAATTCGCTTTCTCTAAATAAAAAATTAATTTCAAATTAATTAATTAAAAATATCTGGCTTTTATTTGGATTTCATGTGTATTTCTGGAAGGAAATCTCAGAATTCCAATTTCCCACTCAATTTCCAAAACTCCATTTCCAATCTAAATTCCAAATTCAAATTCCAATTCTGAAAATTCAAATTCAAATTCAAATCTCCAAATCTGTACTTCTCTCTTTTTGTAGATTTGTTCCACTACCAGAATTCCTTTTTCTTTCTTTTGTTGCACCTTCCGCTTTTAGTATGATACCCCTACTCTTCATTCTCTTTTCTAGCAGCATTCTTCAAACTTTGTGCGTGCGTTCAGTTCTTCAGTCCGACATCAGCAACCAATTGATGTTATGTTTCTTCCCTATTCTCCTCACACGATTCATCTTTTTCAAATCTGTCTAAAGCAATGTGACCCCGTAATCACTACACCATTACCTCGGTGCATTCAAAGCCTCTGAAACCGAGCTCATCAGTTAATATTATCGTTTCCTTCGTCTTTAATCTCAAAACTGAAACTGTCGCCCGTAGTTCATCGCGTTCCCATTGATTCGTTTCATGGTTGAAGCTATAAATTGGTACTCAGAAGCTCGTAGACTCCCTTTGCATCTCCTCCAAGTCATATAACCATCGGAGCGCCAACATCGTCCAATTTCTTGTTTTTTTGAACATCGGTTCTCTCACCTGATTTGAGAATTATTCAATCTGGTGAGTTTTTCAATCATTTGATTGCGTCACATTGTGCTCCCGGGTAAGGTGAACAATAGCCCTCAATAAATTTCTTGTTTCATGCAGCAATTGCTCGAATTTTGCCATTCCTCCTCCTTGGCCGAATTCACCCCCAACGATCAATCTTCCTCCTCGGTGCGTATTTCTTTGGGTGAACCGCATCACTGCGTGTTCCTGGCGATTTCCTATCTATCCCTCGCATCAATTTGTTCAATTTTGCTCTGTGCTTTGCCGTCTCCGTTGTCATCCATTTGCCGTCGCCGGACGCCATCCTCCGGCCAAACCGACCGCACCTACACACTCCTTGGGTTGAGGCCATGCCCATGCTCACCTCCGTTCATCCCCCGAGTTACTGGACCACCACCGTCGGGCGTAGCTCCGCCGTCGCCGTCGCTCCATGTCGCACTGCCACCGCTGTAGTGGCTCGCTGGCCGAGCCGCCACCACCTTTGGGTATAGGAACTCCGTGGGGTTCCATTTTGGCAATTCGCCGACCACCCCGCCGCCTACCATGCCGGTGCCACTGCCATGGCCGGAGCTCCATCCTCTGCTCTGTTCGTTTTTGTTTGTTGGTTAAAGCTTCTCGGTTCCTTGCTTGAAATACTTTGGCTTGGTGTATTTGTCACAAGAGCACTTTGCTCAGTTGGTTAGTTGAGGATGGATAGTTCCCATGCGCATTACCAGGAGGTCTTCGGTTCCCATTATTTTTCTGGTTTTACAATTCTTTTCCTTGAGTCAATGACAGCTGGGCCCCACGCATCATACACTCATTAAAAAAAAGCAAATTCTAGTCAAAAATAAGATTTCGAGGAATATTCCCTCATTTTGTAATTTTCTGTAATTTCCTTTCCATTTGGTCTTCCCATCGCTCGTTCTCCGTCATCCGAACTCCGAATCCAGTGATTCGAGTTTCTAAATTTGTATAAAACCATAATATTTCTTTATGTATATATTTTATATTTATTTATTTATTTATTTGTTAGTATATCTCATTTTGCGTGTAGAACCCGACATCGCTGCAGAAGTTTCCAACCGGCAGCAAGAACTTTCTGCCGACGTCAACGAAGGTGAGTCTCCTTTGACCATTTTGAACCTATGATTTGTAAAAAAAAATTCAGTTTTAAATTTATGCCTTACTATTTTATTTAAATGATAAGTTTAAACTGTAGGTTGCTAGTTATAAACCTAAAGTTTGTTAATGTTTTCCTTGATATTTGATACCCTGCACCTTTGTAACCCTAGCGTATAAAATTACGCATGATTAGAAACAATTTTATAGAATAGTTTGATTTGGTAGAATTGTTAGACGTGCTGTTTGGTTCTGTTTAACCTTTGGGAGGAGAAAAACCTTTAATATTTGTATGCTTTGAATTTGGAAAATACTAGACATTAGGTAATATCAGTATTTGGAAAATAAAATAAAATAATGAAAATATGCTTTAGACTTGGGTGGATGGTAAGATCAGGCGGGTGCAGCTAGAGCACGAGATCTTGTATTGTGTTAAGTTCCGCTCAAGTCGTATTAAGAACCGACGCTTGTGATTATCTAAGCTGAGCAATACCGTGCAACTACATGTCCTAAATGGGAAGGACCTGACTTAATAATTTACTATATTCTAGCATTACGCCCGCGGGATGTAGATGGTAGGAGTTACCCAGGTAGTGCAGACGATGGTAATTGATATCCACGTCTGTCCGTGCTTATCCCGGGCATTGGTAAATGATGTCCAAGTCCGGGCAGGTTATCCCCCACAACGGTGAGCTTCGGGTCGATGGTAAATGACGTCCATGACCTGGGGTTAAGCTCATCGGGCAGGTTAATATTAGGATAAAGTATTGTAAAGGCCATGTGATAATCGCTTAGACGCACACCTAAGGAAATATGTTATGGCCGACATTATAAGTCATTTATTTAGTGTGGGTCAAGCTGTACGAGCTCTGTAGTGTGTAAAACTATTGGAATAGCCGTGCCCATGGTCAAGGGCGGGCAAAGTGCATTTTCACATGGTAGATTTATTTTTGATTTCAAAAGAGTAAATTTTGGGATCCGGGAACAGTTGGGGCTCTCGGGTAGTTTTCTGGCAGCTAGAGCCTTGACACGACTGGTTGGTAGCTAGAACCTCCACTAGAGATTCAGTTAATTTATTTATTGAAATTACTTTTTTGTCAAATGTGCTTTATGAAAATTGTTTAAACTTAAAATATTGCTTTGTGCAAAACAACCCTATATGCCCGATTGTTAAAGCTATGCATATGCATATTTTCCAAGACTCACGGAGTATTTTATGTACTCACATGCTGCACGCAAAATAAATATAAGAAGCCTTCGATGATGCCGAGAATGACTACAACTACTTCATGTGTGGCTTTGATGAAGGACACCCGGAGTACTAGGTTGCGCTCCTAGTTGAATGCCGGTGGGCAATTTGATAGGCCACCACACGGAGTTTATCATTTTATTTCTGTTGCTGTAAGACTCAAGGTCTTTTGACCTCTTTTGTAATTAGTGGTTATAAGGCCGGTAATCATTTGTTTATTAATATTATTTCATGGTTTGACTTGTTATCAATGATTTTTCCACTGTGTGAACTAGCTACTGATCATGGGACTAGTGTATAAATACACAGAGTGTTTGCATTCAGAAATCCTTTCCCGACAGAGTTGGTATCAGAGCTGAGTTGACTTTAAGACGTGACCTTGTTAGAAATGGCAAGCCTTAAGGATTTATATTTTCCTAAAAAATAATTTATAAACTTTTAAGTCTCTTTTCTACTTTCTTTTCTATCTTAGTATCATTTTCTTATCTTTGTATGCATTATTTAAAATGGTTACTGATCTTCTCTTATTTTTCAAAATTTTGTAGATGTGTTTCATCAACACTTGCGCGGAGAAGGAAGGTCCTTAAATGAGTGGGCGACTTCCAAAACAACCCGCCTCAATCATTCACTACATTGAGCCTGTGCACAAACTTGTACCCACCAACTTTCTAATTCGCCCAAGTCCAAACCAGTTTTATTTTATTTTCCATGTCAAAACATTTTCTAAAATCTTCAATGGTAAAGACAATACCATAGTCTCAATTTTAAATCATGACTGAATAATTTGGCTAAATTCTCCAAATCAACATTTTTAGCCTAAGCTTTGACTAAGCACAATTCTTCTAATTTATTTTATTTTAACTAAGGTGACAAGGAAATGACTAATCATATATCAATATGGGCCATACAAAGGGAATGTATTAACTAGGAATTTAAAACAGTAATTTAAAATACTAAAATATAAATAGGTATGTAATAATAATTTAAAACATAATTTACATAACTTAAATTAATGGTCTCAAATATGATCAGAGAGTGTAGCTTGCCTTGCACAAAATCATGAGGATCTAACTCTTCAAAAGGTTCAAGTTCTCCGGAGTCGTCGAAATCTAAATACAAAAACGAGCCAAATTCAAACAAAACTCAAACAAATTAAACTAAAATTTATATAAACTACAAATTAAAAAATTTCAGTATAGATAGATAGATATCTATTTTAGATGAATTTAAAAATTTGAACCATCAGAATCAGAACTCCTATGAAGGAGAACGAGTCATTGGAAAATTAAACCCTAAAGAAATTATCTAAATACAATTTTCTGGAATTTCCAAATTATTTTACTGAAGGAAAATAAATTAATGACACTGACATGGCATTAGCATCAGGATTTCCTTTTCGGTTGAATTATTTTTCTCATAGAAATCTAATTTATCTCTCTGATATGTGGGACCATGGTCCATGGACCAGGCACACGAAAAGTCAAAGTCCACCGTGAGCTTGGTTTACAAAATAGTAAATGTTTTATAGGTGCGCTGGTGTAGGCAGCCACGTGGCTAGTGACGTGGGCTAGAGGAGGTGGCGTGGCGCTTGCGTGGTGGCTAGGTGGCTGCCACGTTGGCGGCCACATCACAATCGACACAGTGGCACTCAGAACCCAAGGGTTTCGGTGAACGGCAATGAGAGCTGGAGGCTAGGGTACCAAATGAAAGGGCATGACAAGGCAAAAATGATGCTCACCTACGCGGCTGGAGAGCGTGACGAGGTAGTTGGTGACGAGGAAGAAAGAGGAAGCGACGTTCAGGTCTTGGCGGCGAGATTACTCTGGCGATGGCGAGGTGCGCCTGAGGTAGAATACGACACGGTGAAGATGATGGTGTGGTCGAAGGCAGCATGGCATCATCGACGGCAAAGCAATTTGCGACGAGAGTGCTTGCGGCCAGCGAGATCCAAAGTTGAATTCCCACATCTGGAGGCAATGAGAGGCGGTGTGGTGTGCGGGGATGGGATGAGGTGAAGGAGAAAAACCCAGGGCGTCCTTTTATAGTGCGAGGGGATGGCTGAATCAGTGAGGGGTCGTTGGAGGTCATTTCGGAAATGATGACGTGATAGAATCGAGTTTGCTTCGGTTGTGGAAGATAAGAGGATAGGGATGGCAGTGTTGGCGCGTGATAAGTTGACTGTTTGGCCAGGTTTTAGAACCTCCGAGTGCAGGGGAGAGAGGTCTGGCGGATTGGGCCGGAAGTGCGGGGGAGATAAGGGAATAGGGCCGAGGGAGATTCGGCCCAAAAGTATTTTTCAAAATTCTTTCAATTTAGTGATTCCAGAAATTGGATTAAATCAATTTAGCTTTTAGAAAATAACAAATAAGTCCAAAATTATGGAAAATTCATAGAAATCCCACATACATCTTGGACTTAGATAAAATGTTTTCAACTTAAAGTTGGAATTTAATTTCGTAAATAAATTATTTTACCTTTAAAATAAATAGGGAAAAACTTTCTTAAATTCCAAAAAATTCAAAAAACTCAAGGAAAATAATTAAATTTGATTTTAAGCAGAAATTTAAATTTGGGATGTTACAGTTTCATGGCTGAAGCCGTTTGTGATAGTTGGCGTTAACAAATAGTTATTTGTACGCACCGTCTGTGTTGTGACTTATCATAAACAGCTAAAAAACCATCTGTGATAATCGCCTGCTATCACAGACGCAATAAATCAGACGGTTAAGAAACCGTTTGTGATGAAGGTTTAGAACCATCTGTGATGACCCTCCAAAGTTTGTAAGTGTCGGACCAGGGAGTAACACCCCCAAATCCTCTGTGTATTTCTGAACTAGTCCCATAATCAGTAGCTAGTTTACACAGTAAACAGATATGGTAACATCCATAAATTACACAACTTTATTAATAAATATCAGAGTTGATTACAAGAAAGGCTTACAAGCCAACAATAAATAAACACAGCGGAAGACGAAGAAGCAGTCTAGCTGATCTGCCACATGCAATCGACTGGGGTAGCGGCCTAGTCGTCGCAATCCACATCAATAGCGAACTCATTCTCCTCTGCAATTTATTTGCATTAAGCAAGGGTGAGCATAACTTCCGTGCTCACAAGATACACCTATAACAGAGTTAATGCATGCTTGGATATTATCAAAGGAAGACTTATAGGGTTATTTGTGCAAAATTAATATTTGACCTTTTTAAGTACAATACCAAGTTCAAAAGCTCAAGTTTTACAATATCTAAAATTGAATTTTAACTGAATTAATAAAATTAGTGTAGGCACCAACCTAACACTAACTTAAACACGGGCACCAACCCAGGGCTTCAACCCATAACTTTTCTTATGGACACCCATCCAAGTCATAAACTGTTTTATAAAATATTTTGGAAACAAAATCAAAGTCTAACTTTGAGTGGCTTTGCTCAGTATGTCCATGACTGTGGACACGGCTATTCAAATAGTTTTATACTCTGCAGTGGTTGTACAACTTTACCTACAAGACACGACTTCTCTAGTTTGTTTGACATCCGTCGATAAGACCACTCACTACCTTAGGTAAAAAGTCTAGAGCACGTGACAAGACCTTTACAAAGCTCTACTCCAATGTTATTATGCACGCTAGGGTTTCACCTCCATTGGGTTAACTACCCGCTGGAATCCCACTCTTGCGCCAAGTGGGACTACTGTCTAACCGTCACCCACACAACAACACGGCATAAACAACAATGAGGTATTACAAATTATTTAGCATAGTCCTTCCTATACATGACATGTGGTAGTACGGTGAAGCTTTGCAAGATGCGGCTCAAAGACTAATCCTTAACTAATTTGGACGACTTCCAAAATAACCCCTGGGCCTCAACCCTACCCAGATTGAGCCCGTGCACAAACCTGCACCCACCAACCATTCATTTCGCCCAAGTACAAATCAACTTTTCCTTTTTGCTTTTCAAAATCATTTGCAAAATCTTCCATGACAAACCAATGCATAGACTTTTAAACAATAGTTAATCATTTGGCTAAAATTCCCCAAACTAAATATTTTTGGTCTAAGCATGTCTTCGCATAATATTTCTAAATGATCCCAGTTCATACTATCGTATCAACTAGATTTTTATCTAGGGTGACAATATATTTGAATCAAATATCAACATTCGTCATACAAAGGATTTAGACATAACTATAAATTTAAAACAGAAATTTAAATAACTAAATATAAATAAGCATGAAGTAATAATTTAAAATAGAATAAATAATTTGAAATAATAGGGTCAAATATGATCAAAGATGTAACTTTCCTTGCTCAATTAGTTGTTGTACTTAAATGGCGTCAAAATCCGGTCCTCCGAAATCGTCGTAATCTATACGCGTAAATGATCCAAATTCAAATAACATTGAAATAAAATCTAAATAAAATTCAAAAATTATGAAATAAATACTAGGAGGAAGATATAGAATTTATATGAATTTAGGAATTTTAATCGATGGAATCGGAGTTCATACAAGGGGGAACGAATTTCCGGAAGTCCGATTCTCATATGAAATAATAGAATTCCGAAAAATACAATATGGAATCTACAGTTTCAGTGCTTATTAGTGCAGAGCAAAATAAATGAGAGTATGACTTGGTCCACAAGCTAGTGGAAAAAGAAGGATATGAAGAGGGTCAATGCCATGTGGGTCCCACCTTGTAAGTGACTTAAAGAAAAGAATTGAAGACTAGAAAATAATGGGTTCTCATGACTTGAACACACGATCTATGGCAATAGAGGACTAATTTGACTCATCTAACCAACTGAGCCAATGTACTCATCTTATAAATACTCAAGGAAAGTTACTTGAAGCAATGAACAGAGGGACTACAAGCAAAAGAAAGAATGAACGGAGGGACTTCAAGCAAAAGAAAGAAGAGAAGAACCAGAGCTTACAGAGGATGGAGCAGTGCATGGAGATGGCCGTGACGCCGATGAGGGGCTGCATGACAGCACTGCCCAATGGCCAAAATGGAATGGCACGGGCTTGTGGAGGATGTAGGACGTGGCAGCACGGCGGACGGTGGCCAGTGGCAGCAGCGGTGGCCATGGAGGCGCACGGTGGCGGCGGCGCTCCGGCGAAGGAGAGGTGAGCATGACGTAGAACGTCGCGAGGCGAAGCCGGTGATGTGGTCGATGGTGGCAGGGCTCCACCTAGGCGGCGCAATTGTCGTCGGAGAGAGCTTTGGCCGGCGAGACAAAAACGTCAATTGCGGAGAGGAGAAAGGGAGGGAGAACTTGAGATTTTCGGGGATGGATGAGGGGGAGGGGAGGCACCCAGGGTTCTCTTATATAGGGGTGGAGGTGGACTGTGGAGGGAGATCAATGCGCGTGTGTCACGACCGGACATGGCATGTTCTTTTGATTTTGTGCATTGATGAGGGGAGGAATGGCCCGGATGGAGGTGTCTTGATGAGGGGAGATGCATGTGTGTGATTTCGTGAAGAATCGTGGAGGAAATCGTGGGATTTCCAAAGCTCCCGTGAGCTTTAATGGCGTCGGGCTGTTCTGGACACAGCCAAAGCAAGAAGAAAGGAGTAAAGAGAAAGAAAGAAAAGAAAAGAAAAGGAACGAAAGAAAGGAAAGCAAAGGAAAGCAAAGTAAAGCAAAGAAAAGGAACGAAATAAAGAAACGAAAGGAAAGAAGAAAAAAGAAAAGGGAAAGAAAGAAAATGACAAAAAGAAAAGAAAATATTTTTAGCTAGAATTTGAAATGAAATTTCAATATTATCATTTCGGAGAAAATTCAAAAACAAATTTTAATTTTGAAATTCGGCTAAGATTTGAATTTAAGATGATTCAAAACAAGAATTTGAATCCAGAATTAGGTGCGAATATATTTGATTTTAGAACAAGGATTTGAATTGAGACTATGAATTTAGATTTTGATTTGGGTTAGATTTGATATTCGGAATTTTGAATTTTGAATTTTAGAAAAAGCAATAAATCAAATAGATTTTTAGAAAATAGAAAATAGAGTTAAAAAATCTAGGAAAATTCAGAAATATTCCTAGAACTATTTTTAACTTAATAAAAATAATTTTAACTTAAATTTATCTTTTAGTTTGTATAGTAATTATTTTTATTTTCTAGAAAATAGGAAAGACCTTTTTAAATACCAGAAAATTCTGAAAATTAATTAATTTTTTTTCACTTTAAATCCAATAAAATCCCAGAAAATTCAATAAATTTTATTTTTTTATTTTAAAAAGCTAAGTAATTTAAATAATTGATTTTTTAACCAAGAAAACTCTTTTTAAATTACAAAAATCAAAAAAATCTTTGAAAGCCAGAAATCTAATAAAATAATATCTTTATTAATTTTTTTTTTGGTAATAAATTTTTGGGATGTTATAGTAAGTTTGTTTTTCTACGAACCATTGTGATTGGACAAAGTGGTGGTAACCTATAGATTGAAATTAGTACATGCACGAATAAGGGTTTTTCCATAACACGGAAGGTGTAGAGAATCTCTTAGGCTTTCCATAGAGTGCTTGGACGTCAAATTTGGATGGGTAAATTGTAAGATATGGTTATGGGAAGACTGTTGTCCAGTATTTGGTAGTTAATGGTAGCAGTTATGTTAGTCGTCTTATTACACACAGTATATGGTGAAAAATAACTTACGGACGTAACTGCGAAAAGTTAGATAACTTTGTAGTTTCTAGAATTGTCATGGTCTGCCAATTTTCGTTTTGTAGGACAACAGATATTAAATTGTGAAGCATGTTGTCCAGCCATGCAACAATTTGACTGTCGGGGCTGAAAACAAGGACTTGACTAAATCATGAAACTTGGATAGTACTAGAAGTATGTTAGAATTTTTGTGTTTGTTTGGGTTACAAAACTGAAAGTTATGATCATTTGATTACCGGAATAATTGGTGGGCTGTCCAGTAAAATGAGGTGAATTAGGCTGGGTTCGTACATAGGAGTGATGCCACCTTATTTTAAGTATGTGTACTATCATAGCATGCTTTGATATTTGGACAATGATTATCTAGGTGGTGGTAACACTTCAAGGTTGGTGTCGCCTACACATCGTCCCAACCAGCGTGGTTAAAAAGGCAAATACAGGGTAAAACGATAAACAATTATTTGTTCTTACTAATTATTATAATTTACTCGTCATGCAAAATTTATGATTATTCTTGTGTATTATGATGTTATATGATATTGATGAATAAGTGATATCGGTGGTTAGATGGTAATGATGAAATATGGTAAATGATTGCTGGTAAACATTACATCATTTGCATTAACATGAGTGCATTTGAGGTAGATCGATAAGAAAAGCGTATAACTAGTTCGGGGTGTATCATCTAGATCGATGAAAAAGTTATATGACTAATATTGAGTGCTTTCTATAAAGATCTATTTCGGTAGACACATCCTCGAGGTAGAGAGTGTACCCTCTGTACCGATATGAGTTTAAAATATGCGTATGGATATTCCGTTCCATTAGCGGAATGAAAAAGAAAAAAAGATATGTACATAGTTATGTCCTGTTTATGGCTTAGTTAAAGTTTATTGTTTTATCACGTAGTCGCTGAGTATTTGTACTTATCATTGCTTTATTATTATTTTTAGATAAACATCGAAGGACGCGTGCATAGGCAGTAGTAGCATATTCATTTCACTGGTGAGCGTGGTGCGGGAGGGGCAGGAGGGGGCGCTACAGCGACGGGAGAGGCGGCGGCCGGCGTCGTGGGGAAGAAGTCGCTGGTGAGGCTTGGTAGGCTGCGGCGGGAGGGCGTAGTGGTGCGCGGGCTGGACGCGCTCGCCTCGCTCCATGTGCCGCCGCCCTCGCCGCCGCTGGACCCCGCCGAGCGCTGCCCCGGCGTGTAGTACGCCGCGTCCTCGTCCGACGACCCTGGCGCCGCGGAAGCCCCTAGCCGCAGCGGTGGGAGCGGGCGGAGCTCCGGGCTCGGGACGATGTCGACGTCGCGGCACATGCCCCTCCGCGCGCGCTCGGAGCGGACATTGCGGTACGGGGGGACCATCGAGGAGCCGGCCACCGCAGGAGAGCCCGCCGCGTTGGTGGGCCCCGCGAGGGTGGTGGATCCATTGTGCACGGGCGCGGGTGGCTTTCGTGGGTGGGCAGGGTGGCGGGCAAGGCGGCCGGTGAGAAAGAACGCGGCGGCGAAGGCGAGGACGGCGAGGACGGCGGCGGTGGCGGCGGAGGCGACGACGATGGCAGCCTTGGGTGCGCTGCCGCCGCTGCCGCGGAGGCGCTGGGTGGGGCCGGAGCGGGAGGAGGAGACGTCGGCGGCGACGGTGTTGGGGGGCGGCGGCGCCGGGGTGGCCGACGGGGGCAGCAGCGCGGGCCCGCCGTTGTCGGGCGGCGCCGGCGTGGAGGGGTCGGAGGCGAAGTGCGGGGCGGGTGGAGCCGGCGGGGATGGCGGCGGGGTCCACTCGATGGGGAAGAGCGGCTCGTGCAGCACCCGCCGGACGTCGCCGCCGGCGACCGGGAGGAGGAGTGAGGTCAGAGTGACGAGTAGCGTTAGCGACGGAGGCATTGGCGAAGAGGAGAGGGAAAGATAGCAAGGAACTTCAATTCGAGAGGGAGTTGGGGGGGGGGGGGAGCTGAAGAGCGGGAGTGTGGTGCGAGCACTGATCAGAGAGGAGGGAAGGAATAAGCACGGAGTGAGGAGAGAGGAAGCCGCCATTTCTTGGTGGCATCGTCTCTCTCACACGTGGCTTCCCCCCCACATACAAACAATATTGGCTAAAAACAATTCGAGACATTAATCAAAATTTCCAGCAGTGAGATTTGCTTTGAGATCCGTACGCGCCGTCGTTGCCGCCGTATTCGGCTCTTAGCGAAGCCAGCGTCTCCTCCGCCCGTGAATCTGGTCCCGCGTTCGGCGACCTTCTCCCTCCTCCCTGGATTAGGATTTTTCATATGTTGCTAGGGTTAAAGAAACCACGAAAAACCTGTCGGTTTTCTCTCAAACCGGTATAGACCGTTATTTGTTCAAAATGTTTGGTTCATGGTCTACATGGCACGATTTGATCTCTACTTTTGTTAAGACATGGTACAAACATCTAAGCCTAAACACTAAATTTCGAAATTTTGAGAAAATAAAAGACAAAAAAGGCAACAAAAAAAAGCCCTATGTCGATTTGCGCTAATCGGCGAGAAACCGTTTGTTTTTAAATTTAAAAAACCTTTTAAGCCACTGAATTAGCATAGGGTAATTCGATGGGTACGGGAAGAATGATCGGCTTGCGCTCAAGTCCATGTGGGAGCCGCCACACCAGTAGCATTGATTGGACCAACCTGGATGTCGCTGCAAATGCTATGGTGCTAACCCAGCTATGTTCTGATAGGATCCAACACTGATCATTCTCGCAACTATCATCAATCATTCTCCCTGTTCCGAAAGGATCCAACATTAATCATGCGTGCTTTTGTTAATCATTACTATTCGTTACTCTAGAGAAATTAGGTAAACGAAACAATGGCGAACTAAAACGGTCCAATTTCAACATTGGCATCGATACAACCAGTTATATCCAATCGGTATCGCTCGACTCATCATCGATCCAAAGGCTGAATTTTTTTTTATTTATGATATGGCTGCACCAAAGAAAACAAAATTAGCACTAATTGTAGTTATTGAATGAAGTGATGACTAACCCTAACTAGGCAATTACCAATTTGATTTTGTTGTTCATCACCGACCGTTGCCCACATGACCACACCAAGCCACGCCACCGACGCACCGAGTCGGAGGCAACGACTGCAACGGGCAACGTGGGTGGGACCTAAGGTGAGGCGAGCCAGCTGGACGGCGAGAGCATTGTACGGTGTGGGGACGGTTGATGGGTGAGGCCGTGATCACGGTCCACGAGGGTGGCGCATTGATGACGGGCGAAGCCATGGAGCTAAGGGACGACGAGGTGTGGACTGAGCTTTATATATGAGCCACCAAGCCAACAGTCAGATTTACCTAATTGCCTCTCAAATCATATTATGACTTTGTATTTTTTTACGCTACAAGTTTGTCTCGGATCTCCCAAATTTCCTGGTTCTGTCACTAGTTATAGGGTAGCTCGAAGCAAATAATGTTTTAGCTAGCACTGTGCTCCATATATGCTACGTGCGCTGGAAAGTATAGTTTTCGTTCTATAGTCAGAACAGTTAAGGAATGAATTAATGACTCATATGCTTTGTAATATGTTACCACTATTAATTTATATATCCATCTTTTCTATTGCCGGTACTGTTAGATATTGTGTAGAAAAACCAAAACGACATATATTTTGAAATAAAGGTATACTATGATCGGCTATGAAACGCAAGCTATATAATACTGCAGATTTTTTTTTGAATGGATATGATACTACATAATTAATAAGATTACAAAGTCACCATGATTAGTCCATGCATGCTGCCTTAACCAGTAATCCTTCTCCTCGATCGCTAGCTTTCTTCCCCTCGTCTCCAGGCCCACCATGTTCCACGAAAAGAGTTCATCAAGTTCGCGACCAAATCTTAATGTACGTAAGCACTTTTGGTTTCTCTTTCTGTTTTGCTTGGCTTTGCTACCAAGTCTATGAGAAATGCAAATCGCACTACTAAAAAAACACACTATAGAAGATGTCTCGTCACAGACGATTTTAAGTCATGGTAAGAAAATTTCAAACTATGGTAAAATCACAGACGGTTCTTAATATAAAATATCTATGATGAGATACTTATCACAGACAGTTCATGATACAAACCATCCGTGATGAGATGCTTATCACAGACGGTTCATGATACGAACCGTTTGTGATATGTCATCACAGACGGTTTTTGTATGAAACCGTCTGTGATTCGCAACGCGGGAGTTCAAAATTTTTTGAACGCGTGTGCGTGAGGCAAAATATTTTGGCGCTATCCTTATAAATAATAGCCGAGTCGAGGCGGGATGTGCTGGAGAGGGTGTCGAACCTATGGGACACCGACGTGCTGCTGGATTTCGTCTCTGTCGACGTGCTCCGGTCCAAGTTCGCCGCCGCAGACCTCAACGACAAGGACCTCATCCTCCTCAGCTGTAAGCAAACAAACTTCTTCTTCCTCGATGACTCAATCGATCATGGTAGCTAACCTATGGGTGCACGTACGTAAATGGTAAATGGGTGCAGCGGCTCACATCCGCAATGGCTTCGTCGTCATCGCCTCCGACGCTTGCTCTACAACGACACCACCGTCAATGTCGTTGACTCCTACTCGGGCCTCCTCCGCACCCTCTTCGCCGACGCCATGGTCAAGATGGGCAGCATCGGGGTACTCACAAGCCGCAAGGGGGAGGTCAGGAAAGTTTTTGTATGGCAGTGATGCCTTTTTCATGTATTTTCAAGAGTCTCTGAAGATGGAAAGCTCACATAAACTGTGACGGTACCAACTATGAAATATTCAAAATCTGCATTATTACAGACGGTTATAAATAAAAATCGTCTGTGATAATTACTATCACAGACAGTTCTTGTTCAGAACCGTTTGTAAAAATAAACTATTACAGACGATTTTGAACAAAAACCGTATGTGATACTTACTATCACAGACGGTTCTGAATAAAAACCGTCTGTGATACATTTTTTCACATATGGTTTGAAAATCGTCTGTGATGACGGTCTATTCTCACAGACACATAAATTCAAACGGTTTAAAAAACCGTCTATGATGACAGTTTAGAACCATTTGTGATGAGATTTTACGTAGTAGTATCGTATGCTTAGCTTTAATGGGTTGTGTCCATACTCGGTATATTTCGTAGCTAATTCGGCCTGACTTGGATCCAAGACATCCCAAAGGATTCAAGTACTGGTGGGAGGCCAGCTTTGTGCGTAGGAGAGGGAAGAATGGTTAGTACTGGTTGGGAACTGCAATATACTCTCGTCTCGTAACTGTGCAAGCTTTGGTTTGGGCTTCGTCTGATCATGCCCTTCTCTTGCTTGATACTGGTACT
The DNA here is from genome assembly GCA_036346395.1 of Hsuehochloa calcarea. NCBI lineage: Eukaryota > Viridiplantae > Streptophyta > Magnoliopsida > Poales > Poaceae > Hsuehochloa > Hsuehochloa calcarea. The sequence continues at coordinate 10,575,687 of CM070612.1, read as the reverse complement.
AGGAGTTATCCTCAAAAACGTCTTAAGTTTGGTTAACTAGACAAGGGGTGTTTGACATTGTTAGGAACAATTGGGTTCAATCTGTGAAAGGAATCACTAACTTCGATAGATGGCAAAATAAAGTGAGAAGACTTAGACAATTCTTGAATGGCTGGAATATTAATTTTGAAGGGAACTATAAAAAAACTCAAAAAAGAACTGCTATACAACTGGATCAACTTGAACAACACATTGAAACTCATGACTGCACTTTAGTAGATAGGCAATTTAAAATGGAACTTGACATGCAACTACATAGGATCATAAGAGCGGAAGAGAGAAAGTGGCTTCAGAGATCTAAAGAAATGATTTACTACAAGGTGATAATAATACAAAGTACTTTCAGCTGAAAGCTAGTGCTAGAAGAAGAAGAAATAATTTTTTTTGTTTAAACCAGGACGAAGGCAATATTGAAGGTGATGATAATCTCTTGGATTACATCAATGTAGAATAATTGTGTTTGTCTCTCATAGGATCCCCACACCCTTTATTTATAGTGTAAACATTAAATCCGACTCTAACACGGCTCCTCGTTAGATCCTAATACTATCCCACCAACACTTCTGTTGGGATCAAGACCTTCTCTTGAACACACACAAACTTCTGTGGTGAAGATGAACAAATGACAATACAGTGTTTGGTGCTACACAAAAAATTGCTGCAACATTTTTTTTTCATCACTTTATACACGCAAAAGTGATGAAAAAAACAATACAGTGAGCACGCCGTCCTGGATGAGCATCTGATAGCCATTCTTGTCTAGCTGTCCGAAGCTCACTATGTTGCTACGCAGCCATGGGATGTAGTACACCCCCGTCAGCACAAGGTGCTTCCCATTCTGGCAAGTGAACAGGATGGTGTCATGCCTGCGTATTTCCACCACCGAGCCGTCGCTAAACTTGATAGAGCCGGTGATGCCCTTGTCCATCTCCGCGAAGCTTGTCTAGCACCAGGACATGTGATTGCTAGCGCTGGTCCCATCAGTACCCACGCTAACGGATGCTTTGGTGCGTGTGCACACCTGAGCCATGAGAAGTGTAGGCTCGTCGTCGTCAGCTTGCGTCGGGTGGGCCTGCTCGGTACACAGCAGTCTTCGAGTGGGTGATGCGCTCTGCTGGGGTCGCTGGGGAGGGCCGGCTCTTCGCCTATCTTCACGACACTCACTGTCAGCCGAAGAAGAAGAAGGAGACCGGCGAGACGCTCAACTTTGGGAGCGTCAATTTTTAGCCGAAGGCACGCTACCTTCGGTACCTGCCAGCTCCCGCCTCCCGCAACTGATGGGAGACGGACTGGACCCGGCGGTGGTTCTACCATACGTCCCCCTCGGATGATAGGTTGCGGTCGTCCGAGGGGCCCATTTGGCTCATCCCGTCCACGGAGATCGAGCTGAGCTCGAGGGAGGAGTCGCTCCTACAGCTCCTCCTGACGGTAATGCGCAGGCTCTCCACTTGTGATCTTGTGGAGGAGTTCTGCGCGCTCCGGATATGGCCACTCGCACAGGGCTGGGACATCCGCCTTGGCGCGGAGGCTAGCGGGGTTCGCACGCTTGGTTTGACAGAGGGCCAGGGTGGTATGTGCTACTGTGTTGGTGTTGTGGGATGGTTAGCTTGTGCTTCGCTCGTATGATGTTTGTTGGTTTGATTTTGCAGTGCTCCCCGTCGACGAAGCGGCTCATGCTGCGGAATAGCTCCTCGGTCCGTATACCGGCGAAGAGCATGCGAGGCGGGGGCTAGTTGTGCGCAAGGCAAGCGGCGTAAGGGTCGGGTGCCTGAAGAGCTGAATGCACCCAGGCCCATCGACGTTGTGCCCCTGCAGTGTGGCGGGCCGGTGGAGCCTCGCGCTCCGCGATTGGTCGACGCCTCGCCGCCCGTCCTTCGAAGGCCACCCGCGTCCCTTCGGGGCATACCGACGGTTGGCCTCTTGTGGCTCGCCGCCGCCAGCCTGTGTGACGGGCTCGTTTTGTGTGGCGAGCCTGGCCCTCGAGGGGTCCTTTGGCGGGACTCCCTTGGGAGCGTACGACCGCAGAACCGAGGACACCCTGGTGGGAGGTGTCCTTGGCAACACTCAGACAACCCCTGGTGATTGGTTTTTTTTTACATATGTATCTTACACTTGTACTGCAGGCGGAGGGAGCGAAGGAGCCCTCAATGGTGCTTCCGGAGGTGGGGGTTCTGGTGTAAGCGTCGAGCACTCTAATGGCAGGGGGGGTATGACGGTGCTGATGGCGTCGTGCCTCCGGGGCTGCTCCTACAGCCGACATTGGGCCGTTGTGCACTAACGACTTCAAGGTCAGTTCTAGTGCGGCTGCCGTGTGCGAGGAGGTGGCCCGCTTTGCCACCCCACCGGTCGTGTCCCACCTCTTCGAGAAGATTCCACTAAGCGAGATGCTCCAGCTGATCGAGGCAAACTCCGCTTGGGTGAGTTGACTTGTGTTTGCTTGGTGTGTGGTTACACATTTCTGACGTAGGAATTTTCTTGCAGACGCTGATGTTGTCCCGTGCTCTTGACGAGGACATCAAGCGGGAGTACGCGAAGATCTAGGGGCAAGTTGACTCGCACTTCGCGCGTAGCCAGGCGCTTTCCTCGGAGCGCCAAGAGCTCGCGGAGAAGACGAGGTCCCTGGAGGCGTGGGTGAAAGAGCTGGAGGCGGAGCGGCATGGTCTTCGCGACGAGGTGCAGGCGCTTCGTCGCACTAAGGGGGACCTGGAAATTGAGATTGCCGCAGAGCAGGAGCTGCTCGAGTCGGTGTCACATGCCGTCTGGCAGGCCATGGAGGAGGTGGAGACCACCGTGATTGCGCTGGGTGTCGTGCCGCCGCCGAGGACGCACAACGTCCCGGAGGTTGATCGAACGTTGGACCGCCTTAGGCGGGGCAGCGAGATTTTCCTGCCCACCACCTAAGCTTACGGCGGTCACTGTGCCAAGGTTGCTTGGACGGCGGCCTTCCTGTCGCTGCAGAAGGGCGACTATGGGCACGTTGACGCCCTCGGGGCGCGCTCCTTGCCCGTAGCCTCAGCGTCCGATATGGCCGCCGACGAACGGTTGGTGCGGAGGGCGACACATACCTTCGCTCAGGCCTTCTAGGCGTCGCAGGGACATGAGGCTGGGATGGCTTCGCTGAGCCGAGTGCTGGAGCGGAAGGCGAAGGGCAAGGCTGTTGATGCTCCCGAGGGCGCCGACGGGCGGGGGGCCACCACGGGTAACAAGGTGTGACCCTCCGCCCTACTGCCCCTCTAGCCGTAGTTTTGATAAGCTAGGGTTATTTTTGTTGTTCCCGCCCTGCTCCGGCTTCTGTGCCCGGGTGGGGCAAATTTGTAATGGCCCCCGATTTTTGAATGAAACAGTTAGTTTTAAATTCGTCTTGTTGTACGATTGCGTTGGTTTCCCTAGGACCGACCGATGCTGGTTCGGTGGGCTGCCCACCGGGGGCCTCGTCCCTCCGAGGGGTGGAATATCAAGGTGACCACGCCGCCTCGCGGTACGAAGGCTGAGCGCCGCGCTCGCCCCGCCTGGCCCCTACAACTTTGCTATCGCGGAATCGTGTACCATGGTGCTTGGTGGCAGCGATGGAAGCATCATAACCCGGAGGGGTCGATGGAGCGCTTCCATCGCTTCCGCGAGCGCAAGGCCGCCAAGGGGCACGCCGAGATTCGCGCCTTCTGGGACCTCGGAAGGCCCGGGTGTGCATGAAGGTGGGGAACCACCATGTCTAGGGCGGGAGGCCGAACAAGAGTATGAGCGCCTTGTGCGCCTCGGTGCTTCCGAAGGGGAGCTGTTTGCGTGGACGATGGAGGAGTATAACCATCTTGCTACCTCCGGAGCCTCCGATGAGGAACTGCTTGACTGGGCGGCCAAGGTAGAGGAGTGGGATCTTGCACCGTAATCTTTATGATGCACGTTCTCTTGTATGGAGAGGATTGTAACTTTGTACTGTACTTATTTTTTCATATGCGGAGGGGGTTGTAAGATTGTACTGTACTATTTTTTCATATACGGAGGGGGTTGTACAATTGTACTGTACTATTTTTCCATATGCGGAGGGGTTGTAAGATTGTACTGTACTATTATATTTTTTCATATGCGGAGGGGTTGTAAGATTTTACTGTACTATTATATATATATTTTTGTGGATTGCGGTGGACTGCGAGGTTGATGTGAAGTCTGCAGCTCCGAGTGAGCCCCTTTGCACTTTATGCGAGGGGGAGGCGAAGCCTGCACCGTCCCCATATTTTTCAGATTGGTCTCCGAGGGAGCCCCTTGTGCATTTATGCGAGGGGGAGGCGAAGCCTGCGCTGCCCCCCATATTTTTTAGATTGGGCTCCGAGGGAGCCTTTTGCTCGTGCCGCGAGGGGCATCGTTTGGCATCGGGGCCGTGGGCCAAGCGCGGTGCTGATTTATACACTTCACACCTCTGGGGTGAGTTAGTGTGCGCCGGGGCTCGGAGCCCGCTAGGCGTCTTTTTTCTTTTGTGCCTGCGAGGGGCAGCGTTTGGCACCGGGGCCATGGGCCATGCGCGATGCTGATTTATACACTTCACACCTCTAGGGTGAGTTAGTGTGCGCCGGGGCTCCGCAGTGTCAGCCGATGCTCGGCAACTTCCCTTGGGACCCCCGGGATGTCTTCGGGGCCCCATACGAAGATGTCCTCGTTGCGGCGGAGCACCCCAAGTATGTCTCCACAGGCCGCAGCTGACAGCTCAGCGCCGAGGGCCATTGTTTTGACCGGCTTATCTTCGGCGAGAGGGACCCGCAGGAGCCGGCCTTCGGGCTTAGCCTTCGGCGCCCACCTCCCCGGGGCGCTGTTGGGCTGTACCGCGCTGTTCCCACGATGTGGACATGGCGGGCCGGGGATAATACCTCGTGCTCGGTCTGCCTTGCCAGGTCTTGATCTCCCCGTACCGTGACTACCCCTGTGTGAGTGGGGATCTTCATGCAAAGGTAGTTGTGGTGCGCTATGGCGCCTAATGCATTCAGCGTGGCTCTACCGAGGATAGTATTGTATTGATACGGCATCTGGATCACGTCGAACGCGATAATTTCCGTGTGGGAGGCATAGCCGTCACTGAAGGTGACGGCTAGATTGATCTGTCCCACGGCTGTTACCGGCCTTCCGCCGAAGCCCACCAGGGGGAAGCCCGGTGGTGACAGACGATCCCTTGGGATCATCATTTTGTCGAAGGCCTTCGCGAACAATAGGTTCGCGGAGCTTCCTCCGTCCACCAGAACGCGACGCACCTCGAACTCCGCAATGTTGGCCGAGATGACCAGAGGGTCCTGGTGAGGGAAATGTACACCTCTGGCATCTTCGGGGCCGAAGGTGATGGGTATTTCGGCGTAGTGGGGTGGGCTAGAAGTCGAGTACGTCGCCACATGGTGAATTTGGCATGCGTAAGCACGCCGCTGTCTTTTTGATGACAGACCCAACGATGAGCCGCTCGCGATCATGTTGATGATCCTCTGCTATTGCTCTAGTTGGGTTCCTTCGATGTGAGGCCTCGGGGGCGGGGCGAGCAGTCGGTTCCCCAGCCCCTCCCCCCATCGTTGGGTCCCGTCGGTTGACCGCGGCTCATGTATTCTTGCATGGCGACGATTGTGCGACAGCGCTGGGTGGCATGGGACCCCTCGCCGTGCAGGTCGCAGAACAGGAGTGGCCTTTCGCAGCCATCTCGGCGGGCGGGGGGTTCGGCACTGTAGGGTTGTATATGACCCTTCGCTGTGGCAGATTGCAAAATAGTCGGGCTTCGGTATTCGTTCCGTCCTACCGGCTGCGACCGCCACCCCGGCCGCGACCCGCCCGAGATCCTTGCTATCGCTGTCCTTCGATGTTGTACCCGCCCCCTCGGACGGTTGTCGTTACTCCGCGACCTGGCTGCTGCTCGTACGATCATTGCTCCGGGTTCTTTCGGGGGGGGGGCGGGGTTGGCCTGGCCGCCGCGGTGTGGTCCGGGGCTCCTCCCTGCCTGGTGCTGTCTTCCTCCGCTCTAGCATACTGCTCTATTTTGTCGAAGAGCTCCGCCACCGAGCAGATGGGCTTGCGGGTGAGTCACTCTGCTAGGGGCCTTTCTGGAGTCCGCAGGTTGCGGCGTTGATGACGGTTGTCTCGTTGACCCCCTTCACCTGCCACTTGACCTCCGTGGACCTTATGAAGAAGCTGCGGTGGGACTCGCCCAGGTCTTGCTTCGTGGCGAATAGATCCCCCGCGTCCTTCGGTTTGGCGTAGTTTCCCTGGAAGCTATTGCGCACTAGATCTCGCAGCTGTTCCCACGCATATACAGATCGTGGGGGGTGGTAAAAAACCATATCAACGCTATCCCCTCAAGGCCAGGGTGATGCTTTTTGCCTTCGTGGTGTCGTCCCCTCCGGCGGCCTTGATGGATGTCTCGTAGATGCGGATGAACTCCGCGGGATCCGTCGACCCTTCGATGGGCCGGACTTTCGGCATCTTGAAGCCCTGGGGCCAGCGGGCTGCTTCCAACCCCGTGCGCTCAAGGGGGAACTAGGATCTCCCCGGAACACCGGTGCGGGAGTAGCAGCGGGGGGCCCTGGTACGGCAGGGGCTCTGGCTCCGGGCAGTGCAGGCCCTCCCGGGGCGGCGGCAAGGCCTTCCCTGCGTTGTCGGAGGTCAAGCAGCTCCCAGCGGAGGTCAGCCAGCTCCTGCTGGAGCAATTTGTGCACTCTCTGTGTTACCTCTGGCTGGGCCGGGGCTAGCGGCTGGCCGACTGCCCGAGTCCCAGGGGGCGCCTCGCCACCTACGATGTTCTGCATGGAGTTGTCGGTCTCTTCCTTAGGGCGGGCGACCGTTGCTGCGGCATGAGAGGTCTTGCTTCGCTTAGCCCTCGGGGTGCTAGGCGGTTCTGCCGCCATCGCAGCTCCGACTGCGGAGGTGCGAGACGTGACTCTCTGAGGTGCCATTTCTGTGCTTCGAATACGTGCTTGACTTGTCGTCCCTACGGACGGTGTCAACTGTCGTAGCAAAAATGAGCTAGACAGTAAAGAAGGGGGGACCCCGGACAAGCTTAGAAGGGCTCTGGGGATCCTCAGAAGAAGGGACTAGCCAGTGACAAGAACGAGATGACTATTTATTATTCCGGTAGATTCGGGCAGTTTTTTTTCTCTTTTACAGGAGGGGGTGACCCCCTATTTATAGTCCTCCCTGAGAGGGTCTTTACATTACCATTCTAACCCTATAACAGTACTATACGCATAGGGGCTGCAGGGATATTCCTCGCCCTACACCTAGGCCTCGGTCCACGGTGGGCGCTCCTGGGCCTAGTCTATCCTACTGATGCATCCTGTCTAGTCGCGCTAGTAGGGTCTTCGGGTCCAACCCGGAGGTGACCTGGAGGGCCTGCTGCTCCAGGCCTCGCGGGGCTCCAGGGACCCTCTTGGGGGGGGGGGGTGGTGAAGGTGCCCTAGGGTTCTTCGCCTGGGGTCCACCTGAAGGGATCGCGGCAAGGCTATGATAGCACAAATTTTTTTTAACGCGCAACCAAGGAATCTCCGCTAGTAATAGATCACGAGATTACCGCTAGATGCGCCGACTCGTAGCGGAAGTAGAATCGTTGTAGCGAGTTGATGCAGTCGTACTCACAACGTGTCTCCTCCTTCGAGTGGTCGTACTCGTCGCGCGTCTGCTCCTCCGACTCTGGTGATCGTCCCGAGTTGAGGATCGTCCTAGTGCTGATGCTTCGCAACAACACCTCCGAGGTATCCACACGTAAGGGGCAGGATCACCATGCGCTGGAGTGCTAGCACCGGCAACGTGGTTGAGAACGCGTGGCTATTAGGGTTTCAGGAGTTCTTCCAAAAATCATACTCTTTTTTCACCCCATGCCACCGCCCCTCTTTATATAGGCATCAATGATGGGTCTCGACCTTGAGGCCCATTAGGAATTCATGGCCTATACGAATTCGGATCACCATCCAAAACAGATCCTTGCCCTTTAAGTGTGCAACCCTACAGGTTCATGTGTAATCGGTTATGACTCGGAAACTCTTTTCCAACCACCAGTCGTTAGCGGTACCTAGCAGCACAAAATGATTCCCAAATACACAAAGAATATATCAGACGAACCTTGATGTAATATGATCTATGACCAGGTCCTCATCACTTATGATCAGTTCGTATCTTCATACGACCAGATCGTATTTGGTCCCGACCACTTCGTAACTCCTTACAACCAGGTCCATACCATTTTGTGATTACGTTCGATCAATCTACGACCAGATCGTATCTCCATACGACTAGTCTGTAACTGATCGAACTAAGCGACCTACTCATGCATTCTCCCTTCACCACACGATGTCTGGTTGAACTCCAGGTGAGATGTAGTGTTATCCATGGACTATTCAATACTTTCTCGATCGAGTGTCGGATAACTTCATGTGGTCAATACTTCGACTACCACTGGCATGGCCATGCACTTTGTTTATCCGATCACCACGAGGGGCCCAGAGACATCTCTCTTGTTACGATAGGAGGGGCAAATCCCTTCTCGACCAGTCACATCCCTCCGCATATTTTGTAGTATACCCGAAAGCTACCTTTGTAACTACCCAGTTACGAGTAGCGTTTGGCAACCCCTAAGAGTGCTATTACACATGTAGGGAACCATGTTGATCTCAGGTCTAAGGATTATACATCACTATTACTTGAGAACAACTAATGACACACAGATTCATAACAATCTCAATAGTGTCTCAATGATGGGTCTATCCAACCCCATGTTCTCTAACATGTGCTCACATTATTGATTCGATATCCTGTGGATATCGTGAGGATATGTGCACGATCTCAGGATGATGAGTCAATTGGCAATGGCTTTGTTGGTTTGCAAAATCTCGCGTTTTCGGGGTTTGCTTCAAGCTGTCAGACCACAGGCGGTATGACCGGTGGTGTGGGGCGGTCAGACCGCCCGTGGAACGATCGGACCGGCAGTGGTTGCCGGTCGGACCGGCCTGACCTAAAAGTGGCTTTTGGAGCTAAGCCAAAAATAGGTTGTGCAGGCAGGTGAGGGGAGTCTCCTGGATGTGGTTGCATCATTTTTGGAGCTCCCAGTCAAAAGTTCTATTGAGTTGAAAATTCCAGAAGGTTTCGCATTTTCAAGCTGGAATTTTGGCTAAGTCTTTTTGACCGGTCCGACCGCCGTTGTGGGATCGGTCCGACCGGCCTGAAATCGGTCGGACCGGCCTTGTGGGGCGGTCAAACCGGAGTTGACTTGGAGGATAGCCAAGTTTGCATTGATGTGTTTTGATTGTGTTTTATGTATGGTTGTCAATGCTTTATTGATGTATATTGCATTGCGGAGCTGACGTGGGTCAAGTTGTGAAAAACTTGTTCCCGGAAACGGTTTCTTTGTCTATTGCTGTGCAGGTGGCTTGCAGGTCAACGACGTCAACGGTGGGTGGATCGGGACTACACTTGGAGAGCTGAGGTCCAGAACGGTCATGGATACCGGGTGAGGTCGTGTGACTCAAGCATGGTGCAGGATGGGCAAGATGGATCGAACGGGTGGTTCGGTGCAGCTGGTTGGATCAGGCGGTGCGGATATCGGTGCGAGTCTCTAGGAGGTTCCGATGGGATTCGGACAAGAGAGGCTTGGCGACGTGATGAGAACCGCTGATCAACCTACACGTGGTGAAGCAGGCGATTGCTTCAACAGATGTTGTGTGTGGGTCCCATGTGTGAGTGGGTCCCAAAAGTGAAACCCTAAGCCTCTCCTATAAATAGAGAAGGGGGAGATGTAAAACCTCTTGAAGCTTTTCATTTGGTTTCCCTTAGCCTTTTTCTAGGGTTAGGGTTTGGAGAGGAAGAGAGGGAGAGATTGTGGTTGCTCCTTGGTGAGCTCTTGTCCTCCTTGAGGGAGTGGCTTTGTAAGCATCTTGTGAGATCAATCAATCTTGTGATGCTTGCTTGAGAGTTCATTTGTCTCTCTTTTGTGTTCTTCTCTCATTTGGATGAATTTGGTGCTTCCTTGATTCAAGTGGTTAAGCTTGGTCTTTTGACCCATTGTGTCTTGCTTTGATGTGTGGGAGTACTCCTAGAATCATCTAGACCATCAACCCCCACAAGCAAGTCTTGAATCAAAGTTTTTCATATTTCTAGGGTTTGTGCACTTCTTTGTTAAATCCTTGAGAGATCGATTCTGCGAAGTGGATCCAAGGATCGTCGCTAGAAATAGGTCTCTAATATCATTAGGAGGTGTGCTCGAAATTTGGTCAAGTTTCATTGGTTGCATCAAAAGTTGGATCAAATTTCGTTTTGGATTTGGGCTTGATTTTTCAAGATCGGATGAACCGGTCGATCGGTGTTGTAACGGCGGTCCGACCGCCGCGTTCAGACCGCCAAGATCGCTGGTCGAACCGATGTCCACCGGTCCGACCGCGATTAAGTAGCCGGTCCGATCGCTCGTTAGCCGCTTGGCCGACCACCTCGTAGCCTGGCCGACCGCGTGCCTGCGATTCGCCCTTTGAGATTAAGTCTCCACTTTTGTGTCGTGTGGTTATCGGGGTTATCGAATTCAGCACAAGGCTTTCACTGTGCGCTTACTAATCTTCTTAGCTTTCATAGCTAAAGGAGTAAAGTTCGTGTTGAATTTGATTTAGGCGAGAAAGTTGAGAAAGCGCCTATTCACCCCCCTAGTCGCCTTTACGGTCCTACAAGTGGTATCAGAGCTGGTTAGCTCTTCTCATAGATCTTAACCGGTCTTTGGAGCCATGGCGATCGCATGATATTCAATCGGGCCACATGTTTTTGATGGAGTTGATTTTGCTTATTGGAAGGCCCGAATGCAGGCCTACATCGAGGCTGAAGGGCACGCAATTTGGCTTAAGGTGAAAAACCCTTATGCCGTGCCAGCCGATGATAATTTGATCACTCCAGATGTGGAGAACAACAGCAGGGCTCGAAATTTCTTGATTCAAGGCCTTAGTCGATCGGAGTTTGAGCGTGTCACTCATTTGCGGTCTGCTCATGAGATCTGACGGACTCTTTGTGATTATCACGAGGGGTCCACTGCGATCAAGGAAGTGAGACAGAACCAGCTAAAGAAAGCTTACTCCAAGATCGAGCAAAGACCTGGTGAATCTTTAGATGAGCTGTGGGGGAGATTTTCTAAAATTCTTCATGATCTCCGCGCTGTTGATCTCATTTTCACTGAGTCTGAAAATGCACGCCAGCTTTTGGGTGCTTTGGATGTGAAGGTCTGGGGGATGAAGATCACTGCCATCAATGACAACACTGTCATGAGTGAGCTTACCATGGATAAGCTTTTCTCGAGGTTGAAGACGCATGAGATTGATTTTATCTCTCGTCTCCCCACGACAGAGCCGATGGCTTTAGTGGTCAACAAATCTAAGGGTAGATATTCTGATTCTTTTGATGTTAGCTCATCTGGATTTTCTTTGTCTTCTTTGCATTCTTTGAGCGATGAGCAACTTGAGAGACTACCTGAAGATGATTTAGCCCTCCTATCCACCAAATTCACGAGAGCTTACAATAATGTGAGAAATAGGAGGAGAGGTGGACCTATCACATGCTTCGAGTGTGGTGAGCCA